>JAQQZR010000011.1:20229146-20248161 GCA_030068235.1 Notoglanidium macrostoma
CTATAAAAACACACACACACACACACACACACACACACACACACACACACACACACACACACACACACACACACACATGCAGAAAACAGTTTCTCAAAAAAAAGTCTCATAAGCATGCATGAACACACACAAGCACACACACACACACAGTCAGAAGTCTCCTGAAGTTCCACACTCTCCAGATGGCTGTAACACTTTAGCTGTCGCTGTCAGAGACTAATTAATCTTCCTGGTGAGAGCCATCTTCCTGCGGACTTCCAGCACCCAGCCACAGCTCCCACCCTCCTCTTTTTTCATCCCTCCATCCTTCCCCTCACTTCCTCTCTCCAACTCTCACCCTCACTGGAGTACCTGACACCAGCACAAGCCTCCACACACACACACACACCTGACAGCAGCACTCTCTCCTTCTCAAAAACGCAAGCTTTAAGTGGCTAGCTCGTCTCGAATGGCTAATCCTGATTATGTAACATGGAGCTGAGTGCAGATTTGTTACTCCTCACTGCAGACACAGTATTCCTTTTTATCATTCCTTTAAAAAATGGAGAATGTATCAGTACTTCTGTTTAAAAACTGCTCCTGAAAGCATTAAATATGAGCTCAGTTCGTCTCACACACACTCACACACACACACACACAAACCACTCGTCTTTTTCAGAACTTTCAGAACTCAGCTAGTCAGCTAGCTAACTCAGCTAATGCTATTAAACAAAAATTTCATTTTTATGAAAATGGTGTCTTTTTTGGGCTGCTGTTAAATAAATCAGTGATAATGTGACAGATTTTGAGCAGATAGAGACTCAATTACTTATGTCAACCCTGTGATAAACATGAGCTAATGTACTAGCGGCTAACTAGCCGACTAGCTAAAGCAGATCTCTGTGTTTGCAGGTTATTCATATCATTTTGAATGACAGTAAAAGTGTAGAGATGTTTTTAGTAGTTGTGGGGAATGAAGACATTTACAAACAGCCTCACAAGCACTTTGCTTGCACAGCTGGCGAATGGTTTTTGTTAGAAACGTCCTGTGTATCTGTTTAGCATATTAAGTTTAATTAATCAGGAAGGAAGAATCAGGAAGTAACTTCAGCGTGCTTGAGTAATAATAGTATATGAAGTAAAAAAAATAAATAAAATCTTGCAAGGGATGTAATTAGTTGTAAACCGCTTAATCGTTTTCTCGAGCACCATCATACCATCAGAATAAAGAAGGACGAGGGAATGTTCAGAATAAACTTTAATGACATATCTGTTGGCATCACTAGTTGTTATGGGAGCAAATGTGAGGAAACAAAGGAAGAAAGAGAAACCTGGGAACCACATGGAATAATGTTTTGATTACAGCTGTTACATCATCAACCATTCTGGTTTCACCGTGTTCAGTCTCAAAAGCAGCGCATTGCTTTATTTATTATTTTTGTCCTGTTTAAAGTTACATTTAACGTTGTGGAACGTCTACGGAAAAACGGTTAGTTCCTGTTGTCACTTATGTCATAGCTGCTTCGCTCTTTTTCCTCTCTCCTTAGAACAGGGAGTGTAAATGCGTTGTCCTGAAGACTGTCCTATGTCCAAAAATATAAAGGGGCCGGCTAACCCTTCCCAGAATCCTCTGCAGCAAGTAGCGAATCGCCATTTTTGATGCCAGCGATATTCCAAAAACAACAATTCGGCGGCATCCTAGGCCGCAGATATTAAACTTTAACGTGAAATTAAAGATATTTTTTCAAAGTGTCTACATTTTAAATTCTTTAGACCGATCCATTGTGTTGTCGTGTGGTTGTTCCGTATGTAACGGATCTGAACCCGGCGTCGGCCGTTTCGTGGGTGGACGCGAGGGAAAGAAAAGATCAAAATAAGATAAAATAAGATAAAATTGTTTAAAGCTTCCATGTATGGAATGGATGGGTTTTGAAGGCATCACTAACGTGAATTTGCGGAGGTTTTGCTGAACAAAATGCAAAACAAAAACAGTGAACTGGATTCTGGGAAGCCGTTTAAAGTTACAGCGTTACCTCTGACTGTTGCAAAGCGCTGACACTGGAGACTCCTTACGCAAATGTTAAATAAACATCTCGTTAGAGAGAACCATTTCAACAATTACACGCTTTTATGTTGCAGACAAGTCCCTGAGTACGTTGTTACTATGGAAACCATTATCAGCTGCTGATATAGAAAATTAATCAACACCTTCTGACCAATCACAATCGAAAATGCAACGGCACTGTGTTAAAACAGAGAGTAGACGGGGACGCTATATTGCAAGCGAATGGAAATTGTCTGGTGCACTAACATGTCAGAGGTACTGTGTAATATCTGTGTTACTGTACACGTTTCTTTATATATCAGCAATGAAAGCTATTTCGTTTCCCACACTGGTACATTAGGTTAAGATGTTGTTAACAAAGCCATCTGCTAATAAGCATCAAAACAAGCGTACTAAAGCCTGAGTGTTGTACATCTGCCATCTGAAAGCTGCATTTGTTTCTGCTTCATTCCTGACAGTTTATTGTAATATTGTCTCATTAGCTCGGTGAGTCACATGGGCTCGGTGCCAGGCGGTGTGTGGGCAGCAGAAACACACGATTCGTTGGTTATTTTGAAGCCAACGTGAACGTGTTTCTTTCTAATTCTGTGATCCTGTTACCCTCGCTACTAAAGAAGACAGAGAACTCTCACATGTGGCCAAAGATAGAACGAGAAATGGAGGGAAGGATGAAACGAAGGCTAAAACGCAAGCGTGCAGTACGTTCTGTTCCAACAGACACATTTTCAATTAGATCAGATTAAGAGGAATAAATCTGCACTCTGTGTGAAGAAAAAGAGGAAAGTAATGCACGAGAGGAGGAAAGTTTGCAGAAGTGAACCGAGAGAGCTGTTGGATGGGACGGCAGGCGGTAATTAGTAAGAGAGAGCCAGTGTGATGATATTTCCGTGAGGCTGCGGCTTGCGCTTAAAAAAGGCCAAACTTTAAACATGGAATTAGACAGCACGGCCCATTCGCTTCTTAAACCCGACGTCCTTCTCTCTCTGACCGGGACGCTGAGACTCAAGCCATTATACACTGTAATATACTGCCATATGTACACACCATATATAGGCTAGTGTTATACATTAGCCTCCCCTGACACCATTTCACACACTAACTAACGCTCTGTGTGAATGTGCGAATGTGCTAATCACTCCGTGTGTGAAAAGGGAAAATGGGCCTAATCATGATTTTTATATGTTAAAGAAACGGGTGTGTGAAACTATAAACCACCAGGTCTTTTGTTCTTTCTTTAATGATAAAAATGGAAAAAAAGAACCACTCTGTGTACCGTTTATATCTTTTCCTCTTTTCTTGATTTCCCCCCATTTCTATAAATAGATGTAGAGTTAGTATTATGCTCTTTCGTTAAAACGACCTAGTCAATGACACTGACCTTAAACGCACTGTAATTAAAAAAAAAAAAAAAAAAAAAAATTGAACACATTGCCTTGTTACAAAAATATTGGCACCCCTACTATTAACATTGTTTGACTCCTATCCTGGAGTCTCGTCTTGTGATGTCTAACAAGGCTGAAAACATTCGTAGAGGAGCTTGGAATCGTTCATGCAAAACATTTTAAGCTGGGTTATTTTCTTAGGTTTGTGCATGTGGACTTCCTTCTTCGATTCAGACCGCAGGTTTTAAGTATGGAGACGAAAGGGTCATTGCAAAACACTGATTTTGTCTGCCGCTGGCTTTACAGTGTTTATTATTTTAGATGTGTGTTACGTTGTTTAACCTCCTGGCAGAGGCATCCACAAACACACCCGTTCACCAAACATGCAGATTTTCCTGGCTTCCCTGGATGTTTTGGCTCATAGTTATGGATCATCCATTTATGTGCTTATTTCAATACACTATTTTTTTCTTGTTACGTACAGGTAATTCTTAACCTCCTGGCAGAAGCAACCAGGTTTTGAGCTGAAATATCCTTGTAATTAGCAGTACCTCCATACGTTACATCAGTTTCAGGTGCTTTTCCGTGTACACGGTCTCACGTCGGTGCCAAATATATTGAGGACAAAATATTGTCTTTTTGGTCTCATCTGACCACAATGCCTGATGTTGTTTCACGTGTAATATTCAGTGAAGTTCCGGAGCAGCATTTTGTGTCATGGGTTGCCAATTTCATGCCATGATTTTTAACCTTAACAACAACACAAATTATACAATTCAAAAACTGTAAACTTTGGGATATTTTCATAGTTGTCTGTATAGTGTGATGGGAAATCTGTTTTTTGTTAGATCCCTGTTTGTGCTTAACGTTTATTAACTGCTTGTGTATTTTTCATTAGACTTCTAGAGACTTCTGGAAACTGAGAACAATTTATTAGATTGTAAATTTTCCCCAGAAATCCGTCAAGTTCGATTCCATTTCGAAGATGTTTTGAAATCTTGTGATTTTTTGTGCGAGTTATAGCAAATTCAACAATGTCAGTGTTAAACATGGATCACTGCGTGTAAAGTCTTTATTTCATTTTCATTCTGCACATTTTCATGAAGTTCTACACTTTATATATTGAGCTGACTTCATAGGCGGCCGTCGCAAAAATGAACAAAAGTAGACAAAAGGCTTAAACACACAAGGATGCGGGTTTGTTTTTTCTTCAAAACACTGGTTGCAAAATTATCGGCACCCCTACGACATTGTTTGACGCCTGCCCTGAAGAGAAGAACGGCTCTGTAGGTCTTCCTGTAATGTCTAATTGGACTGGATATGTTTCTCGAAGGACTTCGGAGTCTTTATTCTTAGAGTTGTGTATGTGGACATCGCTCTTTAATTCAGAATGATAGATAGAGAGACTGCACAGGTGTTGCTCAGTCAGGTGAACACACCTTCAGTAGGCATTTGTCTCTTTAGCCAGCAGGTGGGGACAGTAGGCCAGCCAGGCCATGTGTATGTGTGTGTGTGTGTGTGTGTGTGTGTGTGTGTGTGTGTGTGTGTGTGTGTCTGAGCAGACAGCCTGTCAGTGGTGGTGAGAGCTCATTTTCTCACAGCTCCGTGCTCCTGCATTAGCATTCATCATCAAGTTCATCATATCCGAGCCTTAGGGGAAATTTCAGTTGGCTCCAGTAGAGTGAAATAACTGGAAGCTACAGGGATAAACAGGTTGCTAATGGCTTCTCATTTCAATGATTTTTTTAATGGACTGTTCCACATGGGCAGGTAAAACCAGTCTGGGATCGTCACCAGTTAGCAGTTAGAAACAATTAGATGTTTACACCTGGTGTGAACCAGTGTTTGAACCCGGATTTGTACCATTTGGCTTTTGCTTTAGAGACGGACAAATCGCTTCATTTACTCATTTAGAAAAAAAAGCTTTATCTTATATAACTTGTACGTGAAATAATGGACTCCTGTCCAGGCTTGGAAGTGCTCCTCTAACTGACCGAGCAGAAATGAATGGAGAATTACAACTAAACAACTAAACAACCAGGCCGAAGTAAAGATGTTTGTCAAGAACAGGAAGTTCATTTTCCATCAACGTGAACGACAGCTAGAACAATAATAGAAAAAACCAACAAATGCACCATTACTTTTTCTTGCGTTAACACTAACAACCTTTGCCTTTTCAGCTGTTTATTGTTTGAGATCAAATTTGCTTCTGAGATTCTTCATTGTCTCTCTATTTTTCTAAGTATTTAAATGTTCTTGCAATTCTACTGCTAACCTAAACTCTAAACCGTTACTACAAAAACAGAAATGCTTTTATGATGAAATGAGAAAAAAACGCAACAAAGAATAAGTCAAACTGTTGTTTTTAAATGATACATTCATAATTCCAGTTTGAAATGAGCTTACTGCATTGGCAGATCATTTTGCTTCTTTTAAGAAATAAATATTATAGGGGAAAAAGTACATTGATTAGCTGACCAAGGGAATTTCAAGCTTGAAATTAGTAAAGAAGTCTAGAAAAAGGCTGAAATGATTAACGAATCAAGAAATATTACATTTAAATGGTTTTCACTTGCTAGGAGCCGTGTAATATGCGCGTGGAAAACATTCAGTGACATTAAAAAGACGCAATCTATGTCGAACACAAAAATCTCACAAATACACCATGAACAGCATGGCTAATGTGCTTAAACACATTTAAATAGACATACTCACACCCAGAGGGTGCTGCTTAAACTCGTACATTTTAAAAATGAAACTTAAAAATAATAATAATTTTTAAAAAGCCGAACCTAAGACACCCTCCATTTGAACCATTTACAGGGTTTAAATTTTTTTTAATTATTAATACTTTACTTTCAGTCTATAATTCAGTCAATAACTTGTACTTGACTCTCAAAGTCAGTGACTATCACATTAAACAGGCAGTGTTATTTCAAACAAAGGAAAAACAACCAGAGAACTTTTTTCTTCATGTGTTCTGGAAATTTTTGGAGGATGCAACTTCCTGTTGTGGAATATTCCATATATGTCATAGAGGTGAATATGTTGGAGAGTAAAAAATTCTTTTCATGATCTATAAGGGACGAATAATGGAAAGTGATGTTTCAGACATGAAAAATAATATGATTTTAAGGTATAATGTTGATGATTTTTTTGTGATTGTGAGCTGAACTGGCAAAAATGTATACATATTTTTAAAAATAATGTTTTAAGTTATTTAGAAATATAGACATGGATGTTCTTAATCATAGAATCACCCATTTATTGTCCAAACAAAGAAAATTCCTGTGCGTTTGTGACAAGCCAGGTGCTGCTGTGGCTTTGGTCTCCCCCTGCTGGTTAAGTGCGGTACTGAAAGCCCTGACCCCCTGCTGCGTGCTGCCGGTGCTGCTCGCTGGCTGAGCGTGAGTGTGTGAGTGTGTGAGCACCCGTTGAGTAGGTGGGTGAGCTGGAAGGGAGTGGGAGAGGTGGGAAGGGGGGCAGATGGACCGAGGAGAGAAGTTCGTGGAGGAGAGAGAAGGTGTCAGGTACTCAGGAAGGAAGGAGGCTGAAGAAGGACCACTCTTTTGAACTCGTTTCTTGAACTTTGTAAAAAAATTCAAAACACAAACTCACACATTTTTGTTTTTTTCTCCCAAATCCCTTCTTCAGAGGGCCTTGAGAAGTCATGTATGAAACAGAGTCTTCCTCATGCCATATTGCGGCGTGTTTAATTTCTCTTTAATTGACACCAGAGGCTGTTCCTGAGAGTGTGATTCTCACTTTGGGTTGCACGTCACTGGACGGTCTGGTTTTATTAGCGGTTTTGTGTTGTGGTCTTCGTCTGGACGTCGCGTAATGAACAGGTCTCGAGTCTCGAGTCTGTGTGTATGTGTGTGTGTGTGTGTGTGTAAATGTCCTCACAAGGGTATCTGACATAGTGGACAGTTTTGACTTGTGGGGACATTTAGCAGGACCTCATGAGGAAAATATCTTAAAAAAAAAATACAAAAAAACTGCAGCTTTTATTTAAAAAATAATAATAATAATTAAAGAGAAAAAAGGTTTCCTTTTTGCTACTAAGGTTAGATGTCAGTGGAAGGTCCTCATAAGGATGTGTGCGTGTGTGTGTGTGTGTGTTTGTGTTGTCAGGTTTTTATCCCTTTGTCAGAACCAAATATCCCCATAGTTATAGGAATACATGACAATTTTACTTATTCTGTACACTTGGTTTAAAGAAACGTGTTTAATGCAGCACAAACGCAGGAAAAACGATTTCCTTTTAAGGAAATGCCAAGGTTAAGGGTTAGTTGTACTGTGGTTAGGATTATTTAGCTACAGTAAGCAACTCACAAAGACAGTAAAACCAACAATTGTGTGCGTGTGTGTGTGTGTGTGTATGTGTGTGTGTGTGTCATCGTCGAGCAGTCAGACATGAAACCTCAGCCCCTCGACAGCTCACAGACACAGTGATGTGTCATCCACTTTAAAAGTAAGAGCGACCAACTCCTCACGCAACAGCCCCCTTCAACAAGTCCAGAAATACAACACGTCATTGTAAAAGACATTTATCCACTTATTCCCTGTGCTTAAAATTACTCACGAAATGCTCATGAGCTTCATCATACATCCGTTTTCTTTTTGACGGAGACACCCAATACTAATTAAAAAAGAAATAATATTTTCTTTCTCTTCATGTATAATAGATATTTTGCCATGCAGAGACATTATAACATCTTTATGAAGGTTGGGGCTAAGGTTCCCGAAACAAACATTTACATTCACGTTTATGACGTGATCTAAGATTAACAAACTACAAACTTCAGAGTTAATAAACAACAAGCAAAGTAAAAAAAAATGTACATTTCCATTCATTTTTATATAATTAATCAAACAGACCAAATTAAAAGCACCAATGAAAAATGACAAAGTCTAAAATGACCAATATGAATATGAAGCATCGGGAAAAAAAGGTGGGTGCCAATATTTACCCTTCATTATCAACATGCTGTAATTTAATTTATATTAAAGTTATATAAAGTTACTCGCTAATTGGATAATGCAGATCTAGGTATGTGCTTTACACCAGTTGGTTCTCGATTGTGATCATTGAGAAGTTGTTCATTCATTTGCTAAAGTCAGCAGCACTGAACGTAGTTCAAATACGTCATCGTTTCTATAGTAACAGCTAGCACGAGGGCGTATATGGCATGTATGAGATATAATGTGTAACATAATCTGGACATAATAATAAACAACATGGTTTCCTTAAACAATGAAAACCGTCTATCGCTGACATGGTGATGTTTTCTGTACAGAGACGGTTTTTTTTTTAATGTTTAAGGAAGGAGTCTCCAGTGTCAGGGAACCGTAACAGTAGGTTTTCCCCTACAGGAAAGTCTTCAGGGTGGAAGTGGCCTGATGACAGGATTGAACTTGTTGAATGGATGTAACTGTAAATGGATAAAAAGTACATTGTCTTGTTCCATAATTAATACAAAGTGTATTTGTTGGTTAACTGCTGCAGTGAGACCTTAAAGTTGATGATTTTCCAATAACAGCGTGCCCTGAAGTGCTTTATTCCTTTCATTATGACTCACCGGGTCCAGCCAGCCGTCTTAACGTATACTAGTGAAGAATTTGTTTGAGGAATATAAGAAGTCAGAGAGTTATATTTGTTTTTATTCTACCTGATGAAATAAAGTCAGACTATTGAATCCTACTGTTTATTGAGCAATTCTTCACTCATGAGCTCAGCCTTAGTTTAAATGACACATAACAGATCCCCTGAGAGCCTATTGTCAGTTTCCCGCACACACCCTCTAAGTGTGTGTGTGTGTGTGTGTGTGTGTGTGTGTGAGAGAGAGATTCAGTTCGAGAAGAGAAAGTGCTGTGTGTGGTGTGTGTCTCTAGCCTTGCGAGGGCGTGATGTCTGTACAGAGAGTCTGAAGGGGCTCAGGGAAATCAAGCCACACTGGATAGTCAAGGTTGCTCTCAAGCCATAACTCATCCCACACACACACACACACACACACACACACACAGAGAATAATGGCCTTAACACACTCATGGGTAATTAAAGTAAAGCCCTCCACTCCCTCTGTTGTGAGGACGGGGGGTGGCTACTAAACTTCATACGCTCGTTAAAAGTGTGGGTGTGTTTTTTTATTTTGCACCAAGAGCGAAAATGAATGAATACGGTTTTGTGATGCACATTAGACTCTTTTTTATATAGCATAGAGTATTTCAAGGAACTGATAATCTCTTGTTAATCTCATCACCTTGTGTACAGGTTGAGATGCTTTTCTGCTCAGCACGGTTGTAAAGAGTGCGAGGCAGCGAGATTGGCAGGTGCGCCGTGATGAATCTGTTTACGCTGCGCAAATCATCGTAAACAAACTCGAGTCCAAACCCCAGACTTGTAACAACCACCTCACAGTCAGTGGTCTGCGGTATGGCATATCTGTATATGTGTGTGTGTGTGTGTGTGTGTGTGTGTGTGTATGTGTGTGTGTGTGTGTGTGTGGGTGTGTTTGTGGGTTATGACATTTGGGCTGGGTGGGGGTATGAGGCCTGCAGTATGATGTGCCTTAGACAGCGTGTGTGTGGTGTGTGTGTGCGTTTTTGGCCTAGCCTCCTAATGAATGTTTCTTGCGAGACCGAGAGGGTGTGTGTGTGTGTGTGTGTGTGTGTGTGTGTGTGTGTGTGTGTGTGTGTGTGTGCTGGGGGGGGTGACACAAAATAGATGACACAGATACTTGAGACAGTCTGGAGCGGTTTCTGCTTCTGTTTTTTTTCCTAGCCTAGTGTTAGATTATGATCCATGTATAACACGAGTATAAGTCCAGTTGTGCGCAAGAGTGTATTTTCTAAATCATTACTAAGGGGACAGTCGTGATGGAGTGTGTGTGTGTGTTTTGGTGTGTATAAGCGAGTGTAATCCCTGCTCTTGTTAGCGCATGTTTCTCTACACTCCTCTCTGATTAACAAATTAGCCAATCCATCTTTGCTACACACCACACCCGTCCTACGTGACATGAGTGCGTGTGTGTGTGTGTGCGTGTGTGTGAGTGCGTGTATGCAAACTCCATCTGTATCTGTGGTTATTTCTCTTCGAAAAAGACTTCGATTCAGTCAAAAACATACGCAAGTTCTTCCTACATCCTCATTCACTCTTTCAACTAAGCTCTGATTCTCCTGTTTTATTTTTATATATATATTATTAATAACTGGGTTTGCAGGGGAGTTTGTCCTGAATTCGTCTTCCACATTTCTTACTACTCTTCCTGTAATTGGCAAAAAAATTAATTAATTGATTAAAGTTTTCCATTCAAAATGAAAAAACTAAACACATCTCTTAAATTGTATCTAAAATATATTTATATACGACAGTTTAAATAAATGGTAGTGTATGGTGGGAAAAAAAAATTACATTTGCAAAAATTTCACGTTACATCCGTAAGACATATTTAAAATAAAAAAAATAAATATATTTGGAATGGTTGTGCAAACTGTTAGCATGATAAGCGGCAAAAACAGTATTGCATAAAAAATAACATCCTGATAGTCAAATGTAGAACAACAACAATATGGAGGTGGATAATCCAAGACTGACATCATTCGCTCCTCCACAATCCTAAACATAACTACAAATGGATAAAAACTACGACATGTCATTCTTTACGTACAAATTGCTAGCTGCGGTATAAGAGGAATAACTACTCCAATGTTGATTATTTTCCCGCGACAGCATGTTCCTGATACAGTGTACCGCTTCTAATGTAATGTTGTGTACGCTAGTCCTTGATGTGTACGCTGTAAAGAGTTACTTTGAAGTATTACGTCATGTAATGTGGCTTGAGACATAGTTTTAGGTTGTAATCAAAGCTAATGCTACGTTCGTTAACGTCTACAACCGTGCATTTTATTTATTTAATGATGTGCTGCCCAAGGAGATTGCTGTAGTCATGATTACTACATTGTTATTACAGTTCTATTGCTTTTGATGAATCATGTGATCATTTCCTAATCCTAAACCTAACCTAAACTTGAATGAAGGATCGTTCATTCAAGCGTGATTGATGTTTTGTAAAGAGTGATGACATCATGAGTTCTGTGAATGGCTGGATGTTTCAGGTTGCCTCTGGCAGGAGGTTCAAACTTGGCTAATAGAGACAGAGTTTTTAATACGATACTTCTAAATCAGCACAGATTTGCAATGGAACAGGACAGAAGCAAGACGAATGAGCTATATCTTAAGTGTTTGGGTGAAGTCGGATCTCTCTCTCTCTCTCTCTCTCTCCCTCTCTCTCTCGCTCTCGCTCTCGGTGCGTGTCCTCAGCTGAGCCTTACCCCTGCTCGAGCCGTTTGTAACTGCGCAAACCTGCAATTGTGCTGCAGGCTGAATATAGGAGCTGGAATGCTAGGGTGGGCTGAGTGTGTGTCACCACACAACAAAGCCGAGCTGAAGGGCGGCGCCCTCCGCTTAACATCCTCCTCCGTAACCGCCCTGGACCGGCTGCTGGAAAACGGCAGGATGGATGGATGGATGGACGGACGGCTGCGCTGCCTCTCCACCCTCCGCTCACACTCTGCAGGATCGACGCGTCACTCCGAGACCTGAGCGCCGTCTCGCTTCCACACTGCAGAGACATGCAGTAACGGAGAAACGTATATAGACAGATATACACACATGCACATCTACACACACACGGTATATTATTAAAGCTTAATATGATTTACGTGTGAATCTATTTTCACTCCGTCACACTGTTTCTTGGCATCCTGTCGTCTTCGTGACCTTTCTGTAAGACGTGACAAAGCCGGACGACTGACTTTTTTCCGTATTGTTAACCACAAAAGTCACAGTGTGAGTATCTTTGTCTCTCCCGTTGCGTGCTAGCGCTCCATAAAGCGCCTCCTAAACGAACGGGAGCAGCCGGCAGAACAGACGGCAGAACAATGGAAGGACATGTCGCTAATTTGTGACATGAAAAGACAAAATCAGTCACACCTCGCTCTCTCTCCCGCTCCACCCTGTGACGAGCTGGCTGAAATATGCAGGCCTCTTTCTGTATCGCTCTCTCTCACTTTCTCTGTCTCTGTCTTTGTCTCTTTCTTTCTTTTTCTCTGTCCTTTTTTTTTTTATCTCTCCTTTTCTGCCTCCGTCGCACGCGGTGGGTGACCGGGCCCCTGAGACGTCTGTCGTCTGTTTCTTCCCCCCTCTCTCGCTCCCTCTGTCCCTCTCGGGACAGGAGCAAGGTGCAGTGCGAGACGCCTCCTGCCATCTTTAATTTTCACCTCCGCCTCCGCGCTGGTGCCATGGCAACTGAAGGGTGGCGACCTCGCCACAGATACCCTACGGTGCCCACGCTTCACCCGGAGGAGCGATGCCCGCTCCGAGCAAGCGGGAGACAGCGGAGAGAGAAAGAGAAAGAGAGAGAGAGAGAGAGAGCAGGACGACTCGGGAAGACACGCTAAATACGGCACTAAAAACCATTTTAAATATAACCTAAATCAATTAGCGGTGTGGTCAGTGTGTTAGCATTGCTAACACGGCGGTCCGTCTAAGAAATCCTGCTTCCTACAGACAAATTATATTATGTTGAATTCTCGATTCTGATTGGCCAGAAGGTTTACAGTAATGCATTCAGAGTAATACGTTATTGTTTCTATAGTAACTTACACAGGGACTTGGAAAAAAGTGAGTAAACCACTGTATACAGTTGTCAGAACAGGAACTAATTCGCTTTGCAGACGTTCCACAACGTTAAATCTAACGAGAAACGGATAAAAAGTACTACCTTTCGATCGGTAGTGAATAAAGAATGGTTAACTTTAGCAAATTGCCGTATTATAAAAGAAATAAAACACTTCTGGACATGCTGTTATTGGAAAATAATCACCTTTTATGAGGCAACGGTAGTTCTTGTTCATGTCAGGTTGCATTATTTGGTTCAAGACGGGCATGTGCTGTCATGTTTTATCGTTTTTTTTGTTATCTTGCAAGACGTCTAAGCTCTTAGGACATAGCTTTAACATACGATGGCTGTTTTTATTTTAGCCCATTCAGATAAAAACATGATTATGCATTCAAAGGCATGCTTAGATAAATTACGCTTCCACATTACAGGTGTAGTTCTCTATTAAAGGGTCCGTCTGTCATTTATAAAAGTCTTCCTACATCTGTAATAATTATACATTTTCAAAGACACCTTAGAAAAACTGTTATCTGGAATGTTGATCCTGCTATTTTTGTGCATTTCAGGCTCCTGTTTGCATTTTTTCTGGCCCAGAAATGAGCTCCACCCCTCGCCAAAGGATAACAATACAATCCTGTATAGTTTTCCTTAAAAAAAATGTTTAAAACCCTCACAAGGCACATGTAGTTTCACAGAGAGAGTGGGTTGAGCAAATGTTGATTACATTTCACCTCGCTCTTAAAATGACAAACCGCCCCTTTAACTGTTTCCGTGCGACCAAAAACCATGAATGAGCGACTGAGCACTCTGCATCGCTGATATATCATAAATTCGTGATTTGTGCACTCATGCTACGTCTCTTTGTAGAAACTGTAAATAAATTCTTTAGATTTGGTTCGCATTCTGCTTTTTTTCCCTCCCACCATGCTTTTTCTGTACAGTGCGTGTGCACATTGTGCTCTCTGTTCTGATTTGCCTGCCAAATTCTTTATGAATGAGAGAAAAAAAGAAAGAGAGAGAGTGCATGTGCATGCATATATGTGTGTGTGTGTGTGTGTGTGTGTGTGTTTTCTACAAGTGCTTAATGCCTAATCAGCTGTTGAGCTGTTTACAGCCCCCCTGTAGCCTGGAGGAGCCCTCGATGAGCACGATGACACACACACACACACACACACACACACACACACACAAGCAAGTATACAGGTGAATACACACACTCACACACACACACACATGCATATGTACATAAGTCTTGTTATGCTGCAAGTCATTTGCAATGCTGAATTACGACCCACAGGTGAGAATTTTAAAACATTCGGTCTTAATGTGCACCGAATGCGGCAATCTGCATAGTCGAGAGGATCTTACTCCAAAATTATAATAACTTTTTTTCCATTGGAATTCATATTACGTATGCCAAGCCATGCAGGACGTGTTACAAAGCCAGCCTGAATATTAGCAATTACATTAAACGTTAAAGCCAGTTACATAGGGTCGGATATTTTATATAACGCCGGTTTTCCTAGCATACATGTGATAAGAAAGAGTTGTTTTTTTTTTTTTTAGTATTATTATCAACATTATTGAAAAGTGAATCGAATCATTATTGAATAGTGGAACGATATGATCCACTGTCGTGACCGCTAATAGCCAAAAGATGACGATGATCATCATTATTGATAATTAATATTATCCTTGTTGCTGAACAATTGAGGAAACTGGTCCAGCAAGAACTTTCCTGTATGATGGATGGATTCAAATAAATAATGATATTAATAATGTTTTCAGAAAGTTATGCAAATGTTACTGTCTCCTCAATCTAAGCACTCAAGGTTAAAGTTTTCCTGCATCACCTGTTCATTTATCATGAAACAAAAAGGTTCTTTCTGGATTGTTCCAGATGTTGCGCTTAATGCTTTTTAAGTGATGCTACGTTCATTAGACGAGAACAAAAAGGAAAAGAAATGCTTTGGGTCGACAAGAAAGTCAGAGAAAGATGTTTTTTTTTTTTAGCAATGGATTGTATCCTGAATTTTAAAGGAAAGAGTAAATATTAACTGGGTATCGATATCAGCTGAAACTCACAGTTCCATGGATATAAAGCGCATTAAACACTATTAGTTGTGATGCTTTTGAGAAAATGGGCTATAAATGATTAAGCTTGTAGATGTAAAGAAAGGGAGGATGTCATTTTCTCAAAAAAAACAAAAAAAAAGAAAAGACATGCATGGGCTTTTCTGGATGATTCTGAATGACTGTGTATTCAGCGTATCCATATTTGAACGAGCGTCCTGTGATGAGAGATGTCTCAGGGTGGAGTTTTTGGGAGGAAATGACACCATGACTCTCCTCTGCTTCTTTAAAAGGTCCAGGTCGGGTTCCCACGCTGATACCAAGATGAGTAGATGGAAAATAGGAGGAATGAAACAGGGACCTGTGCTGGGTGGCCACGGGATGTTATCAGGCTACACTATGAAGTCTAAAAGCAGGAAGGTGAAAGGAAGTCACACCGAGTCCTCGTAGCAATAACCTCACTTCCTTTGTCTATCCAGTCAAATATCTAAAGCTGGAAGTGTTCCAAACACAACACATGCCAAGTGTGCGCGCTCAGTCAGGTGGAAAAACGCACCTAAAATAGGCCGAAGGGGGGAAAGGCAAGAGCTATGTGTGGTTAAGGGTCAAAATAAACGACGTAACAAAGTCATTAATAGCTGCGCTCTCATTGTGCATTGCATCAAAACGGCCTCTAGACTATTCTAATTATTATTTCATAGGGATTTGTTTCCTGTAACATGGTGACTATTTGAACCTGTTTCCTTTCTTGGCATTTTAGCTTTATAATATAATGGATCAAAGATGCATCACTTTTACATCCAAAAAGAAAGTAAACGCATGAGATTGACATATTTGTACAGCAAAGACATTAAAATATATTACTGACATATATTTGATAGAAATATACAACAGATTAATATTAACTATATTATATTAATAATATTACATGGCTTCACCAATACTGTACAACATTAAACAACTGTTGTTTTATTTTGTTTTATTTTGTAATTTATTTTTTCTTAAATATTTTCTATTTCAAATGCTTTATTTCAATATTGTTCTATATTTCTATTTTTTTCTTTATTAAAGAAATGAGGTGGTGATTCAAAGCAAACAAATCCTTCTCCATTTTCATAAATATACATAATATAATTTTTTTGGTTGTTAGTTTTTTTATATAACGATGAAGGCAATATTAGTATTAATATTATATTATTTGGTTGCCATATTATATTATACAGAATTATGTAGTATTTTTCCATGTATTTGTTTGTTTGTCTGTCTGATTGTTTTGCTATTTGTTTTTTGTCGGCCTGCCTGCCTGTCTGTCTGCCTGTCTGTCTGTCTGTCTGTCTGTCTGCCAGTCTGTCTGTCTGTCTGCCTGCCTGTCTGCCTGCCAGTCAGTCTGTCTACCTGTCTGTCTGTCTGCCTACCTGCCTGCCTGCCTGCCAGTCTGTCTGTCTGTCTGCCTGCCTGTCTGTCTGCCCACCTGTCTGTCTGCCTGTCTGCCAGTCTGTCTGCCTGCCTGCCTGCCTGCCTGCCTGCCATTCTGTCTGTCTGCCTGCCTGTCTGCCTGCCTGCCAGTCTGCCTGTCTGTCTGCCCACCTGTCTGTCTGTCTGTCCGCCAGTCTGTCTGCCTGCCTGCCTGTCTGCCAGCCTGACTGTCTGTCTGTCTGCCAGCTTGTCTGTCTGCCTGCCTGTCTGTCTGTCTGCCAGTCTGTTTGTCTTCCTGCCTGTCTGTCTGTCTTCCTGTCTGTCTGCCTGTCTGTCTGTCTGCCTGTTTGTCTGTCTATCTATCTGTCTGTCTGTCTGTCTGTCTGTCCGCCTGTTTTTTGTCTGTCTGTTGATCCTAACCCTGATGAATGTAAGACCTGGCTCCACACTACATGACTGAACCTGTTTAGTCCTCTTTTACACACTACTTCACCATTCCTAGTTTATTTAGTGGGTTCTTAAAGCCAGCACCTCATTGGTGTAAGAGCATGAATTAGATCCTCTCAGAAGCGTGTAATGTAAGTCAAAAGAGGGTGGGGGGGGGAGCTGCGACCGCCGAGGTGGGCACGTCGGTATATTTATCCTCATGGACAGACGCAGGACTAAAAGGGACTCGGTTACAAAAGCTCCCCAATTTGTGACCACAAATTACAAGTCTGCTGCTCGAAGAAAACCAAGGCTGAAACGAAAACGTAACAAAGTGCTCTTGTTTGAACATTAAAACCTGTTAAAATAAAAAACAGTGGCAGCTGTACTGAGCAAACAAACAGCAGCACACACAAGGAAGGTCTTATAAAGGAGATACAACACATAAGGCAGATCAGAAAACACACCAGGATCAGTGTGTGTGTGTGTGTGTGTGTGTGTGTGTGTGTGTGTGTGTGTGTGTGTGTGTGTGGAGAGGGTGTTTTCACATGAGCTGGGAGGAAGCTGAGTGCACACACAGACATTACATATAAAAGGTCAGGAGGTAAAAAGGCGTACAGTAACAGTAACAGTTGAAAAAGCTCAAAAACAAATAAATGTATATATTCAGTGAAAGACAGCTCCTTAAACGCATCCAGTGCACGATGGCAGTACTGCTTTATATCTGTATATACAGTACACACAGAGAGTATACACAGGTTAGGGTAATTTCACAAAAAATCTAATCAAATTTGAGATCAGATTTATATAAAGAAGCCAGTTTATGAAGAAAGAATATACAATGTGTATTGTTTTTATTTAACCAGTGTTTTGTGCTATAAAATCCGGTTACATACTCTTGATATTTGACATGCAATATTCATTTGTTAACTGAGTAACTTGTTTGTTTATTTATTTACTTATGTACTTATTACTTTATCTACATCCATACTAACTCATTCATTTACTAATTTACTTATTTCTTCACTTACTGTACTTATTTACTTAATCACTTACTTACTTGCATAAATATACTTACTAACTTACCCATTCCTTTACTTTCTTTCTTACTTATTTACTTATTTACTAACTTACGTACAGTACTCATTGACTTACTTGCTAAATTATTTGTTTACTAATTTATTGATTTACTTACTTACTAACTTATTAACTTATGGCTTAGTTACTAACTTATTTATTTACTCACTCACTTATTCATTTATTTCATTATTACTTAGTTACTTACTTATTTGCTTGCGTAAATTTATTTATTTATTGATTGATTGATTGATTGATTCATTCATTAATTTGTGTATAATAATATATCTTTGTCTATAGTTTCCTCTTATCTGCTTTATAGGTTGCCAGATTTTCTTATAAAGGAGCATGCATTATTTTAGCAAGTACATTTTTTATTTCGTTCGTTTCTTTGTTTATTTAGAGCTTTTATTTTTACGGCCCTTTAGTTCCTAAACCTGATAGAGCTGCGACCTGAACTACGCTACGTGACTGAACCCTGTTTACTGCACTAGCTCATCCTTTCTAGTTTATTGGATATGAAAGCAGTTTGTAAATTGGTCAGAATATTTGCTACACTTCGTTGCATATCTAAACAAAGCGTTTGATCTTTAGTGGAAAATTCGTTTCATTTAGTGGAAAAAAAGAAAAGAAAAGGAAGAAGAACGAAAGATACCTTATCAGCCCCAGTGTTCTAAGAAGAGTCCCATCTTTTTTCTTATTTCAGTCACAATGGAAATAGAGATGTCCATCTTTTGGTGTTTGGCCCTATCTTGGGATCACACACTTTAGCTGCAGCTCGTATCTTTTACATCTTTCATCTCACACACGCAGGGAAATTAATCTAAACAGGTCATCTTTCCCCTGTGTGTGTGTGTGTGTGTGTGTGTGTGTGTGTGTGTGTGTGTGTGTGTGTGTGTGTGTGTGTGTGTGTG
>JAQQZR010000011.1:20250963-20261274 GCA_030068235.1 Notoglanidium macrostoma
TTTATATATATATGTTTTATATATATATATATATATATATAAATATTACTTATTTGTTTTTTATTTTTTTATTTCTATTATGTATGAAAAAATATGTAGTAAACATAGAAACATAAATAGTAATAATAATAATAATAATAATAATAATAATAATGATAAGAAGAAGAAGCAGAAGAAGAATATGTATATTGTTTTACACATGTGTGCTTACAGCAAAATAAAAAAAAATAAAAACAATGAATTCCATTAAAAAATTATGTGACTTTTATTAAAAAACAAATACATAAAAAAAAGACTGAATTATTACAAGTACTAGAATTTTGCCTGTGTTGTTTGTAGGAATTTTTGGCCAACTGAAGTTTAAAATAACAAAAATTTGTGCACTGATACAGTATGTTGGTCAATAAATGTAAACGAATGTTGCTTTATAATTATACAGATTTGCACATGTGGCATTTAATTATAGTAAATCATATATAATTATATACACGTAGTATTATATTTATGTATTATTGTTTATTGCTGATGTTCATCAAAAATGAAATCTTAATTTTTGTGCCAAATCAACTGCTATTAATATGTTGGTCAAAAAGTGTAAAAATTATGTGGTGATGATGATTTACTTGAAATATAAATGTATTATTAGCAATGTGTATTTCTAAATGTTCTACTTGTACCCAGAGAGAGAGAGAGAGAGAGAGAGAGACAGAGAGAGCGAGAGAGAGAGCGAGCGAGCGAGAGAGAGAGAGAGAGCGAGATCGGGGGAAATCAGGCCCCGGTGTTCACTCTTTACCTTTAGCTGAGCTGCAGGGGTCTCAGATGTGGGCTGATGAGAGGTCACGCGCTTTAACTCAGCACCGGCAGCTATTTATAGCTAACCTGAACCTGAAAACACACACAAAAGAGGAAAAGAGCGACAATAAAGACCTCCACATTCAGCCTAGTTTCACACAAAGGTCAGTTTGGTTTAGAAATAAAATCAAATATGCAATACAATCAGTGTAGTGTACAATCAGACAACCGTCATGTACGGTTTATTTTAAGAATTATGTATTTATAGATATTGGATTGTATATGGATAATTTATTGTCAAGTTAGTATATTTTTACTGCTCGGGGAAAAAAATACAAGAAAACTCGGAATTCCTAGTTGGGAACTGAGTATTTTTTTTAAAACAATTAACAGACACATTTGACTTATATCACGCATCACAGTTAGTTGGTTAACAAAAGACAAACCTTGAGGCATCCTTGATTTTTTCCCCCACTTTGTATCTTGAACACACAGAAGCCGAAAACATAATTCCGAGTTCCGATTTCACAAGTTCCGGGAAACCAAACTCATTCATCTCAACTGCATGATGGTTTGATGCGGTCCAAAGTCAAGCACTGTCACACTGTCACCGTTGATTATTTTCTTACAATAGTACCTCCTGAAGTGTTTTATTCCACTTATACTACAGCAATTTGCCACCACTAACATTTTTTTATTTTTTCATTTAATCATAGTTAAATTTTAAGTCGAGGAACGTCCATGAAACAAGTTCCAGTTCTCACTTATATTACAGTATCTATAAACAGTCATTCCATTACCAGCCTCTCATTTTTCTCCTGAAGTAAATAAGTCGCAGCTTATCATGTTACTGAGAAAGTTACAGCTTTACCTTTTACTGTTACAAAGTACTGAGACTGGAGACTCCTTCCATAAACGTTAAACATCTCCACACATAAACCTTCTCCATATCAGCAGTTACAGACGCTTTTAAATCTTTATTCTTTAACAGCTTTAAAGCTTTAAGTCTCATCATACAAGACCCCGGGGAAGCTGTTACTATAGAAACGTATTAGAACAAGCGATTTGTCGTGCAGCCAGAACTCCTGTCAGACCAGTGCGAATGGGATAAATAGTGTTCAAATTTACCAGAACATTAAGGCAGACAGTCCTGTAAGTGACAACAGTAACATTCGACAACAACATGCTCGCAAGAGACTAAGAGGGATTTGTCGCTTGCACAATGCTAATGGCAACACTTTTCCTTTCAGAAAAGGTTTGAAGTAGAAGTTTTATAAAGTAGGTGATAAAGGAAAGCCGTAACCTTGTGCTCACCTTAAAAATGTGCTCGTTGTTACTGCTTTGCTTCATCACATATTCTGTATATTTTGTGCTATGATGAATCCTTATCCTTATACACTTCAAATCTTGAAAGTCAGGGTTGTATTGTGAAAACTGGTTTGTGCTGGGAAAAGAGAGAGAGAGAGAGAGAACGAGAGAGGACTGAAATATATTGACAGAAAGGAGAAAAAAATTCAAAGCTTTGAACAAATAGAGGGAAATCAAACGACTATGACTGGGTTTGGATAAAAGAGAGAGACAGAGAGAGAGAGAGAGAGAGAGAGAGAGAGAGAGGAGTGGAGGGTGGGATGACCAGAGAGAGATTGTGTACAGAGAGATGTCGTGATGTGAGAACGAGCGAGGGATGGATAGGTTGATGAGAGAGAGGGAGAGAGAGAGGTGCGAGGTTGTTTCACTGAGAGCAGCTGTATGGAGGACATGGTGGGTGGAAGTGGTGGAGGCCGTGGGTGATCTCTGGCTACAACTGCCAAGCGCCCATTAGCTAGCGCACCAGCACGACGTCAAACGCTTAGGCTGCACCAAACACCTACTAAAGCTCAGTCAGAAATACACACCAAACAATCTGATTGACGATCTATCATACACATCAGTCTATCACACCAAACATCACATTAAACACTTACTAATTATGGAGGTCCTAGTATGTGTTTACTTTAAAGGTGCAATCAGTGGGTTTTTTTTTTTTAACTCATGGCATTTTTTAAATATTTGGTAAAGTTTCTGCTCATATTCTAGAAGCTGCAGTAAAATAGTCCAGGTTCTATGGTTCCCCAAGAAAAAGCCCCCAAAAATAGACCACTAACATCCAGCTAATCAGGATGAGGCGTGTTTACTAGTCAATTCAGAAAGCTCCGCCTCTTTCGCTAGCACTCAGGCGTTGTCATCCCATGTATGTGTGCGCTTTAGGGACATGGTTTTGTGTCAAACACTAGATATAGCTCATTTGTCCACCATGTTTTCATGACAGGAAGTGTTAACGCAGCATACATAATAAGACAAACAAAACAAATTTAAAACAAGCTACATGCAGAATTAAGCAACGTTTTATGGAAAGGTACAAATGTTGGGTTAGTGTCTGTATTTTAACTTATTTATTTATTTGTCAGTGTTTATTTAATTGTTTGTTTTCCATTTATTTATTTCTTGTTTGTTTGTTTGTTTGCCATGCATTTGTTTGTTGCAATTTTCAATCAACAGACGTTGCAATTTATTTACTTGTTTGTTTGCATATCACTGACAAACATATTTGAAGTAATTTATTATATATTTTTTCTAATTTATTTACTGTTTTTTTTTATCTGTTTGTCATCTTGTCATTAAAAGACATATTTGTTGTTTATTTAACAGACTGTTTATTAATTAATTTATTTTTGTTTGTATTTTGCCACTGACAGACATCATTCTTGGAATTTAATTATTTGTGTTTTTTTTGTTTGTTTGCTTGCATTTCGCCATCAACAGACATCATTGTTGCAATTTCTTTTTTTTTTGTTTTTTTTTTGTTTGTTTGATTTTTGCATTTGACAGACGTCGTTGTTGTAATTTGTTTGTTTGGTTTTGGTTTGTCTGGTTGGTTGGTTATTTATTTCTTTGTTTGTTTGTTTGCTAAGACTTGTTTCTTGTTTCTTTTCTCGTCCAACACATTTCATGGTAATATTGACCCCTAATATACATATGACAAATAAAAACTGAACTGAACTTGTTTCTTTGTTTGCATTTTGCCAGTCGCTTTTTTGAACTTTTAGAGACAGCCTCCATGTCCAGGTCTAGTATTAAACCTGTTAAATGTTAAACATATGTGGTTTTGAAGGGGTGCGAATTTTACAGACAATTATTAAAATATGTAAATATTATGTGGCATTACACTCTTCCACATAAAGGAGTGTACACAATATTATAAGGGGAAGAAGGGGAAAATATATGAAATGTGGTCTGCATTAAAATTTGCACAGCAAATGAAAATCATAAACAAGACACAATAAGAATTAGATGCTGATCATTGTGAAATATTTTTAGGGTTTAGAACAATATAAAATATTTTCTCTGATGGCATATTTGAAGAAATATTTGAATAAAGAATCAATCTCGTTTACAAACTAAACAAATCTGTGGTCATGCTGGTGCTCACCAAAACAGTAACACACACACCCTAACTCTCTCTCTCTCTCCATCAACCTCAGTCTATCGAACACACACACACACACACTCTCTCTCTCTCGCTCTCTCGCTCCTGTCCTGCTGTCTGGGTGTGTGCTTGATTGTTAATTTAGGCAAGTGCCTTGTGCCATGAAGAACTGGCTGTGGGGTTAGTGCTCTTGAAGACTCAGGCCACTGGTGGTGTGTGTGTGTGTGTGTGTGTGTTGTATATTTAGGTAAATCCCCGGCCGTGGGTTGGTGTGGTGTAGGAGGGTCGGGTGGACGAGCCCATCTGGGGAGCTGAATTGTAGGTTGCCTGCTTGCTCCGAGACTTAAACTATGATAAGTAATGAGAGTGGCGCGGCCCGAAATAGACCCCCCTCCCCGCTCTGTGGTCCTGCCTGGCCAGCTCCGTGCACCCTCCTGCCTCCTCCACTCTGGTTAGCATCCTGGCTAAATTTGTTTGTCGTGCTCCTGTAATTAAGCCTCTGTGTGTGTGAGTGAGAGAGACACAGCGAGGGAGAGACAGAAAGAGTTGGAGCTTTTCGATACACGCTGGCAGCTGGCTTTGACTCCTTACTTGCCGCCTCCCGGAGGACGCCCATATCCTGCACTGTATGATTAGCTACAAGGTGCTATTTCGCGGTGCGTGCGAGTGCGAGCACATGCGTGTGCGTGAGCGTATTGTGGCTCCTTGTAACAAATGAGATGTGTTCGCAGATGTTTGCTAATGAATGGAATGCGGTCTCATTTCGATTCCCATCCACAAATTAAATGAGAGCAGGTCAAACTTTAGGACTTTAAGGACTCTTGTTTGGCCTGCATTCTCTTCGACGTCGTCCTCCTCCTCATCCTCCTCTTCCTCCTCCTCCTGTATCCTCCGATCTCTTCTCCTCTTCAGGTCTGTAGGCAGTTGTAAAGACCGATTAGTTGCTATAGGAAAAAAAAAAAAAAACATCAGTGTGATATGAGCTCACCACTTCACTCTGTCCTCCGAGTTCACTACACGACGGCCCCCACCTCCCTGAATCATATATTATATAAGAGAACATAACACACCTAAATATACATACACATACACTGCATTGAACATCTCCTAATATCTCCAGCGCTCACACCTAACCCAGTTACATATAAAAATCCTAATGTCCTGCTGGATTTTCCACTTGATATGAAATCATGAGCCTGGATTACACGTTGTACAATTTTTTTGTCGTTGATATCGCAGACAAAAATCTCACAAAATAAAACTGATCCTTGCTTGTGCATTGAGATCGTCGTTTTCGGGACGCTTAATGCGACTGACGAAAACGTTAAGGCAGTAAAGACTGCAATGACACTATGATTATGCACAACAACAACTCACAGAACAGCTACAAATATGCTAGTGATGATGACAAAATGTAAACAAACCATGATAATTGACAGAAACAAATATCCTTATTACCTCAAGCTCACTTTCTTTGTTTAAATGTGACCCTGTTTCCTTCACAAGCTGATTTCCAGCTTGCGCTGATTGATGATGTAAACAGAAAGTAGTCATCTTCTTTAATCATAGCTCTATCATTAGTGGATCTTGATCGTATAATCTGACATGAAGAACACACATCATCACACGGTCTGTTACAGAATTCATGGAATCTCGTAGAGCGTGATAAGTAATCTTTAGTGAGAAAAGAGCAACAAATCTCTAAGTAAATCAGGTTATATTATAATATAGAGCAAAGTTTAGCAATCTAGCCTGTCGCAGAGTCTCTTCAGCACCCAAATCCCTCCTGCAGGGCTCACTTTGCACTTTGCGCACAACCTCTGACCCAAAAAGGCAGCCAGACTTATAATGAAAGGCTTCCTCTAACCCAAAGAAACCATCTTGTTTTCCCCTCCGGCTGCTCCAGCCCGGGCCGACCTCACCAAGCTCCTGTCCTCGCACAACACAGGTTCACTGCTTTGGCCTTTTCTTAGCAACAGACTCCTGGCCTTGAGACATTTAGGGCCAGATGCACTAAACAGTTCTAGATACTATAAATTCTGCAGAAAAGATCTGGAGCTTCATGTGAGCGTCTCGTCCTCATACATATGCATTTGAAGAAGGTTTGCAAAAAAAAAAAAAGGGTGGAGAAATGAAAAGTGCTGGTAATTGCATGTTCTATGCACAGAACAGTTTTTGTCCCAGAATCAGGTGTGAATCGGCGCCATGTCCTGACAACACTAGACTTTTATTTATTTAATAAAAACACGTACATTTATTACTGAACTTGCAAGACTGCCTTTGGGTTGACCTTTTCCAATTCACACTGGCTTTTAAACTGCAATTTGTGCTTTACACAGAGAGCATTTAGTTCAGATGATGAGCTACAACCTTGAAAACAGGTTGATTTTTTCAGCCTTGTCAAAACCTTAGCAAATGTATTAACTACACCGTGTAAAAAAAAAAAATATTACAAATATACAAAGTTCATATTTAAATATTATATCGGTACCATGCTCCATACTTTTTAAAGTTGAAATGATTGTACACCCTTGGAAACAAAGGTACAAAAAAAGGTACTTTTCCTTGTCATACCATCAAGGGGACATCTTTTGTACCTTGAGTACAGTATGTATCTTTTACCTGGGCAGGTGAATGTCGCGGAACTTTAATTAGCTTTTAGGGTAAAGCATAAAAGTGATCCCTGAGGTCCAGTTGTGTAGCTTGAATTATTTTTGAAGGTATAAAGTACATACTAAATGTATCGAATGTGTCTCCTTGATAATACTACACCAACGAGAAGGAAAAGTACAGTTTAGTACCTTGATTGGTACCTTTATGTTTTCATGCTCCTTATGCAATGCAGTGTATTGTTGCTGATCATGACAACGAGCATACAGCGAGCAAATCATATAAAAAAAAAACACAGGGGCAGTCCAGTCTGAGTCGAGACACTTCCTAGAGTAACCAGAGCGATCGGTGCTTTGCAAACCACGAGTCTGTTTCATTTTGGCATTGTGATGAAAGTAACGAAGGGAGCGGCGGAGTAGCCCGTTTTGCCAGCAGGAGGTTTTGGCGACAGCCGCCAGAGGCTGTGCCCAAGAGCTCAATGAGGGTCCGAGCTGCCACACCCCGTCGTGCCCGGCGAGGCCCAAACACATGTGTCTATTTAAGTCCCTCAACACCACCACGGCACTCATGGCTGCCTCTACCACTGACCTCCTCTTTCTACCACGGGCCACTGGCAGCCACCAGGGGTGATTATAGTCCGGATATAGCACTACATCATACTAGACCTGTGGTTCCCTGTCCCAGTCCTGGAGTTTCCCTGCTCTAAAGGACTCGTTTCAAGTCCTGAATAGCTTGTTAATTAGCTGATCAGTTAAATCAGGTGCATTAGAGCTACTTATGTTCTACTCGAATCCTGGACTTGGACTTGAGAATGTAACGGCAAAAGTTTTCTGTGAATATTGTATGCTCTGCCATGAGATAATAATAATAATAATAATAAAAAAAAGCAAAAACAAAAGGTTTGTACAACTGTTACTGAATCTGTTTTGGCAATTCATTAAAGGTGCAATCAGTAATTCTTTCATGAGAATGCAATATTTGGTGAAGTTCTATCAGAGGTGTTAATTAATTATGAGTCTATTTAACTGTGCTACTGTTTTTGCAATTCATTAAAGGTGCAATCAGTATTTTTCTTTTAATGAGGACATTTTTTTGTAACACTTGGTGATGTTAAAGACTTATTGACAGCTGTTCAATAATTAACTGCTGAGCATTTTGGTGGCCGTGGTTCAGTGAACAGGACAAAAAACACAAACGATGTGGACCACCAATCTCCAACCCATTAGGATAAAGTATCACTACTTTAATCTCCGCCTCTTTCACTAGCACTAACCCTAACGCTCATCTGCTTTCTTCTCTGAGTAGATAGATAAACCTTATATAAGGAATGAAACCCCTTGGAGCATGCTGTTATTGGAAAATAATCAACGATAGGATGGTGTGATGAAGCAGAGCCACCCTGAAGTGGATAATTTTTCTATAACAGTACATCCTGAAGTGTTTTATTCCTCTTATACCACAGCAATTCGACAACGCTAATGATTTCTATTTATTGCAGAACGGCATGTTGTACTTTTTATTCCCTCATAATCTCAGCAACATTTGTTTTTGCACATCATAAATAAATTTCCTAAGATTTGCTAGAAACCTGATTGGTCAAAAAGTGCTTAAAGACTTAATAATAGCTAATAAATTGTACTGAACACAGTCTGGGAATGCAGAGCTTGGTAAATTAAGCACATTGTAAAATACATGAAAAAAAAACCAAACAAACACAATGATGCTTTATACAGGACATGGAGGTGGTCTGGAACATCCACCTAGTCAGCATTTATTCTATAGAAAACATTTTTATCTCTCTGAGAAGAAAAAACAAAATTACTCAATTCGGCGAGACAAAAGGAACATGTTATCGATCAGTACCGCCAGAGATGTGGCGAGATAGCTGGGTAAACTTCCTGTAAGCATACCCACATTAACGGGGCAATGGTACAAACCAATAACCTTCATAAGGCTCTACTGTCAATCTGTAGCACACATCCTGCCGAGAAACAACTCAGAAACAACTCGTCAGCACAAAGCTGGCACGGGAGGATTTACAAGCCCAATAATCAAGCAACTGTTGCTAAATGTAAAGATTACCCTCCCACAAGCAATGACAAAATAATGAAGGATTTTACGAAGACTGTTTTTTTTTCCTGACACAAGATGGCCGCCATGACAATTTTTCAATATTTCTCATTGAGTTTGTGACACCAAGATTGAATTGATGAGTCTAAACAGATAAATGAGTAGCTATCGTCCAGACACAAGCTTCACAGATTTCATCCCCATGGCTCTGTGTTTTACACAAGAAAGTTTATTCGATATGTTCCGGTCAGAATAATGCGCCCAATACGGGATTTAGGTTTTAAGGTATAAAGGAACAAGACTGTACAATTAGATTTAATTGCTAGCTGCATTAGAAAATTCAAGAAGGAAACACGAGACGCTGTATCTTGGTTGAAGTTGCATTTCCGGAAAGGAGAAAACTGTTGAAAGTATTTTATGCCTGCTAAATTTCTACATCAAAATCATCCTGCAGTCAGTTATGTCTTTCACTTACCTTTCATTTTCACTTAACAGCTACAATTCAAAGTAATCCATATTTCAGAAAAGTTCAGAGAATCTAAAAAACTGGAGGAGAAGCATTGATCAAATATTTAGGGACGTGTTTCAAACTACAGTGAATGGAAATGCTTGATTATATAGTATGACATCTTTTATTAATTGTTCTTGATATATTGATACAGTATCTCAGGGGTGTACAAACATTTTTCAAAGAGGGCACACATCAGCCCACATTAGCCCACATCAGAGGCTGTTGCAAATATCATACTTTCTAAGAGAGAAACTGTGCGATTGTTAACCTCTAATTCTTTTGAACTCTTTTAAACAGGTACACAGAGTTTAAGACACACTTATGTAAGGAATAAATCCCTCATGGGCATGCTTACAGAAAAAATAATCATCGACGGGGGGTTACGAAGCAGAGTTACCACCCAAGTCGATTCCTTTCTCATACAGAAGTGTCTTATTCCTTGTATACCACAGTAATTGGCTTGACACATCATACTAGCTGTTTATCTGTTTATAGTTACAGTTAATGTTGTTAGACAAGTCTGAGTTACATTATAGAAGTTCTATACAATCTTTCTTTTTTTCCCTCTGTAAGTTAACAATACAAAAAAAACGAGATTGTCATGTTAACGAGGAAGTGAAACCCTTCTTCCAAACATGACAATATTCATCTGATGATGAATTTGATGCGGGTCACAGCATATTCTGTTCGGATATTCCGAATTTGGCCTTGTTCCGAATTTAACATTTTCCGAATAAGACATTTGGAATACGCTGATTTAGGTTTTGTGGGTTTCCTCCGGGTGATCCGGTTTCCTCCCACTGTCCAAAGACATGCAGATTAGGTCAACTGGCTACTCTAAATTGCCCATAGGTGTGAATGC
>JAQQZR010000011.1:20264177-20277008 GCA_030068235.1 Notoglanidium macrostoma
CACACACACACACACACACACACACACACACACACACACACACACACACACACACACACACACACACACTGTGTGTTTTCACAGTGTTTTTCTCACTGTTGTACACACCCAACAAACCCTGGAACATTTACCTTTATTAAGATGATAAAACAAATAATCACTTTGCTTCTCTATTATATGAGTAGACAATAAGTGCAAAAATTTGCACCCCCTTTTTAAAAAAAATTTTAAGCGCAAAAATGCAAAAATAAAAAAATTAATAAACCCTGACATGCTTAAAACCTGATACTTTGTGGTCCTAATTTAATTTCTTTCCATGCATGTCACTAATTTCAAACTGTTTTTTTTTTTTCGGAGGATAGATCCACGACCAAAGCCCTGGTAGCCCGTGCTAATTTCCCCAAAATGTATTACATCAATTTAAATTCCATTCCCATTTTACTCCACACTTTTTTTTGGCTGACTTGCCAATTTCTGCACCATCCTCCCTAAAGTTTGACCTTGGTTGACCTCCTCATACCCCACACATACTGAGGTCCTTGAAGGACGTACACAGATTAATTCTCATGTATGTAAGGGTTAATCCTAAATAGTTCCCAAGTGCATGAGTACTTATCCACAATACAAACACGGCATGAGGTGGGCGGCGGCTGAGAGATGGAGGTTTCAGCAAAAACGGCTGGTAAACATGTCATGTACACCTCGGTAGGATTTTAAAACCACACCTTTAATCAATAGTTGCATGAGGAATAATTGCGACTGTAAGTATAGTGAGTTAAGGCTGAGAACCTGAGGATGGAGTTCTGTCTGGAATCTGCTTTTCATTGCTTATTTATCATGTTAACTGTTTTTTAAACGATATGCTGCTACTATTTTTAATACCGCAGCACTGACTGGTCAGAAGGTGTTGATTCATTTTCTACATCAGCTTTGACAGTAGTTTCAGGATTATTTTATTATTGCACTCTTTTTAATGCATTTATTCGCATCATAATTTAAACCTAACAATTAACAGATTTATTTAAAAACTGTGGCTATTTAACAATGAACTGTGCTGGAATTGCTTATTTCACAAGGAGATGTTTATTTGACATTGCTGGAAGGAGTCTCCAGTGTCAGTGCTTCCGCAACAGGAAAATCTTTATAAATTTATAAAGAGTGTTGGTTTTTTTAATTAACAAATGATTGAACAGTTGAGGACAAAAACAATCCACGTCAAGGTGGTAACAGTAACCAGGCTGTTTTGAGTAAAACCGGATGCTCGGTTTTTGTTTTTTGTTTTTTTTGCAAAGTGAGCAGGACCTTTAACGCATCTGTGTTTGTCTCTGGGTGTGCCTGAGGTACAGAGCATCCTGATTCGCTTGCCAGAGGTCGACCTGTCATGAGAGACTCAACCCTCTGCTCAAAGTAGGAGTCAGATTCAGGTAGGAGCTGATAGATGACAATCACCGTGACACCAAATCTCTCAGTTGTTAACACAGTACGTTCCAGTTTTGGTCAGTAACTGGGCTATCTGCTAAGGCTAATGGGACATGACACCAGCTGCATTTAAAGAATATGACACAGTATAGCACATGCCATTACGGAGAATGAATGTAGAAACAGCTGGTGGCTGGTCAGAGATTCCAACATCTGTAATAAAAAGCACAGGTCTGAGGAAACTCTTCCGAAAGAAGTTAGACTGAAAGACTACAGAGATGTGTATCTGTGCCCTTCCTAAATAGCACTTATATTTCACATGTGATTATGTAAGAAATGTGATGAAATATGAACTTGAGTGACATCATGTGATATGTGTAAAAATATCATGATATATATGAGCATATATATATAGGTTTTTTTTTTAAGTGCATGTGGAATTAAATGAATAATGTGCACAAAGAATCACATGAAAATGAACGAGGCACGTGTAAAAAAAAAGCCGCTTGTGAAAACAAAAAAATCACGTGAAGAAAACATGTGAGAGGAAACCAGTCATTTAATAGAGAATCACATGTAATAAGTAAATGAATCAGGTGGAAATGAGTGAGTCGTGTATAAAAAGAATCACATGTTAAAAATTAGAATCACATGTAAAAAGATTCACATGTAGAACTAAGTGAATCATGTGCAAAAAGAATCATTAGTGAAAAATAAATGAATTGTGCAAAAGAATCCCATGAGTCATGTAATAAATGAATGAATCACATGTAAAAAGAATCCCATATGGAAATTAATGAATCATGTGTAAAAAGTGAAAACTAAATAAATTTTGTGCAAAAGAATCCGGTGGAAATAACTGAATCGTGTGCAAAATGAATCATGTAAAAATGAATGAATCATGTTTAAAAAGAATCCCATGAAAACGAATCACATGTTTTAAAAAAAAAATGGATGAATCACATGAAAAAAGAATCATGTGCAAATAAATGAATCGTGTGTAAAAAGAATCACACGTGGAAATGAATGAATCGCTTGTAAAAAGAATCAGATTTGAAAATAAATAAGTTGTGTGAGAAAGAATCACATGAAAATAAACGAATCGTGCAAAGTGAGTCACGTGTAAATGAATGAAACGTGTGTAGACTTGCAAAATGTAAAAGATCCGGGACCTTTTTATTTATTGGTAATCTAAATCTAATTAGAAAATCTTGAGATCTTTAACACTAATTAATTCGAATTCCCCTGCCTTTATAAAGCACAATTTATGATCAAGATCAGAGTACAAAGATACGCATTTTTTAAACAAAGAGCCACCTTCTTGGTGGAAAACTTGCTTAACATTTTTCTGTGTTTCATTTCCATTCCATGGAGTAACACATAAGAAAGTCCAGAGGTTTAAAAAAAAAAAAAAAAAAAAAAAACACCTTTGAATGGGAGAGTATGATAACAGGAAAGCACATTCAGACATTCTGACATTGTAGGGACATTTTCTGGGTACCCATGTGGAAAATGCTTGCTACCCTAGAAGATCAAACCTGCAGAAATCTGTTCATTTTCTTGAAAAGACTTTACCGAGGTTGAGGTTTGGGACAGTGTAGGCGTTACAGCACCGAGTCGTACGTGGAAACCCCCCCTCTATAAAAATAGTAGTGTGTGCAGGTGTGTGTGTGTGCGCCGGCGGACGTGTGTTACTGGGGTATGACAGGATGAAAGATACAGAGCGGCAAAGTGTGAGGAAGTGGTTCGTTTTGCCAATTCAGCTGAAACAAGGCGGAGAGATAGAGAGAGGGGGAGAGAGAGAGAGGGTGACGATGTACCAAGTGTCAAAACCATACCTCATTTCTGATCAGAATTTCCACAAATTTGAAAATGTTTAAGATATATAGATATATTATTGCAAACTGCTGAATTAATCATTCTCTGAAACTTTTCCAAAAACACCATTTGCGTCCTTATCAGCACGGTAGGTCATAAAGGCACGGTTGATCAAATTGCATACTTTAGAAGCAAGACAAAACAAAGCTAAACAAATTCACCCTTGTCTCAGAAAACAGTGTGTTCTAAGTTACCTGTCCAGTCTTTCCGCTTAATCACTCATACATCGACATCACTTAGCCAGCGAGCAGCTGGAACGAACCGATCCGGTCCCCTGACATCAAACCGTGGCCTAAATGATTAGCCTGACGTAACCCCGGTGTAATCTAGATGTCTAAATGATGGAGCGTGCGTAGGCCGAATGAATGTAATGTGTGTAATGTGTGTAATGTGTTTGCAGCAGCTACTCGCTTCATTGTGAAATTATCTCTGCGGCTCACGCCTGTTTTCCCAATCTCCTTCTGCACAAAGCTCACACAATGCGAGCCCCACACCCTCTTCAGAAGCCACTTAATCGCACCCACCCAGCTGATAGCACCGCTCCCTGTACCTTACACTCAGCGCTGATTAATGTGCCGAGAAAGAGCCATGGAATTTTTTTCTTAAGTCATTTTTCCAAAATGTTGGATTAACCGTGGTGAAATTTATACAAGTAAATACGCAGATTTGCTGTAACGCTGGCGTGACATTTTGAGCTCTCAATGCTGAAAAGGCTTTTAACACGTAACACAGTACTTTTTAATGACTGATCCTGATACTTTTCTTTTTAATTGGCTTTTTGTTACAGTGGGGAAATCACAATGTCACGTTATCCAATGTATTTATTATATTTCGGGGTCCACTCAGATCCAAAGTGTCTCATCTCTTAACGGTAACTTCAGGAGCGAGACGTTCTTTAGCTCTAAAAAAAAAAAAAAACATCAATTACAATTTGTTCATGAAATCAATCTATACTGAAGTGGTCCTTGGAATTTATTTTACAGCAGTTGACTGACGACAAAAAGTTCGGATCTAAGACGGTTAATAAATGTTGTTTATTAATTGAACAGTAAAAGGTGTGTAATTGTTGACGTGGTGACGTTTTCTGTACGGAGATGTTTCTTTAACGTTTAAGGAAAGCGTCTCCGGTGCCAGCGCTTTGTGACCGTACGTTTTCCCCCGAGGGAAAGTCTTCAGGACAGAGGAGTTTTTGTGATTTTTTGGTAACATGACAAGTGGCGTTTTTTTCTTATTGGCTTCATGAGATGAACGAGAGGCTGGTGAGAGAAGGACTTTTTACATCTGCAATAACGTAAATAAGAAAACGAACCACCTTGTTCTGAGGACGTTTTATGACGTCGTACATTAATAAATCAAATGTGCTGTGGTACAAGAGGAATAAAACACAACATTATTTTAAAATAAAGAAAATAATAACAATAAACCACGTTGTCACTGAGTTTTCTCCTACACCAGCACACCCCCAAGTGTTTTATTCCTTACACAGTGGTATTATTATATCTATATCATACCTATATGAACATGAGATACATAAGCAGGTTTATTCCAAAAAAGCATCAGCTGACACTTCTTCAGACTTTGATGTGTTGTATTTTTATGCCCCTGCCTCTAGGGGGCGGTTCCAGTTGTCTCAGCGGCTGATGTTTTTTTTCGGAGAGGTATCTCTAGATTGAATGTTTGTAGGATTTATACAGAATTATCAGATGAAGTTTAGTTTTTCGTCAAGGGGCAAGGTCGGTCAAATGTCCGAAATCGTTTTTCTTCAACAGCTTCCTTCCTGCTTGAAATATTTTTTGCGTATGTCTTGTCACATAAAATATACGTCAGGTTCTAACTGTTTCCATTGGCAAGACTTTTACAGATGCCCATGGCAATGCCATGACAAGGTACCGACAGTTATGTGTATAATTTTATTTTGAAATTAACGAGTTTGGTGTTGATGTTTGAAATGTCGACGTGCCATGCACCGAGCTACACCTACGGTCACCTGCTGCGACATCAACAAAAACGTATTTTTAACATTTGGATGTATTATGTCACAATGACATGACATCATAATTGAATAAAAATAAAATTCCTGACAACTTTCTTAATACACTTGTATAAGTGTTTGTGTGTGTGGGCGGGATTGTTTTTTGTAAATCCCACGCCTGCCCACTCCTGTTTATTTTCACGTTTTCACCAATCCTGCCCTCTAACACACTGATTATTATGTCTGCAAAAACACAGTTGGTCAGATTTCAGAGAATATACACAAATCAGTCATTTCACCCTCCACATGAAAAACCATTGCCTGAGCACGCCATGCGTTCCCATGTTAATAAAAGTCACTTTTACTTGTTGTAAAGCAGGGGTGGCTTAATGATGAAGGCTCGGAGTTATTCATCAGAAGGTTGAGAGTTTGAGCCCCAGTACCACCAGGCTGTCCCTTGAGTGAGGCCCTTATACCTGTCTGCTCCAGGGATGCTGCATCATGGCTGACCACAAGATCTTAACAAGCTGGGATATACGAAGAAAACAAATCACTGTGCTGTAATATATATGTGACGGATAACAGCTGCGTTTTCTGGATTCTGTATGAAAATGAAAAACTCCCACTCCACTCCAGTGACTTCTTTTTGTGGCTTTTTAGTCGCCCTAGTCATCACGCAGAGCTTACGTGCTCTCGACGTGTATTCAGCGCGGTTAAAAAATACACATACACACTATACACGATGCGCTCGGATACACGTGTATGCATAAATCAGTGTCAGGTTATTACCTGGACACTTTACCGACGTGACACATGTAATGTCTGTAATTGTCTGTTTGCTGTGACATCTATCTATCTATCTTTCTATCTATCTACACACATGCAGATGTCCTGTATTCTGTGTTTCTCTTTCCTTTGCCTGGTATCCAAAGAATCAGTTCAGGTGATTAAAAATAATAATAAAATTATTATTATCATTACTACTGTCAGAAAAATCCAATTCCAAGCACCGTTACCTTCTCAGCTTGCTGAATTCTCCTTATTTTGATGCTGATTATATTATTATTATTATTATTTTCTGGGTTGTATTGTGAATATGAATGTGATTTTCTTGCTGCAGGTTGTAGGTGCAGGTACACCGGTAGTGCGTGTGTGTATGTGTGCATGTGTGTATGTGTGTGTGTGTGTGTGTGTGTGTGTGTGTGTGTGTGTGTGTGTGTGTGTGTGTTACACTCCCAGCTCGACAAGCTGTGGCTCAGGTGGACGTTGCCAAAATACTTTCAGTGTAGAGGGAGGGCTGTAGGTGGGTGCACACATTTTGTTTCGTTCACTACACTGTTCTCACTCTCTCGCTCTCTTTCTTTCTCTCTCTCCCTGAATCAGTGACACACCTTCCTGCGTGCAGCTCAACTCTTCTCCTTATCGCTCTCTCTGTCTGACGTTCGCTCTCACTTTTGCATGCTTCAGAGGGAAGATAGCAGCCTGCTTCCTGACACTGACGGAACTCGACTCAGCCAGCGGCTACGAAAGGTCAGCAATGTGTGTGTGTCTCTCTCTCTCTCTCTCTCTCTCTCTCACACACACACACACACACACACTCTCTCTCTCACTTTGTTTATAGGTCTCTCTCTCACTCTTCCATCACTGTTATATGCTGTTCGTATGCATGGACTTAGAAAGTATGAGTTGACACCAAACCCTCTAGAAGTTCACTTTGAGGAGTGTTTTCTGTGTTCTTGCAGTCTGGTGTTCCTTTCATCTTCTCTCTGTCTTTCTCACTCTCTCTCTATTGCTCTCTCTGTCTTGCTTTTGTTCTTATTTTGTCTCATTACAAAGTCTAATACAGTAAAAGGAGATGACAGGTCAGTGGTAGGTTATCTGCTTACTCAGACGTTTTTGTTTTGGTTTTTTACTAAAAGTTTCCACCAATAACGATTCATAAACTTCTCAAAGCAACGAGAGCTTCAAAAGATTACTTCAAATGAATTAAATGCAAAATCCAAATCATGCTGCAGAACTGCAGGGTTTGATGACCTAAGATGACCTTAGTTTAAGCATCATCCCAATTTCCATCAATTAATGAATTCACTATTTCCATCATTTTGCCAAAAAAGGACAGAGATGTGTCTCGGAGCGATACGTAGGCCGTAGGTGTGTGTGTGAGTTTACTCACAGCCCTGGCGAGTGTGAGAGGAATGTGAGAAAGTGTGAAAACCATGGTGCTTTTTGTCTTGAATGGTCAAGGATACATCAGAGCAGGTGAACAGGCAGATGACTGGCACTTTTAATTATTCATCCGTTTTTTCGTAGCTCGGGAGCATCGTAAGGCCGCGGCAATTCGTTAAAGTGTCGGGGGGGAAATAAAAATCGTTTTCAGCTCTCTCGTCTTGTGTTTGATTACTCAGCTGCTGATGTGACCGCGTATCAGGAACAGTGTAAAGAGTTAAACACCTAAAGTTATGGACCCTCCCTGTGATACAGAGCGAGAGAGAGAGAGAGAGAGAGGGAGAGGGTTATACGGGGATAGGCACCACGCCTTTGTCTTCTCAGTCACTAGGACAAGGTTTATCGAAGTTGAACCTGATCCGAGGGAGTCTTTTGTTACAGCCTGGATACTTTTACATTGGCGTGTTCACAAACATTTCAGGAGTAGCCTCCTTCTATTTGCTTTCCTCGGGGGGGTGTGGGAAAGAGGCAGGCCTCACAATGCTCTAGATCCGGCTACACAATTCTCCACTGGCTCTATCTGCACCGCTGAGGGACTGCAAAACCCCCACTCAAAACACACACTCTCTCACTCTCACATACACACACACACATAAGGTTGTTCAGACGATATCGCTTGGTTCCTAGGCCCGGCCAATTTGTTACTGATGATCTGAGGTCATGGAAAGAAAACGACATCACCTGTTCCAAAGTCTGATTCCTTTCAAATAGTTATAAAATAAATATACGGAGAACTGGTCCAAGAATAGAGCATAGAGCGTATTCTGAAGCAAATTCCAGAGCTGAAAAGGTAAGACAGTATGTTTGACTTATCGCAGGTAAGCAGCATGGGTCACACGAGAAAAGAGAGCGCGTAAAGCAGTTCAGTCAGCATGAGAGAGACATCAGAGGGTGAATGTGGGAGTCTGACAGACAGATACACAATGAGAACAAACAAATCGAGTTCCCATCAGCTTATCGCAGGCCATCTCAGATGAGAGCCGATAAGCAAGTGGATTGTTCATGCTTTTGATGCAAATTGGTTTCCTGGTGTCTGCGTCTCATTGAGAGGTTTGACTTACTATAAAAGACTTTTACCATTGAAAAACACTTTCTGCTCATTCACTTCCAAACCCTGTCTTCTTCATATAAACGGCAGATGATAAACGACAAAACGATGTCGTGTCTCACGTGCTCGCACTTTCTGCGTCGTTTCCCTCACATAATATACTGTATTAACGGACTGTATTGATTTTAATATCAGGACTTGCTGCTTAGAACTTGGCAGGATGAATATCAACACGAGTTTGGCTGAGCAAATGTGTGTGTGTGGTGTGCGTGTATGTGTGTGTGTGTGAGTAAGCAGTGGATGGGAAAGAGGCAGTAGAAGCATGTCGTGGCTCTGAGCTTGGCCAGCTCATTGACAACAGAGACCATTTGGGGGTATTTTACAAACACACACACACACACACATACACAAACACACACCACATACCACACACTAAACCTCTGTCACGATGCAGCCAGCTCATAGCGAGCATCATCAACCCACCACTCACTGTTTCTCCCTCCACCTTCTTTCCTTGTCACTGCTTTTGTACTAAAGTGGAGTTTTAGAGCGCTCTGTGATGTAGCTCTAACTTGTCAGGCTTCTAGATTTACTCCAAAAAGATAGACTTTAACTTTTATTTGCGTTCGTATCTACTTCACCTTTAGAAGCACTTGAACGTCTTGTGTGCTGCATTTTTATTACATATAAATGATTACATTTATTATATATAAATGTAATGAATATCACATATGTGTTATATATGTGCTGATCAGATCGAAAGCAGATCAATCAATTAATAATCTCCGTTGTTTGGGGTACAGGAGTCATGTTAAAGGTTAGAAATGGAGCGATGCTAGCCAATCACAAGCTCGCGTATGCGGAAGAGGACGGATAGCGCTTTCCTCCCCGTGATGCAGCAAGGGCAGCGAAAAGACGAGGTCGAGGATGTGCCTCAGAGTCGGATTTCACCCTCCTTCCTGGTGCCGTATGATAGAAGAGAGGTTGGGAATTGGTCAAGACCAAAATTTGAGGTTAAAGTGGGGGAGGGGTTAGAGTTCTTAACTTTTCTTACTATATTACTCGCATGAGTGTAAATAAAATCCAATCACAGCCTCATCCTTGGTCAGATTTGTATGAATTTCGACATTTAAGTAGTATGCATTTGGATGTTCATTAAAACAGAGGTTAGCTTAACTAGAAATACGCATCCACGTGAACCCACTTGATTCAGGTCATTTCCCATTTATCCAGCCAAAAAATGTATTAAGACAAACCCAAGATTCTATAATTTTATTTATTAAACTAACAGCTTTGACTGGTCAACCCCCCCCCCCCCCTTCCCCTTTATTCTCCCAGGATCCTTTGTCTAAGCCAGCTTTACATTCCTAATTATCCTAATTATGTAATGTTCCTATTAGTTCACTATAGGTACTGTAAGATTTATGACAGTTACTGAATAATATGCTTTAAGGTGCGCAAGCGAATAATAAGCTGAGAGTTTAAGGGGTTAATGGATGTCAGAGCGTGAAAAAGTAGAGTCAGTTTTTGGGGTGATTTTTAGCTCTTGTTTTGAAACCAGCATGGCAGTTCATTCTTAGAAAATGGGTTCCTCGAGGGTTCTTTGGATGGATAAAAGTCCTGGATTTCTGGCTTTGACTTGAAAAGGTTTTGTTGTAGGGACCTTTAAGTGTTCTCCACAAACTGAGAGTTTATACCATACTATATCTTATTGTGCTACTCATTTAAATAAATCCTCTGGCGAAATTTAGTCTTGGCTTTAGAATTTTCACTCAAGTTGAAGTTAGAGATAAACTTTTCACTTTACTTAAAGTTTTAACACCCTTTCACCAAGGAACCAAGACAGCTAAAAGACTGAATAACAGCAGCTTTAATGCTAATCTCTTGTTAGCTAGCATGATAATAACCATAAAAACTAGCGGAATGCCAATCGCTAGTTGTCTCAATACAAATCCACAGTATAAGAAGCAGCAGATAGATTAGAGTGACTGCTCTTAGCTGTAATTCTCAGTTAAAGTTTAGATTTCTTACCAAATCGAGTTTGCTAACAGGAGATTGCCTCTTTGATACAAATCTGTGATTGCAGAGATGATTATAGAAATGTCATGATCTTTGAAAGTGAGAAGTATTACAGGAAAGAAAAGCTCAAGTACGTAAAAACTGCAACTTAAGCGTGATACTTAAGTCGTCGTATGTTTTCTTGTTGGCTAATTGCGACTAATGCTCCATTTCAGTGTGTGAGTTCCTGCACATCATGTTTCCATGAGCAGATCGTGCATCTCATAGTGATATAAACACTTTGGGCTGTTCACAGCACGTGCACGATTACAGATTATAGATTAAAGTGCAGACACGTCTATGCAAATACCTTACAGAGAAGATGTCTTTAGGAGAGAGATATATACATCACACACACACACACACACACACACACACACACACCTGCTCATACACATATACACACACATTCTCATACATGTATACACACATACATACAATAAGTGGTTGGTTTTGTAATGTCTCTAAAAGATTTCGGGTTGTGAAACTGGATCCACCCACTTGTATGCTGGTATGAGAGAAGAAGAGGAAAGGAGGAGGGGTGTAGAGAGAGAGAGAGAGAGAGAGAGAGGGAGAGAGAGAGAGAGAGAGAGAGAGAGAGATGAGTGTGTGGGTTATCACTCACTCTCTCAGATCAAAATAAGGACACATTGATCCACCCACCTACCCTCCATATAGCCCAATCTCTCTTTCTGTCTTTCTCTCTTTCTCTTTCAGTCTCATACACACACACACACACACACACACACACACACACACACACACACACATTTGTGTGACTCTCCTTGTGCGGACCTTCCACTGAACATAATGACCAATACAGCTAATTAATGCTACACTCCACCTGAATCTAACCCTAACCTTAATCTCAGTAACTGAAATAAAACTTCTTGTATTAAAGGGAGAAAAATAATTATATATATATATATATATATTATTTTATTTTATTTTATTTTATTTTTATTATTATTATAATTTTTTAAATATATATATATATATATATATTTATAAGAACCAGCCACAAGGCCAAAACTGTCAGATATTTCTGTCCTTGTGGGGACATTTGGTCCTCCCCAACATATAAAAACATGCCCACACACTCATACACATACAGGGAGAGAGAGAGAGACAGAGAGAGGGAGAGAGAGATAGAGAGAGAGAGAGAGAGAGAGAGGGAGAGAGAGAGGGAGAGAGAGAGAGAGAGAGGGAGAGAGAGAGGGAGAGAGAGGGGGGGACAAGACAGGTAGAGCTGCTACACTGAGGGCTGGCAAAAATGTCCAAATTATCCTGTAGCTCCTAAAGGGGGCTCATATTGGGCCTGATAGTTAGAGCTGATGGGCAGAATGTGCTGCAGAGAGCTGGAGACTGAGCCGTGATTAGACCATGCAAGATTCTCTGAGCTGAGATGAGGCAGGAAATGGTTGCCAAAAAAAAAAAAGAATAAAATAAATAAATAATTTTGAAAAAAGCTACTACAATAAGATAAACATACTAATAATAATAATAATAATAATAATAATAATAATAATAAATGCATCAGAATTAAATTAAAACAAAATAAACAATATTATTATTAAAAACAAGCTTTTAGTTTTGCAATTATAATACAAAATCTTTTATAAAAATATAATAAAATAATAATTCTGTGATTATTATAATAAAAAAAAAGAAAGTGTGTTATATTGTTTGCTTTTATTTAATACGAATTGCAAATGTAAAATTACAATGATAATAATCTCTCATTTTGGAAAAATAATTAAATTAAAACATAGCAAATGTAGAAAAATAAAAATGCCCCATAAGGACCTCATAATACTTCTGTTATCTATATTATGCATTATAGATATTAATTTTAGGTATGAATGAAAGGTGTGTGTGTCTGTGTGTATTTGTGCACTTTACCATGAAAATAGTGAAGCGGTTTATACAGGTGTGTATGTGCAAGTATAGTATAGCTGTGTGTGTATTATTAGACTATAGACTATGTATTACCAAGTGTGTGCTATGAAAGTCTATGTCTAATGTGTGTGTGTAGGGGGCACGCATGTGAGTGTGTGTGTGTGTGTGTGTTGCTACTGCTATGACAGGCATCTGTCTCCTGTGCCCTGCAGCCTGGCTGGTTTTAATTAGGAGAAGCCAGAGAGCCCGAGGGCAGACAGAGGCTAGCTATAATCACACACACACACACACACACACACACACACACACACACACACACACACACACACAC
>JAQQZR010000011.1:20277057-20287626 GCA_030068235.1 Notoglanidium macrostoma
GAATAAATTAAATCACACACACACACACACACACACACACACACACACACACACATACACACACACACACACACACAGACGGGCACAAACACGTAATTACTCAACACAGTATGAGATAAAACAGAGAGCTACTAGGCTGAGAACAGGAGTTGATGTCTTCGGCTCCTCCCTAATCCAGCGATGTAGCGAAGCACTGAAATGACCTTACAGCTGCATATTTTTAGATAGTGTACATCTGTACCTCTGTGTGTGCATGTGTGTGTGTGTGTGTGTGTGTGTGTGTGTGACTGTGTGTGTTTTCATATTTCTGCTTGTATTGCTTGCTTCACTGCACTTGAAGAAAAATGTTAACAAATGTATACATTTATTTATTTATTTGTTTTTTTCAGTTCAGACAACAGAAGGAATTTTTCATCAAAATGCGATTATTTTCCACACAAAATGTAAGAAAATTCCGAACTATTTGAAACATTTCGTAGGATTGGATAGGCGTTATCAGTTCGGTCGCAATTTATTGTACAGCACAGTAACCACCCACTATCTAATAGCTAAACATGTAGTAATTACAAGTCTGCTGATGCAGTATTCACACGTAAAAAATGTCACAGGTTTTGAAAGTTTGCTAGAATTTAGTAGGATAAAACTTGTTGAAGCGAGGTGAGATGGAGCAGAGTGACCCGTACCACCCCGAAGTCCATTCCGTTCTACCAACAGCACGTCCCTGAACTGTTTTGTTCCTCTTATGCTACAGCAACTTGCTAATGATTCCAATGATTTTGTATTTATTGAACAAATGTTTTAACCTTTTAATGTTGAGGAACGTCGGTTCCTGTTTGTTAGAAGTTAGCTCCTGTTTTCATTTATGTTATAACAACCAGGTTCCCATTTTATCTCTTTCTTGAAGTGAATAAGCAAAAAAATCACCTTTTCATGAAACTGGGACGCTCAAAATCCCGTCCCGAAGACTTTCCTGTGACAGAAAACTTTGTTTCAGTGGCACTGAAGTCAACATGCAATGCTACACATGTTGTAATACTATGTGTGTGTGTGTGTGTGTGTGTGTGTGTGTGTGTGTGTGTGTGTGTGTGTGTGTGGGAAATACCCACCCCTACATAATAGTGTGAAAATATTAAGCCATAAATTACGTTTATACACCCCTGTGTTAAAATACTGTGTACAGCCAGACAAGAGAAGTGTGTGTGTGTGTGTGTGTGTGTGTGTGTGTGTGTGTGTGTGTGTGTGTGTGTGTGTGTGTGTGTATTGTCCTTGGGCTAGTTCTTTTCCCACCCAGCTAACCCTGGGAGTGGTGGGTGGGTTTGTCTGCGGCAGGCAGAGATGACACAAGTTTTCCCACCGTCCACCGTCCTCCCTGTCCGACTTCCCGAGTCGCAGCTGGTGGTTTCTCACTTGTTTACTTCACATCTTCTGAAAGTTTTCCCTCCTCCTAACATCATGGAGCTGAAGAGAAGTGAAAGACTTCATGGTAAAACTCTCTCACGCTCTCTCTCACTCTCTCTCTCTCTCGTCCTTCGTTCCTCTCCCTGTGTGTGTAGTGTGTGTGTGATGACAGGAACTGAGTGTGATCACAAACAGGTACTGCAGAAGCCCAACGCTTACTCAGCCTGGACCTCCTGAGTGTGAACAGACTACACACACACACACACACACACACACACGCACAAATCATTCGTAACTCAGCCAGAAGATGTTTTTCTTATCTTATATCTCCTCTAAACGCTGACATAGTCAACTAGTACATCTTTCCTCTATTTATTATAGATTTGCACCATTTGTAGTCATTCTATGGATTTATTTACTAAATCGCATTATTTCCTAATAATTACCAGTCCTTTAAAACCAAAAAAAAAAAGAGAGACCATTTTTTTACTGGAAGTTTTACAACGCCGCTGCTTTCAAGATTTGTTTGCTTCGTGATCAATGAACGCATGCAATTCTTTAATGGATAGAAAATTGGAAACGCTGTGGTAGAGGAGGAATAAAACACTCCAGGACACGCTGTTTTTGGAAATTAATCAACTTTGGAGTGGGCAAAGCATCCCCGGCATGCTTGGCGTGGTCGTGGTGTTATTCTTAGCCTAGTGAACCGGTATCAGAATATTTTACTGATAGAGAGTTCAAAGCACTTCCGAAGTCGCTCTGGATAAGGGCGTCTGCCAAACGCCATAAATGTCAGGTAAATGATTGATGTCCTATAACAGCACACCCCCAAGTCGTATAATCCTGAAGTGTGTATTAAGTGCATTTTATTTCTAAAAATATTAATATTACGCACAAATTTCCCACGAGATCATGTTAACTCTTCTACAGCTACAGCACCCTTAAACAAGACTTTCAGTTTTCAGCAGTTATTAATTATACAGTTCATCAGTTGTAAATAAATGAATTAAGAACTAAATCTTGTATCAAGCTGCTCGGCTTTATAATGAGGCGAGAAGAACGGTGACATCTTGTATCTAATATAAGAAGCTCTGAGTCCACTAACTAATGAAGAGTTACCTGCTGAGGCCTGGGTTTCTATGACAACTGACTGAGCCGTGCAGTGTGTCTCAGTGTGCCTCTGTGTCTGTGTGTGTGTGTGTGTGTGTGTGTGTGTTTTTCAGTGAGTATTATTGTAATCTGGGGCTGCGTGGCAAGCATTTAGCTGAGAGTGTTTACACCAAAAAGTCAAACTTGAGCTTGAACAAAAATGTCAAAATGTCAAAAATGTCTCTATGGTCGTGGCAGAGAAAATGTCGTCCCTACAGATACACGTTAGACAAGCTGACATTAGACGCCAAACAAAAAAGTTTTCGAGGATTGACTTACACGTGTAAATCAGTTAAAGATTTGTTCTTTAGAAATGCTCTATAAATAATTACACTGAAAAAATAAATCCTCATTATGGACCACATTATTATTATTATTATTATTATTATTATTATTATTATTATTATTACTACATAACAACACCAACAATCCATTTTCTATCATTGCCATTTACTACTTTTTGTTTAATTGTGTGCTTCTTCTCTCACAAACACATCCATTCATTTCATTAAATATCACTAATAATAATAATAAATCTAATAATCTCAGATCTCATATTGCATGCTGATATTTTTCTTTTTCTTACTTTATTTATTTTGACTGTAGGTGCTTTCTGACACCTAGACCCCAGCATCCTGTTTTGCACATTTCTCATTTTTTTATTTTACACACACCTCATTTCAGTAAAATTTTTTGTCAATTCCACAAACTATCATGAGTAATATAATATATTAATAATAGAATAATATAACACTGATATTTCTGCTGCACTGATCTTGTCGAAGATAAGATTTTGTCGACTTGGCGTCTGATTTTAACAAAACACGATCTGACATTGCGTGTTACACACATGCATGTTGTATTTTTTTTTTTATTTGATCATGGACCCCTTCTGACACACAGACATCCTGTTTTTCACACTCCATTTTTCCCTTATAAGTCACTTTCATCATCTATCTCCCACCAAATCTCTTACTGCTCAGTGAGACGTGACGTGAAGCAGGCCGATTAATCGAGCACGCTTCGTAAAACCGCTAACGAGTCTGATTGCTGATGTCATTTAGGAAATCCTGTCCAGGTCAGGGGCTCGGCAGAGTGATGAGTAAAGCGCAAATCAGTGCTCAAAATTGGAGAAAATACACGGCGAACAATTTGAACAACTCCACAAAAATCAGAGTGAAGGCTGAAGATGAGAAGATAGAACAGAAAGCTGTGTAAGCCCTTTAACAACAGCACATCGTTTCAGAAGGTCACATTTCACCGAGTTCACTCATTATTGCGTATTACCAAGAAAACTTCTCAATAGGATGCGCGCTAAGCCACGACTCTGCTCTTAGCCTGTAGGCTTTCTCAGGAGAAAAATATAATTGCAGTCTTTATCCTTAAATTCTGGCTTTTTCAGGTCTGTGGATTACCACCACCACACACACACACACACACACACACACACACTCAATAGCACCTTGTCTTCTTTTTCACCCACCCAATTATATCACTTTCAGTCTTAAAATATAAATATTTCTGATTATTCATTATTATAATATAGCAATATTCATTCAATTTGTTTAAAGATGGTTGCAAGTAAAATATAATAACAATTATTATTTTTAAATATTTATATTAAAATTTTGGTTATTTTGGTTTTAATTCATATTACATAAATAAAAAAATTGTTTTTTTCATAAATAATTATCAAGGTACTTTTGGAATGATTGCTCAGGTTTATTCAAGTTCTTTCTTTCTTTTTTTGTTTATTTATGATCTGATGGTGAAGAAGATCGGAACGTATTTGCTGTTTACGTGTTTACTGTTCGTAAAATGATTTCTTACTATTACACTAATGCATCGGTTTACAATCTTTTTCTGAAGGGAAATGAAGTCAACCTAATTTAACGAAGTGCAGTTAAAACAAAAAAATTTTAAACTCAATCATAACTTAATAATAATAAATGCAATAAAATGAATGAATGCAGTTTTATCAGTGTAGCTGCTTTTGAGTTCAGAGGTGAAAAGTTCAGGAACAAGAAGTTCAAATGTTCCCAATAAGTAAATATCGTATAATATATTTGTCCGACGGCGTCTCTTAGAATCGGGGGGAGGAAAAAGATCAAACGTTCACAAAGTGACTGATTTTTGTTGTCTGTGGAAATGTTTCATTCTTCGAGTTTGAATTTGAGGACTCTTGACTGACAATCACAATATTTCCATCTTAAAAATACATTAAAAGAAACGAGCCACAGGAAGCTTTATCTTCCGCTCACGAGAGATGTTAAAGATGTAGCACGAACGTCAGTGCAGTGTGTCGCGGTGTGCTCACGTCTCTTTCCAAACGTCAACTCTCACATGCAAAGATCAATAACTCTTCGTTCATTCAACTGTCCAACTCCATTCCTCTCCCTCATTCTTTTTTTCTGTCTCTTTTATCTCGCAAAGCATTAAGGCAATGTTTTCTGTTCTGACAAGTTCTTACTCAGATCTTCTGTGTGACTCGGGTAATTACTTTCCACTGGCTTCGAGCTATTTAAAGCTTTGGTGCATGATTGACACCGCAGTATGACTTTATTATTCCTGTTTTTGAAGCGCTGTTTTTAAAGCACTACTTGCAATGTGGCGTTCGCTTGCGTCCAGGTGAGAAAAAAATAGAACGCGTAAACACATGACTCAGGTCTACAATCACGATAAACCTTTTTTTTAGCTTAGCGTTAGACTTCATGGTGATTTGATTAAAGTTAGACGAAGCAAGAAAGAGAGAATCTTGCGTTGCTTCCTCGCAGCTCCAGGGTCCCTGGTTCCATCCTGACCTCAGGTTACTTCCTGTGTGGAGGTCTTCCCAAATCCATGTGGGTTTACTCTGGGCCCTCTGGTTTCCTCTCACCACTCAAAAACATGCTGGTAGGTGAACTGACAACACTAAATTGACTCTGTGTGTGTGTGTGTCTGTGATGAATTGCTGACCTATCCAGGACGCATTCCCGCTTCATGCTCAGCATTCCCGGGATAGCGACCCTGACTCTTTAATGCTTACTGAAGATGAATGAATGTGGGGTACAAACTTTTAAGCATGCTAACCTGAAGTCAGTTGGTGCCATCTTTATATTTCAGTCACCACAGTGCTGTTGAAATCTTAAGAAGGCGTTGAGCAATTTTATACACCTGTAATTCAAATCACAAGGTTTAGATTAACGCTCTTTCTCTAATACGTTACCGTTTCTACGGTAACAGCTTCCACAGTGCTGGTATTTAGAGGGAAACTTGCTGGAGGTTTGCGCAAGGAGTAAGGAGTCTCCAGTGTCAGCGCTTTGTAACAGGCTTTTTCCCGAGAGACAGGCTGGTGAAGGACGTATAGCTGCCAGGACGTAAATGATATCAGGAGCGATATTGTTGCATGGATGCTCCGAAACACATAATGTAACTCTAAATGGATAAGAAAGATGCTCATTAAAAGGTTTGTAAAGGTAATCGTTGATAAAGTGCTCTGGTATGAGGATTAAAGCACTCTGGAGCTGGAATACAGCACATTGTCTTTGATTCTTGTTCCTATATAGCGGCGTGGCTTGTCGTGTTTTATTCCTTACACAGTGCGTGGTGATTCCCTCGGGAGCAGGAACGTTCACTCCCTCTGCGCCGTCTCGAACAGCTCAATGTGCTGCACATGCACAAACAGTGTTGGCAATTCAGACTTGTTCATTTCTCTCGCTCGCTCGCTCTCTCTCTCTCTCCTGAACCTCCCAGTGCTGTCGTCGGTTTCTCGGTCAGTCGCTGCAAATCTGCTGTAAGGAAACTAAAAATTCATTTAGGCCGACCCCAAATCAGAGGGTGTCTGCACCACGGCCTTATTACACACCGGGCCTAACTTGTGTTGTGGAGGTGGATGGGGTATTATTATCTCTGTGCTACCCACCCAGCTATAAAAACGACTGGTGCTGCATCTCTACATCACACACTGCCCCTGCACTAGTCCTCTCTCCCTCCCTCTCTCTCTTTCCGCTGTACAGTGGGGTCCACCTCTTCTCTTCTCTTCTGTTCTCTTCTCTTCTCTCTCGCACTCATCCACTTGCTCTCGGAACCACGCACGCGTGAGTGACTGAGTGTGTGTGTGAGTGCGTGTGTGAGTGCGTGTGTGCGTGAGCGATAGAGAGAGAGAACGCCGTTGTTTCTGCCACTGTTGGATGGTTTTTTTTTGTGAATGGAGGGAAGATGAGCGGATGAGTGAGAATGGACAGGGAGTGCGGCGTAAAAGCCATGAGATGAGACAGACACAGAGAGAGAGAGACAGCGAGACGAACATCACTCCGTAGTCTCAGGATAAGTCACACACATTCCAGAGGAGGCTCCGGGTGAGTGTGTGTTTTGTTCTTTTTTTTTTTTTTCTTCTTCTTCTTCTTCTTTTTTTTTTGTTCAACTTCATGTTGCTTGCGTTCATGACGCTGAATGTATCTCTTGAAAAAGTCATTCAAACGATTTGTCTTTCTTTTCTTTCGAACACCTGTATTTCCTTTGAGCGTGTGCGTGTACGTATCAGGTGTAGCCCGACACAGCGACGATAGCGCAGCCGTGTCACGGCATCGGTGCGACACGGTAATTTGATGACTCATGTAATTATTTGGGTTGCAACCTGCCGTCTGCACATGAAAAAAAAAAGAAAAAAAAAGTGTGAAGCTTCGCGCTGCCGTGAAAAGGGTCAAACATGTGATCGAGCCCGTTCGCTGATTCGAGTCTGACACCGAGTCGACTCTGCCATTAATGTGTCAGAGGTGCTTTCCCTTAACCACGTCCTACTTCTAAAGACTACTGATATTCTGAAAAAAAAAGGACTCATCAAATTGTCTCGCACACGCGCGCGCGCTAAAATGCTTGCACATCAAAAACAAGGCTTGGAGCTGAAACGAGGCCTGGTGCTGTAATTGTGCTGTGCTATTTTGCTGTCAAACCGAAGTGACAACTTTAGAAGCCAAACCGGTCGAATAAGAAGGGCAGAGGGCAGGACGGAGTGTGCTTTACTGAGGAGACAGACTAACAGGTGTAAATTATTGTTTGTGCGACAGTTCGTCACGCCTTTGATGATGGTGTTTGTGCACTTCTGCTCTGTGTACTTACACAGCGCTGGGATTAGAGCAGACATGACCCAGCATCAGGGTGTATTAGTATCGGTGTTTTTAGAACCATAACGAAGGTGTGTTCATGCCACTTATTAGATCAGGATCATTTTGGGGGCGTTTTAGCTAATAAAAAAAAACGAAGTTGGAAGTGATTAAGATAATATAATTACCTTAATGACACATTATTTAACCCCTTAAGCTTGCTATTTCATAACTACACACCTTCTTTTATTAGTTTCGATGCACTGAATAATTCAGAGTAAATACTGAATAATATACTCACATTTACTTGTACTCATTTACATAGTACTTAATAATGACGATGTATTTATTCACGTTGATGTATCATGTTAACAGGCTCTTATGCTGCCTTCACATGCTTTCAGAATTTCGCAACATAAAACACATAAACGAACACTTCGTTAAGTTATATATACATATTTCAATATAAGTGGGGTCTTCACAAATAATTCAGATCTCAGAAAGATGTCATGAAGACAGAAAGGACGGCCTCTTTAAAATCTTCTAAATATAACTTATTGTTAGTTTTCAGAGATTAGGCCCGACGCTATAGGGTTGCAGTACATCTTTGTGGCATGGTCTATACTGTGTTTTTACAATTCGTAGCAAAAGAATTCATAATTACCAGATCATCTAAGGAGCACTTGTACGCAGGATCTTATAGAAATCGCCGTGCTTGGTGTTGGAGTTCATTATTGGCTGTTATAAAGTGTGAACCAGGCTACAGGCCTCACCAAATACAGGCCAAAAAATGAAAGATGAAACCTACACTTTAGTGCGCCTGCGTTCCACCCGGGCACGTCGCAGTGTGTGAACTAGTCACCGGCCAAATAAACACTACAAAACACGGAGTGGGTACAAGATCTTACCCCTTATAACCAATTCATAAAATCATCACGACCCCAATTTATAGCGTGAGACACACCGCTGAGAATATGACCAATATATTTTCCAGGAGTTCGTAGCTAGAGTTTCCCCAAACGAGGCCAGTTTAAATTCATCTGCAGATCCTGAACCGTGACGGAGGCGCTCATTACCCGTGTCACACCTGTCATTACCGCAGCGCTTCCGTCTCCTCTGGCTGAGAGACACATCATCGAAATCCAAATTCAGAACCATCTGTTCAATTATTGCAGGGCCATTGCTAAGACGCCGACGAGTGCCGGTGTGTGTAAACAGGTTAAATAAGTGGCTGTGCTAACGGCTAACAGCCTGAACCTACAGGTCGCCCTCCAGCTCAGCCTTTGGAAAGGCCCTCAAATGATCTCCCTTAGGACCCACTAACCCAGCACCGGATTGAGCCAATTTACCACCACCTATTCCTCACGTACACCTCCTTCTTAACCTCTCTCTCTCTCTCTCTCTCTCAGTCTATCTTCCATGTCTGTCTGTAACACTGTCTCTCTCCTGCTCTTCTCTGTTGACACCTCTGTGTCCCCGGCACCATGAGATATGATGAAATATGTCTGAGAGATGTGAACGGTTTTAACTTTTCTCAAAGTTTTGTCTTAACTTTATTCCTAGCTGATGACCGACGTTTCACCTCATACCTATTACAGTATATATGTATTTAAAAAGAAATGTATAATTCACGTACAACAGAGGAAAAATAAGCATTTATTCGGTGACTCAAACCTCAAACAACAGTCAAAGTGTTCACCACCCTGTGGAGCTTTGTCCTCAATAAGTAAACCAGTAACAGAGAGTGTGTGTTATTTTAAAGATCAAAGTTACTTCTGTTTTCACTCAATTAAGTGACATTTAGGTTTCTGAGGTAATCGCGAGGGCTTCGTGTTTTAGCGTTCCAGAATTAGAACTTGAGCTTTTCATATCTTAAAGAATCCAACTGTAAAATCAAAACCAAAACCTCAAAAGAAAAGGTGCTTAAACTGAATGATGCATAAAGATTAAAAGCTCTCACACATACATACATACATACTTACGTACACATATAATACACTTACAGGCACCAGTAACCTGTTATAAGGAAACAGTTCACGATGCAGTGGGGTGATGTTTATACGTCTTACGCCACGTCAATTATTACGTTATTAATACGTTAACAAGAAATGATGGTCGTTTCCTCACCAAGGCTTGGCAGAAAACGTATTGATCATTCCGTCACAATGACGCTGGAGACTCCTTCCTTATTTAATAAATACATATTAAATAAACATCTTACAGAAATCTTTGTCATTTCAATGATTATCCGTTTTCCTTAACTAAATAACGGCTTAGGTTATATATAAAGAGTTTGCCGTACAAGTTCCCGGGAAACGATAAGGTGTTAGAACGAGTGCGTTAATATAAAACTGTCAATAAAACTACTGCCAGAGAAGCGAGACTTGAACAGCACATAAAGTGGCATAAAGTATACTGTATTGGGTTAGGACCAGGAACTGGCAGGTGTTGTGGCTTTTCTATGTAGCTAAAACTTCTACAAGAAAATAGACATCTTCCTGAGATGTTACATCTCCTACCGTGCAACTTTTCTTCGCACTATAGTAAGACGATTAACGATTGATTATTTTCCTGCGAAAAAGAGACACTGTTTTTAATAACGGTTTCCTTTTTAATTCCAAATCTCCTGCAGCACCGCGATACCATGCTAACTAATTTCATTGTACGTGAAAGAAAAGCGGAATATCTTTTATTGGAGATTGTTCAGGTCTGAAGAGTTAAAGGAGTTAGTCAGTGGCACTGCTGTGTGTGAGTGTGTGTGTGTGTGTACTTGTGAGGCCGTGGTGCTAGCCATGTAGGACGTTACAGTGGGAAAGCAGTGCCCTCCTTCCCGCTCTGAGCATGTGTCACATCCTGCTCCTATCCTACACACACACACACACACACACACACACACACACACACACACACACACACACACACACACACACACAGAGACTCT
>JAQQZR010000011.1:20287726-20301130 GCA_030068235.1 Notoglanidium macrostoma
CACACACACACACACACACACACACACACACACACACACACACACACACACACACACACACACACACACAGAGACTATAATTATGGGAGTGTATCTGTGAGGACAGGGGAGGGGAACAGCACAGAGTTAGGCAGCTACAGAAGTTGCACGTGTTCCCAGAGTGGGTGGGATCGACTGTTGTTTTTAGCTCTAAATGCCTGTTTGACTTGGCTGGATTTTCCAGGGAGGGGCACCGTCTTTTTTCTTTTCTTCTTCTTCTTCTTCTTCTTCTTTTTCTTTTTAACGTAACCTGTCAGGGAACTTCTGGGGACATCGGATCCCCCTCCTTCTCTCTCCTTCTGTGTTGAACTGTCATGTTTAAACAATACAAGTGCACTTTTAATTCATCTCTAAAATACCAAGCGCACACGGAGCCTTGACAGAACAGATCTTCTGTGAAGGAGCGTCCTGTTGCCCCACCTCTAGACAGCCTTGGTTGTAGACATTCTTGTGCAAGGCAGAAACAAATCAAGTGCATGTTAAAAAGTCCAATAAATACATAATACTGAAGAGCGGTTCTTAAACTGGGGTTCTCTCAGGAGCGCCAGGGGTCTGTGCTTAGCCATGGGGTCTGTTTTTTTTTGTTGTTGTTCTTGTTACAGTAGTAGCACCTTGATAAAACTTACTATATTTGTTACTAAGTTTGTATAGTTATTTGCTTATTTGACTGATCCCTTGAGTTTAACTGGTTTTATCCAGATATCAAAAACAAGCCTTTGCCTAAACATATTACGTATGCCTACGTCTAAAGATGATTGACAGAATTAAATAATCAGTCCTGTGAATGTAAAGCTCATGAATAACGCTCTCTGGCTCAAATAAACAGCCAGAGGAATATTCTTAATAATATGATTGAAAATTTAGCCTAGTATTTTAATAGTTAGGTTTTAGGTTCATCAAATAAATCAGTGCAATTTATTTTGCAGTTAAAGATGCCCCTGGTTGCAAGAAGTTTCAGAACCCTTGGCACAGAACACGGACTGAGGCGCATACTGTTCTTTGTTTCACTCCCATGCAGCGTTTCTTTCCCTCTCTGTAAATGACATCCCCGCCCCCTCTCAGACCCGCTCATCATGTTCAGTATGTGCTTCTCCTCATTTAAAGACATGTTGTTTCTTCTTTATTAGACTATATGTCTAATAAACTGGTAATTATAGCAACTGTATCCTAGCAACAGTGCAAGAAATGTTCAATACTTGATTGGTAAGAGCTCAGATGTGATCGTGAACAAAAAGATTCAAAAAGAAGAGAGAGAAAAGAGGTTAGCCTGTGGAGGTCGGCAAAAACTGCTCATTTACTTTAAAGTCAGTCAAAAAGGCTGGTTTGGATTTGGGAATCTCAAAGCATCCATCTAAATGTCTGCACTGACCGCGCGGAGTACACGCACTGAGATTATGCACTATTCATAGCTGTGAATGAAGGGCGATGGTGCCAAACGTCTCTGTGTAAAAGGCAGCGTAAACATTTTACAGAATCCACAGGTACAAATCAGTTGCCGTTCACCCGTGTGCTGAAAACGGCTGAACAAATGACTCCTTATACCTGAAGTGATTTCTCTGTATGCAACAGTAAGCGCATTTGGATTAGAGCATAATTTCTGAAATTCAAATAAATAGTAAAGATGACGAAATGTACAGGTATTTAAAAAGAAGCTAAAGAATATTAAAACAGTCGGGGGGGGGGAGGTGCTGTGTGTAAAAACCGTCTTGGCCTCCAAACTTCTTTCCTTTAGTCTAGAAACTACAGTCTGACCCCCTTTGCCTTCCTGTGTTTTGTTTCCAAATGTCACATAGACAGAGTGTGTGTGGCTGTGTGTGTATCCGTGTGTGTGTGTGTGTTTCTGTGTGCATTTGTGTGTGTGTGAGAGAGAGATAGAGAGAGAGCGAAACTTTGGTATATCTTGCTTTATCAGGCTTCATACATCATGCTTGGTTCGAGAAAACCCGGAAGCAGAAGATAAGAAAGAGAGGGCTGTGAAGAGCTAAAACGGGTGGGGAGGCCACCCAGTATTGCTTGGTGGCTCTCAAAAAATGACATTCAAGCATCCTCTGGAAGAGCTACTTAATCATTCTCTGTCACGCAAATATACTTCAGCTGGTGTCTGTGCATATGTAACGTTCTATTCCTCTCTCTACTTTCTTATTTTCTTCCTTTCTTTCTACAGATTCCTATAAGACTATGGCGCACAGTGAGGAGGATCTCATTGGGATCCCCTTCCCGAATCACAGCAGCGACATCCTGTGCAGTCTGAATGAACAGCGGCGTGATGGCTTCCTCTGTGATGTGGTCCTGGTGGTGAAGGACCAGGAGTACCGCACACACCGCTCCGTGCTGGCTGCATGTAGTCAGTACTTCAAAAAACTCTTCACCGTGGCCACAGGCGATGGTGACCCCAGCCATCATGGTGTTTACGAGCTGGATTTTGTAGCACCCGAATCGCTGACAGCCATTTTGGAGTTTGCATACACATCGACACTGACAGTGACACCCTCCAACGTTAAGGAGATCCTGGGTGCGGCACGGCTTTTGGAGATCCCGTGTATCATTAACGTGTGTTTGGAGATCATGGACACTGGAGGAGGGGGAGGTATTGGCGGTGGAGAAGGGGATGAAGAAGAGGACGAAGAAGAAGATGAGGAAGAAGAGGAAGATGAGGAAGAAGAGGAAATGGCAGAAGAGGCAGAGAACGACTCAAAAGATGGTGAGGTTGAGGAACGTGATGAGGACAACGTCAGTGAAAGATCTCTTCGAGCAGATGCTTCTGAAAACCAGGAGAACCAAATCACTGGCAGGGAACGGGGAGCAGACAGTCCAGCATGCAGCTCACAACAGAAGGTACACTCAGAAAGAGACCTGCCAAACTCTCAGAGATGCCAATCACGTACCCCGGAAAAACCCAGAGAGCAAGAAGGACTGGAAGGCAGAGCGCTGAAAGACTTTTCCATCGAGTCCCTGCTACAGGAAGGTCTGTACCCAAAGATGCCAGGACTGGAGAGAGGGTCAGGCTTCACATCTCTTCTTCCTGGATTCTATCCTCCGATATGGGCCACAGAGTTTCCAGGCTTCCCGCAACTCCTGGATCCCCAATGCCCGCCTCACCCTTATCCAACCTCTTCGTTGGATAGCGGGCCCTTGGATCTTGCCATCAAGAAAGAAGTTATAAAAGAGGAACTAAAAGATGAGCTCCCCAGTACTCTGCTGCACAGAGAATTCCTCAAAGACTTTGTGAGCCCAAGTGTTGGTGCGGCTCCTGAACCCCCCCTGGGCCAGATTAAGGACGAAGCAGACCTGCGGAACTACTTGAGTTTCCTCTCAGCATCCCACCTTGGGTCGCTGTTTCCACCATGGCAGCTAGAAGAAGAGAGGAAGCTGAAGCCGAAAGCATCGCAGCAGTGTCCCATCTGCAACAAGGTCATCCAGGGTGCAGGCAAACTACCTCGGCACATGAGGACACACACAGGCGAGAAGCCCTACATGTGTACCATCTGCGAGGTCCGCTTCACAAGGTAAGACAGAGACTGGGCATAGCATACATTAAGTCCAACCTAGATAGTACCCAGGTGGGCGCACTTTAGAGCCAGTGTGCCAAAGGCTTCCTCTAGGGGGGCACTGAGAGCAAGTCTTGAGAACACACACTTGGCAGGGGGGTGAGATCCACACTGTTTAGGTGTGAAAGTTGAGGTGCTGGTCATACCTGCTGACCTGAGACCATATTAGCCTTTTAAATCATGAAGAACAGAAGGTTATCACTTGGCTAATGAAACAATCCACCTGCCAAATCAGCACAACTGGAAGACTAGCAGAATTATTTTCCTCAGCTCAAATCTTTCAAAGTGTTTTTCTGGACAACATTTAAACATGCTTACTTGTTACACATCAAAGTTTTCAAAAGCCGTTTGAAGGTCACATAAAACATAACACTTGTGTGGCATGAATAACAGGAAAGTTGGGGAGTTGACTAGGCCAGACCAAATCAGTCACACAAAGAGAAGTTGCAAAAGCATCAAATGCCTGTCATACAGCATCACCCCAGTCATGCAAATGCATTTGTGAAACAGTTTGTGCAATTTTGTGGTCAGCCTCTGTCAGAGCTTCACAGTGGTTTCCATACTGTAATAACATAAGAAAATATAACCTAGATTTCACTTCTTAACTAGCACACACTGTATCACTGAATAACAGAAAGAATAAGAGAAAAGTTTCGACCAAAAAGCGCTTAAGAGAAAAAACTGTAATGTTGATATGACGTTAGTGTACCACAAGAAGACAGAAGACGAATCCTAAAAGCCCACTGGCATATCCATCCTTTTTTTCCCCTTATGTAGGGCAGGTTTCACTCACGCGCTTTTTGAATGTATGCACCAAAAACTATGAATGTGTGCTTGTACGTGTAGTTGCTTTCGGCTTTAATAGTTCTTTAGGTTTAAAGGTTTTTTTTGGGAGGGGGAATGAAAAATGAATAAAGCTGCATGATCTTTCACAAATGTCGAAGGATCACCTTAAAACCCACCCTTTCTATTTTTGTCTTTCTTTACCTCTCTCAGGCAAGACAAGCTAAAGATTCACATGCGCAAGCACACGGGTGAGCGACCCTATATGTGCCTGCACTGCAACTCCAAATTTGTGCACAACTACGACCTGAAAAACCACCTGCGTATCCATACGGGCGTGCGGCCCTACCAGTGCGAGCACTGCTACAAAAGCTTCACTCGCTCCGACCACCTGCACCGGCACATCAAGCGCCAGAGCTGCCGCGTGTCCCGTCCACGCCGGGGACGCAAGCCCTCCTCCTCCTGGCGCTCCTCCTCCGGCTTCTTCTACCCCCCAGAAGCCCACCCACTACAAGGAGACCAAACGTTGCGTTTGCAATCCCTTGGAGCACCGGTGCCCCCTCAAATGCCTGAAAGACGGCAGGATTTAGACGGAGGTAGCAGCAGAGAGAATCTGACCGACAGGAAGCTCATCTCAGAGGAAGTGGACAGGAAGAGGGGGGTGTTTGCCTTTGCCCTGGCAAGGGAGGACATTCTACCGCACCCAGCCTTTTACCCCCCGACCCCTGATCCTTGGACCGTGAGACTGGATCGAGCGCCACCCGTTCCTGAAGCTGCAAACTGACTGCTCAGAATTTTTCGATCACGGACAACTCTGATTATTTTACTTAACGTGACTGAGAAAAATACACAAGCTCAAGTCTGGAACTTTCCCTGCAATGGGAGTGGTACTTGAGCAGAATTTCTGAGACTTTGCAAAATCATATTGGCAAATTGCTGATTTTAACTGATGTCTTTTTGTTGTTTAATCGTCAGCTTTCTAATGTGATGCCAGGGATTTTAAAAGGAACAAAATATGGTTAATATCTTGGACATGTATTTGTATTTATGATTCTTCTGGTTGTTTTATGGTTCTGTATTTGCTAACAAGGGTAAATTAAAGTGGGACTAAAACCTACCCACAGACTGTTAAGTGCAATTCATTTTTTTTTTTCCATTCCAAAGTTTCACAGGTAAGTCAGGTATTTCCGGGAAAAATAACTTCCATAACCTCCGTCAGAAATAAGATACGGGCTTATCAGTGCATCTGGAAAGTAACTGTCATCTCGTCCAGCTAGGATTACACATATCACTATGCAAAGATTACCTGAATAAATGTTTAGCTGTTAGAAATTGTATCACAAATTAACACCAAAAAATACAAAACAAACAGGAACAAATCAAGGTTTAACAGATTCAAAGCATTATAGTAAGCAATATGATGGATAATTGCATTTTACATGTAAAAAATGAAGTCTAGATTAATTTTTATCATGGCAAAAAAAAAAAAAAATTCATATTATTTTATTTAGATCTTCTTTCAGACTCAACATATCTAGTTTACCCTTGATTAGTGTCCAATGCTTCGTATGCACTATTGTACATATTTTATATCATGTTTTATATAATCTTATGGTGAAGTTGCTAATTGTTGTAAAGTATTTAGACTTTTGAACATTGAAAACACCCAAAGATGTGTTGTATGAGAACAAACTTGAAAGTCCTTTTTCAAAATCACATTTTTAAATCTCTTAAATGGCTTACCTAAAGTTGTTTAGTCCTTTTCTGTTTTGTTTTTTTTCTAGCTATGAGTTGCTGATTGAAAGTGTCTTGCAGGTGCTTGTCATGTACAGAAATTAAAACAGGGACCGTGTCCATCCTTTTGATATTATTGTTCCTCTTTTTAGCTAAATGACTATTGTACGTCGACGTTGTTTGAATTGCTATGGAGAAAATATTTTCAAGCTATTTATGCATATTTAAATAGGCCTTGGCTATATTTTGCTAAGATGGTTTTTTATAAAAACACTAAAATGTCTGTGTCCTTGTTTGTCTATACGGAAAAAAAAAATGGCCATTTTTCTTTCTTGAACAACAGAAAGTGTGCTTATGTGATGTTTACGTAATTAATGATCTCAATTTAATACATTTGAAACGGAAAGAGGGCACTTCAGAAAAAAGAAAAAAAAAGCTTTCATTTCTTCACTTCCTCTATGAAAGTACGGCAAAGTAAAGCCAACTTTCATAACCTTTATGAGCAAAACAGTAACCTTTTTCATCTAAATCAGAGTTTGCGCTGTGAAACTGTCCTGAAGTTTTTTATATGTATATATACATATATATAATGATAACTATAAATTCTGAACAATAATGAGCCTATAAAGAAGTTCTTTGTATTTGACAATGCATTGGTATATACTGTATAATTAAAAAATTATACACACAACTAAATCTCTAGAGCATTGAGGTGACGAGTGATGGAAATATACTTGCACTATGTGTTCATGAAAGAACCAACCATAAACATTTTTAAGAAGTAAAAAAATCACTCACGGTATTTGAGAGCTGCACTTTACTTTATACGAGAATGCTCTCCGTCAGAGTTACCCGAATAAATGTGTGCTTTATTTTGTACGTTTAAATTCCATCCCTGGAGCAAATTGATGAATGAACTCATTCAAGATGTGGAACATTGAATAAAAAGGCTTTTTTGTTTGTTTTTTTGCAAAGTTTACTTTTGATTCTTTTGTCACATGATTTTACATGCTGTATGATTGTATATGGTTTAAAACTATATTAATGGAATTATATATAAGTTTTTTGCCTTGTATATGAGTAAAAAAAAAAAAAAAGACAGACAACGAAGATGATTTTGTGTCGGGTGTTTCGGTGTCCGTAGTGTGTGTCAGTCCTTCCTGGTCTTTGTAGGCGTCCTTTGAGTTCATCACTTTCACACCAAATATGAATCACCAACATCTGAGCAGAAAAACTCACACCATCAAACAGCAGATCAAAAACTAACTACTTTAAATATTTCCTAGGGTTTGAAAAAAAAAAAAAAAAAAAAAACAGACCAAAGTGAGTTCTGAGTTGACAATCAGCTCTCACTTTTTTTTTTTATTTTAACACCAATCACTGTATTTATATGGAGTAATAGAAAAAGTCTGGTCAGTCTTGCCTAATAACGGATGTTTGCTCAGTCAGTGCTCAGTCATAAACAAAAAAATTATTTTGCTGAATGGCAAATTCGATTTAGAAAACACTTATAAAATCTAAAGACCTGCTTACATTCAGAGTAAATTCAGATGAGTAAAATTTGAAAGTAACACAATCAAACTGAAAAATGCTTTTCACGATTTTACTATTCCTTAGCGGGATTTTTTATTTTTTATTTTTTGATGGACTTCCCTATACAGGCTAATCTCAGAAATGATAGCTTGATCCTGAAACACTGTTTTAAACTAAGCACACTGAGAGTAATTTGTCTGCTAGACGTATTCACACACTTACTTGATAAATGCATTAAAGAGCTCCCACCCTACTGAGTCATCAGATCTTAAAATGTTACATACATTGAGTATATTGTGCAAGTTAGACCTTGTACTGCCGGAAAATGGGTGGAAATAGCAACAGCAAACAAATGGTGCCTCAGCGGTTTAGGCTCTGGGTTGCTGATCAGAAGGCTGTAGGTTTGAGTCTTAGCACCACGGGGCTACCACTGTCAGTCCCTTAATCCTACCTAAGTGGGAAAAACATCTAGATAACCAGCAAATGAAATGATAGGATGATTAAGAAGAATTTACCTCCAATAGTGGTTCTCAAAGAGGGTTCCAGGTTCCTGTGATGAATAGCCAGGGGGTCTGAGATTTTTTTTTTAATTTAGTACACTTGAATTGAACGGGTTTAGTCCACACCTCAATAACTCAAATACAAGCCACCTATAAACAATGTAAACTTTGACCTAAAGTGTTCCGTCTGTCAGGAACAAAAATGGCTCTGATAAAAAATTAAAAAAAAAAGACAAAATATTATTGCATAAATCTGAGGCAGTATTGATGACATTAAGTAACAGTCAAATTTGGATGAGCAAAAATGAGTGGAAAAAGCAATTAAAAGTGATAGACATTAGGAAAGCTTACTTGGCAGCATCCACAGCACACACACATATGCTCGACTGCTGCCTCCTAGTGGACATTAATGCAAACTGCATTCGCTTATCCCATTGACCCAATCCATTTCTTTACGTTAACAGGCAATACAGTCATAAATATTCAATACTTAATAAAAACTTATCCTTCCTTATTAGAAATATAAACAATATTTGTTGAATTAGACACACAAGAAAAAAAAACATACAAGTTATTTTCATTTTTAGTGTTGTTCAACATTTAGCAAAAAGGTCTGAAGTCTATCATTTGGAGCTTATCTCACACAAAAAAAAACAGCCCTCAAATTAACGATGTCCATTTTAACACTATTAAAACTTACCTTCGTTGTTTTCAGTCACATTTACCTTCAGCATATAATTATGTGAAAAATGCTCAGTTAGTTTAAACTTGATGTGTGCTTTAGTTTATGCTAGTTCATGAGTTAACTAGCATAACATCTGTTTGCTAGCGAACTGGACTGATCCAAAAGAGAAAGTCATGACAATGACTTAAAGCAAAATCTACAATAAAATAATTAAATACTCGTTTATCAACACACTCAGAAAAGATGTGGGTATGTGGCTCTTCCATTTGAAGAAATAAAACAGGGGTTTTCCCCCCACAGGACTTTAATCAGCAATACTTTTTAAATGCAACTCTAATTGGGGCAAAGTCAGAACTTGTTAAAACTCAAACATTTAACAACAATATATTATATTGAATTAATGAGAGAGTCCATCATAATAAGCCATGGTTCACCAAGATGCTAAATGCTAATTTGTCAAATTGGGTAGATAAATAAATAAATAGATATGGTGCTCAATCATTTCCACTCATTATGATGTAAATCATTACTTTAATATTAAATATTAATGGAAATTTGTTCACTGTCAAAAGCACAGATAGTTTATTTCTACCACAGGAGGATGCTCTTTTACCAGTTTTGGTCTTTAACTGGACTACAGACCACTGCAGCCAGTGCACATTTTACACATCCACAAATTGGTGTTGGGATTTCTGCTGAAGAAATGAAGTGATTTTTGTTTATTTATTTTTGCAATATACTTCAGATATTTCTTATTTGCATGCAATATCATGACACAGAAGTATCGCTGCTTCACAGCTCCAGGGTCCATGATTTGATTGTAAATGTGGGTGACCATGAAAATGTACTAACCATTCTCTCCCCATGTCCATGTGAGTTCCTCAAGGATCTTCGGTTTCCACCCACCCTCCAAAAACACGACCATAGGTGGACTGGTTACTCTAAGATACCCCTAGATATGAATGTGTGTGTGTGCGTGTGCGTATGGTGCCCAGAGATACATCCAGGGTGTACTCCTGCCTCACACCCAGTCTCCCCGGGATAGGCTCCTGACCTGGATAAAGCAGTTACTGAAGATAAATGAATGAATGATGCATTCTAGAATAACAAAAAGGTCAAAATTCATGTCTTCCTATTCAGCCAACTTTATGCCCTCAGAGCAAATTTGGACTCAGCTCCACCTTAAAGAGCTTTTTATAAACGACCACTGTTGAGATGATGTCAAGCCGTAGACAATATAATTACGTGTGGTTCGGAGGTTACCCATGAACCAGAGCAGATTGGATGGAGCAGCCAGTACATCTGCACAAGGAGGAGTTCTGGGGTCCCTCAAACCCCCACAGTGCCGCAAAGCTCTACCAGTGTTTTGGTTGTTGTTCAGGATTTTTTTATTTTGTTTTCATTTTATTTATGTCACACTACATCTCATGGAAGTTTTACCATGATGGAACCTAAATTAAATCCAGAACATTCTATTGATGATACAGATTTCAAGACTACAGCATGCTGCATTTACAAGTACTCAGAATCTCTACTCAAATCTCGCTGACATTTAGATTTAAAATATAAAAAAATAAACATGGTCTTGTAGACTCATCTTCCTTTCTCGTGTTGTATGTGCTCTACTTCTTCAGGCGAGCCAAATAATTCTAAAAACCGACTCAGCAGGATTTTTATAATACTCATCAAATTGCATGTTTGGTGTTCCCTAGAATTTAAACTCATCTTCTGTGTCTCTGGGGCCTCCAGTAATCTCCACCCTGTAACAGACCACACAGTTTGGGCTCCACCACTGATCTCCCAGACTCCAGCTATGGAGGGAACTTCTCCACAATCCTCACTGCCAAACAGTGATGGCTAAGACCTCCAGCTGTGAATGCCACGTCTAATTTGTCAGTTTCCACCAGTGGAATGTAAGCTTTGTTTTTAAGCCTTGTTTGAACGTAAATGGACACTATGTTTAAATTTATGGACACATCAAAGTACTACAGTTTTAAAATAGCCTTAGTTAGAACTAAGCAGTTAACAAAGCTTCTTGGTCATTCTGTTCAAAGGGACAGAAGTTGAGGGTGATTTTCCTGCCGTGTCCACATAATGTGCGCTTAATAGAGATACAAATACAGGTGCAAATAGGGGGTGCTCTTATCATTTTTGTTGGGGTTTACTTTTGCTTCCAAAATGGTTCACAGAGTATCTAGTTGAGATTAGAGGTGCACATCGGGGCTGTGATCCAGCAAGAAAGGCTACAAGAGAGGGAGGTTTTTACTTTCATATGGGTGTGAGCAAAATATGTTTCCATTCATCCTTAGTAACCGCCTGGTCCAGATTGTGGTTTAAATTGGGCCACTAGTATGTTTATTAAAAACCATGAGTGGCAAAAAGTCACATCTCTAGCTGGGATCAATTATGAAATTATGGAGTGATGTAATCTGAGGTTGTGGTGCACCATTCTGACAGTGCTGACATTTCTATATCTGGGTTTTTTTTTTTTTAATACTGTATTAATCCTCAAGGGGAAATTAGGTTCTGCATTTAACCCATCCAAGCAGTGAACACACACATATGAGCGCACATACCCGGAGCAGTGGGACGCCACATGTTGCAGCGCCTGAAGAGCAGCTGTAGGTTAGGTGACTTGCTCAAGGGTACTTCAGCCATGGATGTAGAGAGAAGGGAAAGCACTGTTCATCCACCCACCCACACATTTGTCCCCCACCAGTCCAGGGAAGCGAACCAGCAACCTTTCAATCCCAAATCCACTTCTTGAACCTTTAGGCCATGGCATAGAGTATGCATGGAGGCATACTGGTTGGTTCAGAGGTAGGGTTTAGGCCACGCCCACTTCGGGTCTAAATCCAAATCCAGATACGGATATGGATCATTGCAGCACTAAACATATACAGATCGTGTCAGTGAGTTACACGCCTAACACACATTCGTCCTATACATTTATATAAACCCTTTATTTCAGCCCTCATTGCTGCAAATTGGCCCACTTGGCCACTATGTTTATCTTTTTTTTACAGTCTTATTCTTATCCTCATATTCTGCCCACTTTATACTTATATATTTATTTACTTATTTTTATTTTAATAGTGTTTTAGTGTGTGCTTTCTTTTTAATTTTATTATTGCTATTACCCGAACTGGGACCTGAGTAACACATTTTCGTTCCTTTTTGGGTACTACATGTCCTGGAGTCACACTGAAAACATCCTTATCCCGATCCTTTTTGCACAGTTCAGTATTTGTCTAGTCTGAACAATGTGAAAAGCCTTGCTTTTCTCTTTATATGGAAATCATGTTTTGAGTTTCTTTCACTGGCTATCTTCACCATCTATGAATTCTTTCCATTGCTCAGAGTCCATGTTTGACCTATGCCTGCCATAATTGGCTCTGTTTTTGTGCCTCTAGAAAATAAAGCTTATACTCTGGGTTTTTTTTTCTGTGTGTACATGCTTCATGGAAAATGTCATTACATGCTATACCGCATTAAATTACTAAAAATTGTGCTTATCAAGTGAACAACTGGTAAATGAATCTGCAAGACAGTCACAAGTCATTTTACGTCATGTTCAAGGTGATCCGCGATGATTAAGAGATAAAGTCTACAATACAGTTTTAAATACCTTTCAGAATAACTATGAACAGAATTATTTAATCAAAGTTCTGACCAAATTCCCCAAACTGATGAGTCAAATGTACAGCAATAATAGTTGATCCTTTTCTCTACTGTGGCACGACCAAATGGGGGGGCTGGATGTGACTTTATTGGGCAAACCAAGAATCATTGTCAGAGTTCATAGCAGATGTCAAAACACAAGTAGGTAGAGTTAATCTATCATGAGTGAAAAATGATCTAAACCAGGAGTAAAACACACCAAAAATAACAACATTTCACTGCTAACAAAATAAAAGAGTATTTTAACTACTTAAGGAACAACAAGAAACAGGTGAACACAATCAGGGAAACAAACCAATGGCATCTATGGCAATGGCAACACCAAACCTGGCCGCAAAGTAAAAAAGCATGCAGCGTCGGTTCTCATGAAAAGCCACAATTCAAAATAGGACACTATGACAAAACCTCTATCTGTATTTATAGCTTCTTATTCAAAAGGTCTCATTGAAAATGTTTCTAGTTAAATGTTTAGTGAAATGAGAAATGATAGATTATAGTTTATGGAAACATATAAGATACTAGCACTGTCCATGAGTCATTTATTAGTAAGTGTTATCAGTAAGCTTTACCCCAAATGTGGGGGCTGCCTTTAATAAATTCCACAAAAGGTTTTCATATTTAATCGCCATTCTGTATCATTTTGTTCTAGTTATAGTGGTTATACTGTATTAAAATGTAAGGTGCTCAAAACCCTTTGACAGGATAAGTATATCTGAAAAATAATTATTTAAAATTTTTTAGCAATTATTTATTTATTTTTATTAATTTTTTTTTATACATTTGTGGCAATATAATGTAATTGAACTCTAGAAGGCTGATTTTACTAAAAAAAAAAAAAAAAAAATATATATATATATATATATATATATATATATATATATATAATTATTTATTCTAAATA
>JAQQZR010000011.1:20301230-20346472 GCA_030068235.1 Notoglanidium macrostoma
ATTCTAAAGAACCAGCTGAGTTTTATCTCACTTCCAGAGATATCCCAAAACAACTAAAATCTCAAAATGCATATACATTTATATAATTTAGACTTCAATATTGTATTACATATTACATATTACAGTTTGGTGTGATGCAGCCTTATGACATTGCATTATCGCATTAATATAAACCTGTGATTTGAATTATAGTTGGAGCTGGAGCTGCTGAAGATTAATCAACACCTTCTGACCAATCAGAGTCATGAATTCAGTAGTTCCATGCCATGAATTCCAATTGAAGGTAATGACCTTATTCCCAAACATGTGGTCTCATTTAAAAGTCCTAAATGTCCTCTTTAAAAACCAAAGGAAGTCAGTTCAGTAGCTTGCACGGTGTTGGATAAAGAAGTTTACATAATTCCTCTAGAGAGGACAAAATTCAACTGCTGGAACTTAGGAGAATAAATGTAAACATTATAAAACATACTCCATTACAATATACTCACTGGGTATACTTGAATAATGTACAACCTACACAAAAATCTAATAAATAAATAAATAAATAAGGAAAATTGGATAGTTTAAAAAAAGTAAGGGATAAAAAAGCAAACTGCTCATTTCAGCATATATAGATCTCGCTGGCTTTTACCCTCCAACAGCAGCTTGGATTGATTTTAGAAACTGTACTGTACTGTAATTTTGTGGATTGTAATCATTTTGGATCTAAAGGGAACTGCAACGCTTTAAAATATGCTGTGCAATGAATTTTTACTTAAAGATCTGACTCAACTTTTATTGTACTATAGCTGATAAGAAATGTTTAATTGTATATTATATATATATATATATATATATATGGCTTCATAAATATTAAGTATGTCCTACTGATATGCTGGATAAAGCCTCATGGTGTGAACTATGAAGTGTATATGTAGCAGAAATATAAGTAATTAATAATTCATCTTCATTAAGCACTTTATCCTGGTCTGAGGAATACGGGACATGAGGCGGGAATACACTCTGAAAACAATCACAGACTCCTTCACATCTAGGAGTAATTTTGCATAGCTAATCCACCTACTGGCATGCTTTTGCAAGCTGTGAGGCAGCACTTTAGTGACCAATAATTTCTTTTATTATTCATATTATTTCCCTTCACCATTTCCCCAAAAAGCATCACATCATAGGTCTAGATATTCAGGTGCATCTAACAAAAGAAACATACAATATGAGTAGACTGAACTGCAATTAGACTGCAACTAGACTGCATCCGCTGAGGAAACCAGACCACAAAACATCACTGAGGTGTTAACATTAGCATAACATTTCTTCATCATATAGGAAACTTCACTCACAATGCTTCACAAACACTACTTTTTTAGATGTAGTGCTTTCAGACATAGGTAGACAGGAAGAGACAGTTCCTATGAGATAAGAGAGATAAAACGGTTCCCATGAGAGTGAGACGAGAGATCATTCAGCACCACCTATTGTTTTAAAGTGAAATAAGCGTGAATGAACAATGCTCAATCTAGCCGAACTGCGTTTCTGTAAGAAGGTGCTGATTCATTATTGTATGGATGCAGTTTATTGAGGTCTTTGAAATAACAGGGACACAATGCACAGAAGATGATGGATCAAGGTAGGCAGTGGTCGAATATTACTGTCTTGACAGGAAGAACATATTTCATGCTACAAAAACCACCAGCCTGTACAGATGTCCTTTGTTGAGCAACTGTGACGTTTAATACCCATTTAAAGTCATAAAACTATGCCACAATCTGCTCCTTAATCAAACACTCCAAAGCTACATTACAGTGAGCTCTAAAATTACTGGTACGGCAAAACTTATGTCAATAAATACACCTTATAAAAAATGATTCAAAGTTACAAACAATGATTGAAATTATAATTGTCACAAGAACCTACTTTCTTAAAAGTGTACATGGCAAAATTATTGACAGAACTATGGAATATTAAATATAAATTTGAATAGACGTTTTTGGAAAAGAAACATCTTTAATTTGTTCTTAGTCTCCAGAAACCTGTTGCTTTTGAGTAGTCTCGTAAGGCTGGTACTTTTATGCTGGGATTAGACTATGTGATCTTTTTGTCTTTTTTACGATGGTCACCATGTCAGATTAGGCAATCATAGTGCCATAAATTCTTGCTGTGACTTGGTCGGGAGACTGTCAACACTACAAGTTAGACTTCGACCGATCACAGTTCACATCCTTCATGGCATTGGGGAGGAGGGTCAAGAAATTGTCAATTATGGTTACAGAAGAACGTCAAGGAACAAGTTGTCAAGGAACAAGTTATCAAATTAGATGAAAAAATACAAAAAATTCTGAGATGCTAGACTTATTGTCAGGGTGTCATAGGGCCACATCACTGTTCTTTGACTATGTCACACTTCAAGGACCATTTGTCATTCGGCCAACTTTCATATTCGAGCCCGATTCAGGAAATTTGTCAGGCACAACAAAATCGTGTCAAAATTGGGCTGAATTTGTGTAGTCTAATCCTGGCATTAGCCAATAAATGTGGTCGGGACTTGCTTACTTTCACATGAATAGGCCATTTGACTGACATTATTCCATTTCCAAAGGCAACTATTTCCATTTCCGCATATTGCATAAGCTTGTAAGGACATATCGGCACTAAAACACTCCAGCACAAGTGGGAGTTGTCATGCTCCTGGGAAATCACAGTGGATTAAGGTGCTGTACCAAATTCTGAAAGGTTGGGATAAGTTGACGAGCATAGCACAATAGGTACTGTAAATGGTTACCTAGCAGTCCTTGAAGAAAGTACTTTGGGAATCAGGTAGTAAACTGGATCCAGTTAATGAGAGGCACATCATTTGTGAAACAGCTTCCATCTGATACAAGGTGATACAAGGCTATTTGGTCCACACCTAGACTGCTAAGTCATACTTGATTAATTCTGAGGGGCCAAGAAACACAGGCACAAGATCTTGCTTGGATTGCTCTGTCCTGGCTGGGATCTGTCCATTCATTTGGGGCAACATTTCTGCTTGGGGAGAAAGTTGCAAGGGTATTGTAACCACTAGCAAAAATAGAAGTGGAACCCAATGTTTGAGGGGCCAAGAAACACAGGCACAGGACATTGCTTGGATAGCCCTGTCCTGGCAGGGATCTGTCCATTCATTTGGGGTAACACATCTGCTTGGGGAGAAAGTTGCCAGGTATTGCAACCACTAGCAAAAATAGAAGTGGAACCCAACGTTTTACTGGTGATCTCAGGATCACAGACAGGACTCTATGGCCTTCTTGCTAAATTTTGTGCAATGTGGGAAGAATCAAGGTTAGGAGACGAAAAGTCCAGTTCTTCCTGACAAGGAGGTCTGTCTGTGCCAAACCTTCCCCATACCTGAGACATAAAAAAGTGTACACGTGTACTTCCATCCTCTAAAATGAACATACTGCCCAGCGGACAACCCTGTAGTTACTGTATGCTGTAGCTGCCGTAGTGTTGTCCAACAATTGGTGACATCTCAGAGGTGGTAACAGAACCCTGACGGACAGATCACACCAGGCCTTATGGTACCACAGTGCACACCAAGAGTCTGTGCTGAATTTCTCTCTCAGATATGTCACTGCTCCCATGTGCCTTTAGATGGTGCTTACCCCACTATTAGATGCGTGCAGTATATGAAAAAACTAACCCCTCAAGGGTTCCTTGGATAGTTAAAGGTTCTTATCTTCCGAAGGTTCTATTTGAAACCATTTCTAATAAGGAAAGTCAAGTTTATCATTCTGCAAATGACCTTTGTATTTACCTGGAAGCACAAATGAAAAACTCTTTAAGGTTCTAGATAAACCCTTTTTATCTAAGCTCATAAAAGACTGCATCCTTGACCATGAGGATTTGCAAACATTAGCATCTATTTGTTCTCTCTTCAGCCGACTGATGAAAACATGGTTTGTACTGCACCTAGGTTACCGGCAGGCCTGAGACTGGTAACGTTGTAATAGATAAAAACCCCCTCATCATACATCACCTCTAGCCACAATATCGAGGTGCTGTTTCGGTTTCGGAGAGTTAATTTTCTGTCTTTCATCTTGTCTATTCATTATAATCTTTCACCATATATCTGCTTCCTTTATCTATTTCTGCAGTCTTGCCAATACTTTTCACAGTTTATACTTTTCTGGAGAAAAAAAATCAGAAACTCGGATAAACCTTTCACAAGAGGTGTTAGACCTGAGTAAGAAATCAACTGTTACAAGAACACTGCAGTCAAACATGAACAAGTCATTTAAGTCACAGACTTATATGTCAGCCATGCACTTCCTTGCATGACTGCAACGGACATCCAGCGCAAGTGAGACACAGGATACATACCAAACCACATATTTTGTTCAAAAGAATACTAGTACTCCGCTATATAAAGTAACATGACTATTGACATGCACAGGTCTTGTTTTAAAGTCCCGTTCATGCAGTTATTATTTTTTGCTTTTACAAGCCTGTTATCATTTCTAACAAGGTTATCGGAGCACTCAAAGCTAATCACAGCTAATAGGCTGGACCTTCGGAGTGCTTCTTAATCAGAGCTTCATGAAGAACAATCTAAAGTGATTCAGATTCAGAGCCATAGTGATTAAAGCCTATGATTTAAAAACTTTTGTGGCAGCAAAAATGTAGAAGTGAATACAAAGAGGAAAAGGCAGGTTTGAATTACAGAGTGAAGGCAAACTTGAGGTCATTGGCAAACTGACAGTTCCTGGATGATTGATTTTCCATGAAAGAAAAAGATTATTTTTTGATGGGTGGTTGGTCCGTCTCAGCATGTCATTTCAGCGAATTGAGCGAATTGGTGGTGCAGTGAGTTTAGTCTAGAGGCATTAGGTGACAAGGAAAAAACATTTTGGGCTTTCCCCTGATGGGGATGTGGTTAACATTAAAAATAATGTTCTTTAGATCTTGGGCTAATACTTTTAGCTCATGGACTCAAGGACCTGAGTCTGATGCAGGTGTGGACTGACACCAAACCATGTGTTGAGATAGAAAGTGATTTGACTTCAGGATAGATCTATAACTAGAGGCTTTCTTTCCAGTTCTACAGACACCAATGTGACAGAAATCACATAATTAAATTTGTTGAACTTTGCATAGCAGCATGAACAACTTATTTGAGGTGAACGTCTGATGATTTAGACATACATTATTCTAGCTCTAGTGATAAACGGAACCTATTTTTGGACACCAGACACGTCTTGGCTGGTTGACAGCAATTGCGGTAAAGGTGAAATATGTGAAAGTTTTATTTGGTCATAGAGAATTTGAGTATAACTTGAATATAAGGTGCTTGAGCAAGACACTTATAGTACTCTTTCACCAGATGGAGTGGCATGACTCGGCCCAGCAGATTACCCATAATCCTTCACATTGTCACTAGCATGTACTTAAGTACCCATGCTGATATGTGGTTACTTTTCTTGCCCAGGCAATACAAATTCATTTGAATTTCCAGTAGAAATTAAAGTATTGGCACCCTCTTGTTTTGAGAGTGTGGAGTTTGCTCCTTTTCATTTTCATTAAAAATTAAAGCATTGTTATAATTGCATGCTGCCATGTAAACACTCTCAACATCATTAATTTCAATGATGAGTACTATTTTCCTTGCCCTGCCCAACAAATCACCACACGGAAACCATTAATATCCAGAGAAACGTTTTGGTCCATCCACGGACTCATGGATTTGCTCTTAAAGTCTTTTGGTTGCATAAAAGTTTACTCCTCTTCGGAGAACGGTATAGTAATCAAGATATATAACGGCATAGTAGGCAAAATATAATTGCTGTATGCTTCTCTTTCACACATTCGCTTGAGCTTCTTTTAGACGTTGTGGTGTAAACACAAAACTGCACGGAAGTTAAAAGAGGTATCAAAGCAAGGCTGGGAGAGAGAGAGAAAGAGAGCGAGAGAGAGAGAGAGAGAGAGAGAGAGAGAGTACACAAAAGGCTCCATTTTATCATCAGTGCATTGATATGATCAGGTTAGCGTGCATGTACACTGCATGTTGTACATTCCACTTAAGCAATATTTGCATTACTTTAAAATCAAAATACTCAAAAGAAAACCTGCCAGTACAAATTCCATGCCTTCTGGATATGTGCTCGCCTGCTGAATTCATTTCCCGAATGTCAGCATTTGCATAAATTGTGACCTTCTGTGAAGTCATAGACGTCTTATGGAACTAATGTATAGATGGCATAATCGTTTACTTAAAATATCAGTCACATCACCCACAGTCTATCTTGGGAATGTGCTCACACACACAAATTACAGCCTCCGCTGCTGCATGCTCGTATAAGATCCGAAAATTTCATGATGGTAGCCTATTGCAACTGGAACAAACATCAGGATGCAAATAAATTACATATTCGCCGACATAATAACAAAACCACTACGGATTTAGCAGAAAATTAAATGTGAGTTGCACGGTGAGAACATGAGTCAGAGTGAGACAGTAACTGGAGCTCAGGATCGAACTGCGTCCTGAGATGCAGTAACACTTCTCAGTGCGTATATATACACAGCACATATATTCGCTATCATTCATGAGAGGAGTCTCCAGTGTCAACATGTAATGGTCAATGATAAAGCTGTAACTTCCTCTATGTTTTCCGCAACAATAGAGGAATTTACGATATGTACTTTCTTGGTAACACAACGTGTTGCAACTTTTCTTGGTATCTTATTAATGGCAAGACAGAAAAAGAGAAGTTCTTGAAGAAATGACTATTCGTTGGTGCAGTAACATAAATGACAACTTTTATAACTGGATAAAAACTATGATGTGTCACGCTTTAATATACAGAAAAATGGTCAGTGTTGGCAAACTGCTGTGGTATAAAGGGAATGAAACCCTTCAAGGATCATATTTATGTCATACTGCATCATTAAAGCTTTGCAGTATGTCTGACTGAACACTTCAAAAAAAAAAAAAAAAAATCATATCACACTAATGAAAAGAGGAAGCAATCCATATTTACAAAATGTGGATTGCCAGGTTCAGTTTCACATGAAACAAACTGGCATGTTGAGACGCCACAAAAAAAAGTCCTTAAGATGCAGTTAGTGCTTTTTAAGTCAGCACTTAATATTTGTAATATTGGGCAAATTTCACTTCACGTTCCATTTCTTTACCAAACAACATCAGGACTCGATCATGTGACCCGTCAGTTCAGGTTATGTTCTAAGCGTCGGCGTTTCAAAGTTTTGAGTTTCAAAAGTGTTAGCTTCGGCTAACTTCTGGCAAAATGAAAAGGGTTTTTTTTTTTTTTCAAATTACATTTGAAAGAACTTCAGGGAGTTTTGTCAAACATTCCCAGCAACAAGAAAAGAAGAACTTAGTTCTCAGTGTTTTTGAACATGGTTGCTAGTCAACCAGATAACATTTCTTATCAAGCATAACCTAGATCGTTACTCAGACTAAAAACGTGTGGAATGAATGTTAATGTAAATGAGACCTTCAGAAATATATTTTCTTGAGATGTGTGTTGGTAAATTTCTAAGGAAAGCATCCATACAACTGCAATTACATCTAGCACATCGCCGCAATTTCCTCATATAAAAAAACACCCTGAGCTGAAAGACACTTCTCTAAGTATGAAATATACACACCCAGACAGAGAGAGAGAGAGAAAAATGCAATCAGTTCACAAGCATGTCTAACACACGACCCTGTAGCTTAAAGCCAGGTTATACTTGATAGCTGACTGTCCTACACATTTGGACAACATTGTCTTCACAAGCCGTGTGCCGTGTTTCCTTTACAGTTTTCTACGAAATAAAAGTGTTATTCCGAAAAAGTTAACAAAACGGTCCGTGTTTTCACAGCTGCGGATTCGCCTCTCACTTACACAGCCCTTTTTTCAGAAAGGTAGTGTATCCATTTGCTCTTCGTGTCATGTCATGTCATTTGCCTTAAATGTGAAACGTTTTGTGAAATATTGCTTAATCAAATCGTCTGAAAAAGCATCTCATGCGAGCGTAAGAACTATTTTCAGAGCTTTTTAAAGATTTGCGTGTTTCCATTACTCGTTTTCCAGCTCGCAATTTCGAACTGTTCGTTAAGCAGATAATGGAAACATGGCTATACTCTCCTGTATACTTTCTGTGCATGTGCGTAAAAAGCAGCCCAGGGCTGAAATATTCCAACATCAGGACACCTCCGATCATTCTGATATAATTTTGTCACCACGTCATTGTACCGTATCGTTCTGTAACTCTTTTGACAGCAAACGTATAACTTTCTGTTCAGATGAATTGACTAAGAAAAAAATGGCCTTTGAATTGGATTATATTTCAGATTGCTACCTGAAACATTATATTATTATAGATTATCCTTAAACATCCTAAAAAAAAAAAAGCCCATTTATTAAAGCTTGTTTAAAACATGTATGCATGTTCTTTTTCTTAGCCAGCAAAATAGATGGCGTTTTATTCTGACTTGACTTACTAACAGCTGCACTGATTCTGTTTATAAATCATCACACCTCTTCAAGCTGAAATATAAAACCTCAGCTAAGTGTGTGTCATGTCATGCTCCTACTCCACCGAGGCTGTATCTGCTCTCATCATTACAAGACAATCTTTCATGGACTAGACTAAATACATAAATTACTAAATTTACTAAAAATGTAACTATTTGACTCAATGTCTTCAGAACAGTAACGTAAAAACACATTTAATCTCAAAAACCACCTTACCCATACTCTACCCTAAAGCCCTGCCTTGTACCTCTGTTAGCATCACAATACTAAAAGGAATAAGACAGTATTTAGTAACATTTGGTTTGCTACTGAAATACAACAGCGTAACAGATCATACAGTAAAATATAGCGCCCTGAGTTTGACTTCTCTTTTATTTTTCTTTCCAGTTACCACAGACACTCATATACAAAAACACACAAACACCTACATGTTGCAAGTCTTTTGCTTCATAACCTGCAACCTGCAAAACGTCAGGGCTTTGCAGCACATAAAGACATGTATTTCAGTTACTACTATAGCGCAGCACTGTTGAATTTTTAATTCTGATTGGTCAAAAGGTGTTGATTCATTTTCTATAACAGCAACTGCGACAAATGCCGTTCATAATTCAACTCTATATGAACATGCGCATTCCAATACAGTAATGTTTCAGCTCAGGGACCTGTAATGTTGATGCCTCATGTCTCACTCACCTGTAATAAAACACCCAACATTATCATAATGAATGTAAACAACGTACATGGCTATTTTTAGTACCCACAGCTGTCGGCTAGCTCGCTAGCTTTAGCAATATGTCTGCCCAGCTTTGTGGAAGACTCTGGAAATGTGCAACGGGTGCGCAAGCCGAGTTCGCACAGGTAGGCGGGCGCATAGATCATCCAATCATTTCATGCGGACTAGTGAAATCTTCGGACGAGCTTTTTACAGCCCAGCGACTGCCACAAACGACTGATCGTCTTCTTGTTATTGTCGGAGCATTTGATTTGTTCGTGCTGTCGGGATGTAAAGAGAATTCCAAGAAATATAACAAAAATCTTTCTGGAAAAAAAAAAAAAAATGACCTATCCTACCTTTAATTAAATGGCTACAAAAACGTCTCCGCTCTGGATGGTTCCGGTCTAAACGACATGAAATGTACAGTACATGTTCTTTGCTAATGCCTAAAAAGGCCAAACATTATTTAAAAAAAAGAAAAAATGTCCTCACTCCATTTCATTTCTTTCATTATACTTATTTATACAGCCGTTGGTCAACTGACCCTTCGTTCTCTCTGCCTAACCTCACACAAATTGTAGCCTAGACTCAGTCGTGCTCATTAAACATCCTCTGAAACAATCATGCTCTTTTTACGCGCCCTCACAACAATATGAATAATTCAAAGGATATAAAAAGCAACGGCAAATGGCATGTTGTATGCTTCAATGTGGCTTCTGCTTGCAATCGGATGGATCTTAAAACCCCAAAGCAAACAACACAAGCACAGAATTGTGGATCTAATCAAACTTCCTCAGATCCCTCCTCCCCTCCCTTTGACGTCCCTCCCAGTTACATCCTCTTTAGTACTCATGTTGCCGTAATGTTCTAAATCTCCTCACTATATCTGCATGAAGTAGGCTGAAGAGGGAAAGTGCATCACACGTGCACATGAGGTTATGAACACACGCTGATGTCGTGGTCAGTAAATGGAAACCTGGCAACTCTGTTGCACCATTTCTGCAGTGTAAGCATGTGCACAGAAGATGTTTCTCTTGCTCATAGTTAATTAAAGAAAACTCCACAGCAGGATGAAGTTGAGAGTCTTCAAACTCTGTTGGAATACCTAAAAGACGGGGGCTTTTTTGGGGGGGCGTATAAGAAGATAGATGGTAAGTGTGGGAAGACCACTTTAAACTACAATATTTACACATTTAATCTGAATTCTACTGTAAATGATCGATGGTTGATTTTTCAAATAACAATTTGGTTACAAGACTGGTAAATTTTGAATATACTGCATACTTAAAAGAATATTAAAAGTACTCTTGGAGAGTTCCTCTTCTCTTATTATTCACTATCTAATCCAATGGGCAAGATACAAGATCGTATTGCTCTGCAAAGAATATCTATAACTATATTTAAATCTATAGTTTATAGTAAATGACTTAATATTTTATTATTACTATTACATAATGGTGTGCGTTTTAAGCCATTAGTGTAGCTGTAAATGGGTTTATCTTCACTTTATTGGCTGCAAACATGTAAGAAAGTGTTTCTCTTTCAATCACAGAACGAGATTCTACCAACCTCTTATCTCCCAAGAACAAGGAATGCACTAGGATCTCCAAAGTCCCTCCACCATTCTGCAAAACCCAGCTGGAAACCTCTCTCACCAGGAGCACCCGGTTTCTACCGTACCTTCATTTCTGTACTGTACTGCACTGCCCCCTGCTGGAGCAATGGTGAACTCAGTCATAAAAACCCATTACAATTACACAGGAAAGCGGGACAATTGGAACGACACGACTAGTGTCGATTTAGGTCCAGAGAAGGTGGTGTTTCTGGTTATATGCAGCTTCATAGTCCTGGAAAACTTGATAGTGCTGATGACGATATGGAAAAATCACAAATTCCACAGCCGCATGTACTTTTTCATTGGGAATCTTGCACTGTGTGACTTGCTTGCTGGTGTGGCGTACACTGTAAATCTGTTGCTGTCTGGGGAAAGAACTCTGTGCCTTTCTAATGAAGAGTGGTTCATGCGTGAGGGGAGTGTGTTCGTAGCACTGGGAGCATCCATCTTTAGTCTGCTGGCTATTGCCATTGAAAGGCATCTCACCATGATCAAAATGAGGCCTTATGATAGTACTAAGAAGTATAGAGTGTTTCTGCTCATAGGGACATGCTGGGTGATTGCTGTGGCTCTCGGTGTGTTGCCCATCCTGGGCTGGAACTGCCTGGACAATCTTCCAGACTGCTCAGTCATTTTACCGCTCTACTCAAAGAAGTACGTGGCATTCTGCATCGGCATCTTCATGGTCTTGCTGCTGGCCATGTCTGTCCTGTATATACGCATTTACATCCTGGTGAAGTCCAGCAGCCGCAAGGTGATGAAGCACAGCAACTCTGAGCATGCCATGGCCCTGCTTCGTACAGTCATCATCGTCGTCGGGGTCTTCATCGCATGCTGGATGCCCATGTTTATCCTCCTGCTCACTGATGTGGCCTGCAAGTCAAGACAATGCCCTATCCTGCTTAAAGATGACTGGTTCATTGCTCTGGCTGTGATGAACTCAGCTATGAACCCGGTGATCTACACTTTGGCGAGCAGGGAGATGCGACGGGCGTTTATCAGTCTGCTGTGTGGATGTTTGTCAGTATGTATGCCTGGCGGCAAAGCAATTGGCGAAGGCAGCAGGAGTAAGAGCTCTAGCCAGAGTCAGAAACCAGCTGAAGATCAAGATAAACAAGGGAACATTGGCACTTAGCCATCATAGAGAACCCAGACTCTTGAGGCATAAATATCAAAGCTCCATTTAGCACTAGTATATATCCATGAAGGTTGAGTTTATCTACACATGGTCCATTAGAAGATGAAGTTTTTCCTCATTGGCGTATGTCACAGACAGCTACTGACAGACCCTTGCAAGCAGAGAATTTCATTCCTGGCTGTTCAATCAACCAGTCTCATTCTTCTTTGCTTTATGAATAACATATAAACACCAGTATTCTTAAAGCACATCAAAAGGCCAACTTGTTTTTGTGACTAAATCTACAATCTGTCTGATTTTTCAAACACACTCCTATTCTGACCTTGAGATCTTTCGTGCCAAGGCTGAGGAAACGTTTGGCGCAAGACACCATGACATTTTAAACAGGAATGGAAATCTCAACCATCTTTTTTTGCTTGTTATAAAAACTGCTCTTGCATGTTGTAATTTCTTTGCCCACGATTAGGTTTTTCAGCATAAGACGGCTGACAAAGAATTCCAGATGGTGGTGGTGGTGGAAAAAAAGGACTAGACTGCCTCAATTTCCCTTCTTTGTTATTCCATTTGGTCTATATTTTAGCAAATGAAACAGCAGCTTAAACTGAATGAACTTATTTGTACATTCCAGACTGAACCCATCTAGCTAATACAGATATGTCCATAGAAACAGCCATAGAAAGTAGCAACTTTTAATGTCAGATAATCCTAATTGTACTTACCTTAGACCTGGCTTCACATTTCACCACAATTAATTCTACTTGTACCACAGTGATGTTGAATGCCCCATTCTGCACTTGTTCTAATATGGTATCATTTCTGTACTAACAACTGATTTGTGAAAAGTGATCGTTGATGATGGTGACGTTTTGTGTGAAGAGACAATTATGTAGCAGTTTTGGAAGGAGTCTCCAGTGTCAGTGCGTTGTAAAGCTATAAGTTTTCATACATGGGAAAGTCTTCAGGATGGAGGGATTTGTGATTTCTCTGTCATTTTCTCTGTATTTTTATCTTATTAGCTTCAAAAGAAAAAGAAAAAAGAGAACTAGCAACTGTTTGACTTTAAATCAACTTTAAACATAACTGTAAACAACGTATAACAGTTTAAAAAATTTTTTTTTTAATTGTAATTATTGACAAATTACTGTGGTATAAAAGGTATAAAACATTTCAGAAAACTTCAGGGTAAATCCGCATCCATCACTGATTAATTTACTATAATGGCATGCCCGCGGGGGTTTTATTCTTTGCATGTTTTTCCACTAAAGCCAGTTGCCTGTGAGATGTTCTGTTTGTGATTTCAGCAGTCACTCTGAAGAACAAATCATTTCTGTTCACGATTACTCTTATTATTAATATTGCTGTAGTATAATGTTATGCTTCTGTTACATCTATGTAACTTTTTGTTTGAGTTGCGTTTGGATGTGAGATGTCAGCGCAAAATGATATCTCAACTTTTATAAAACACTAAGCTGTAAAGTTCTGATTGCACCGTGACTTTAAATAAATCTAGTGCTTGAAATAAAGCTAAGTTTGGGACCTGAAGTAGAAAGAAAATGGGAAAGAACTTGTGGAGGATTCAGCCGATGGTGTTGCCTTCTTCACATGGAATATCTCCACCACCTTTCTACAAACAATAATATATATCATATCCTTGTTATGCATGGAGTACCAAGTATCCCAGTCATCTCTGAGTTGGCTCCCTCTGCTGGACCTAAACATGAAGTTCAGGTAACATGCCCGATAATTTCAGTATTTCGTTCCTGAACATTCTTGTAGTCAAAGGAACTGAACTTGTGTTATAATATTGATGTTTTTTCCACGCAAGACAACATCCTGTTGTTGACTGCTTTCCTATAACAGCACACCCACTTCATGAAAATGCTAATTTGCTTTGTATTAATTTAAAGATTTATTGTATAAGTGGAAGAAATTGAGCATCCTGCACAGAGCCCTGACCTCAACCCCACTGAACACCTTTGGAATAAACCAGAACACCATCTACACCCCAGAACATCAGTACCTGACCTCGCTAATGCTGTTGTGCCTGAATGATCACAAATTCTCACAGCCGCGCTCTAAATTCGAGTGGAAAGCCTTCACGGAATAGTGGAGCTTATTATACCAGAAAGGGGGAATAAGTCTGGAATGCATGTTCAACGAACACATGGGTGTGATGGTCAGGTGTCCGCATACTTTTGGCCATGGTGTGTATTTGTGAGTAAAGAATTAAATGTATGCATATATGATAATAAAACGGTATCAAAAACGTTTAACAAGTGCGCAAAGACACATCCAGCCTCAAATTCACAATTCCACAGATATCTTGGTTATAAATTAAAAACAGAGGCTATATTCAGACTGTAAAGTATGTTCTCATTGTATTTGTGCGTTACATTAAATAAGACATTGTATACTTTTTGTACTATTCATACCTATTATTGTGCCTCTATTTGTAGAACATGTTTTGAGATTATTTTGAGACTGCATATATGCATCTTACACTTGTATTTGTAAAAGGTTTTTGAAACTGTCTTACTTTCAAATGTACGAGTTTACACAATACAGTGTTGTGTGGATCGTAGTGCTTTCACAGAAGGCGTGATGGAGGAATAACTACAATAATAAATTTGTTTTGAGGCCAGAAGTTTTATCTCTCGTTTTATCACTTTCAAATGTGAAAACAGATCATTTAAAAACCTTGTCGAACCATCCTCTAGACAGTCAAGCCACACTTTCAGAAATTAAACCTCAGTTACTTTCAGTCGTCGTTACTGGTGTTTTGTGTATTTTATGTGAAAAATATATCAATACATCAATATTAGGTGTCCAGTGTGTGATTACGAAATGATCACAATATCCAAAAAGAACAATCTTGCTTTTTTTTTTTTTTTAATCTACTCCAACGTATATGAAAATAACCATTTTTGCCTATGCAAGTACTAGTGCTGGAGTATAAATACATTCACTACTTGGTAATGCAGCCTACTCTCTTAACTGCAAATGTAAATTATTATTACACAAATCTCTAAGCAGGTGTCCAGGATTAATAAGATGCTCCTAATTCTAGGCCTACATATCTGATCTTTTTTATAGAATGAAATTACAAGTGTAATTGCATAGGTGAATGATTAGTTTCATATAATTGTGAAACGCTCTCCGGCGGCCATCTTGACAAGGATGCGGATGCGCTTTCGTGACGTACGTGTGAGTTACTTTGGAGAGACTTGTCAAGTACTGTGGTTGGTTTTTCCTTCAAAGTGAGGACGCACAATTATGGAAAGGATTAAAAAGAAGAAAAAAAGTCTGGTGTTGGTGCATGAAACCGTGTCTGTGAGGGACAATCTGAGCACCTAATTCACTAAAGCCATTGGCATGCACGTGAGTTTCTTAGCTTGCTTTAAAAATAAACAAACAAATAAATAAATAAATAAACCACAATCTGTGATTGGATGCTGACAAATTAATTACCCAACCATTGATCATGTTGCTAAATATATAATACCTTAATAAATCTGGATTTATGCATTGTTTGTGCTATCCATTATATAATTAAAAATGATATCAACCTGTGTGTGTGTGTGTGTGTGCGTGTGTGTATGTGTGTTTAAAGCCCACAATCAAGCCATGAAAAGCCATAAAATGAAACATCCATGGTATAAAAGAAGCCCTGAACAGAATGAACTACACACCCTTTTTACAAGTTTAAAGAACCAAATTCGATCGTTAATATTCGGAATAAAAGCATAAATATTGTACATCGTCAGCATACACAAGCACCTGTCAGTGGGCTTTGAGGGCTACAAACGATGACCACGAGAACAATTAACTTTTTTTTTCAAGTCATGCGAGTGCGCTGCCACAGGATTCAACATCATAGAAAAGTGTCAGTACTTTAAAGCTGTGTGTGTGTGTGTGTGTGTGTGTGTGTGTGTGTCTACGGTTTAAGCGAATACACTGATATCTTCCTCCATAAAAGCAAACCCAACAGTGATCTGACAGGCTCAAACCTGTCACTGGCACTAGCTGCAGTTAAAGAACGATTTCTAAAATAGTTCAATATAAACAACTTTTTTTTCCTCAAATATTTGTATCTCGTCTAACTCTTACCGACAAACATGTAAATCCGGTTGTGCTTGATAGATAAAACTAAAACTTTTTTAGCATATTCTAAAATACTTTTTTTTTATTTTTAATTATTTTTTTTTTATCTTATCTCCTGTAGGGTTCGCAGTCATCCAAATATTTTTCCTTTTGAGTTTTAAAACACCGATAAGCCCAAATGCACCCATGTCTTCTCAAAAAATATAGAATTTCAGTCATCACAACAAAATAATTGGAACAGTTCTATAAATCGGGCGTTGTCTTTACTCGCGCGGATCTCTTTCACGTAGTCCAAAAGCGATCGGATAAATGACGTCGCTGTAAAACTGACCATGTCCACCTTCGTCTTCAGACACTCGCTATTCAGATTCATCTTCAAGTATCAGGTTTCAGGGTCGACCCTGTTCCCCCCTGTGCAGTTTCCTTCTTTATTTACTTTTTTTTACGGAGGGAAGTCGTCACTGCTTTCTTTCCACGGGCTGCTTCAAGCACAGTTCGCTTCCCGCCGAGACGATCGGCAGGTTGTTGTCGCGGTGATGGCCGATCAGGTGGCTGATGCTTTCGAATATGTGATCTTTAGTTCGCACCTTTTGAAGATAAAGATTAGTTGGAGACTGGAGCACAAGTTTAAAAAGGTTCAGACATTTCTTTGAGACTTGCAGTATATTCTGTGGAACAATGCCAAACTTGAAAATTGATGCCTAATTTCTACAATAACGAATATTTTAAGAAAATAAAAAGAATCGAAGAGCTCACCGTGCCCTCTGGATCGACGAGCAGCAGGTGTTTGGCGAGGCCGTTGTGCATGCCCGTCAGCACGTACGAGCCCGGGTTGGTCGTGCTTTTGCGCACCAGGAAGTCTCCGTCATTGCGCAGGAGTTTCTCGGCATTGTGGCGGCTCATCTCTCCGTGGTACCAGCTCTGCTGCTCGAGCTCAGGGAGGGAGCGCAGGGCCGAGCGCGTCAGCACCGGGCTGCAGTTGTCCACCGACGACGCCTTATTCAACACAGACACTGACGACGACGGGGACTGAGTCACGATCGCCTCTTCAAACGGCTCTGTGCAGAAAAAGGAGTGATGCAAACAAAGTATTTACAGTATGGCTAAACCTCGGGACAACCTGTTCTATTTCATTCAACAGTCCCTATTTGGTTTATTAAAAGTCCATAAATATTAGATTTTTTTTTTAGTATTTTAATATTTTGTGAAAGATGTTACTAACTAATAAACAATATACTGTAACTTCTGGATCTATGTGCAGCCATCTGTCCTCTGAGCATCCCTTCCAGCAAACCACACCCACTTTCCAATCACAAAGAGTCCTGGATATTAATTTTACTGCGAAGAATCACTGTATGAATCAGTGCACAAAAAAAAAAAACGTAATTTAAAACATAATGTTGTATGCTGACGTCATATTGCAAAAAAAAAAAAAAAACATGGTGAATGATTGCACATTTATTGTATTAAAGGAGTCTCTCACTCACACTAAATTTATTTGTCTTATTATATTCGAGAGTAAAAAAAAGAGAAAAAAGACATGCTGTCTCACAGATGTTCCACAAAATTAAATTAAAAATAAAAAGTATGACGTTTCGGGCCTTTAATAAATTAAACAATTGTTAGTGTTGGCAAACTGATGTTAAATGAGAGGAATAAAACACGTTTTGTTATAGGAAAATAATTAGTTTCCGAGTGGTAACAGGAACTGGCCATCAATATCGACCTGGATCAAATGTCTCCTAATCGTAACGGTAGTAAGTGCTGTACATGTGTCAATGTAAACATTTTTTCAATTAATATTGTTAAATAATATTGCTATAGACAGAATTTTTATCTGCCCCATAGTATCAATTCAATGTCAGATCAATTTCCTTGCTTAACCTGCTGTCATGGAACCCATCAGGTATCTCTTGTGTGTCCTGTGCATTAGTTTTATGATGAAACAGCTTCAAATAAATTTTTTTAATGTACAACAGACAGGTCTGATCAAAGCAGGTCTGTTTTGAAGCTGTATAAATGTCTCCGAGACTTACTCATGTCAAAGAGGTCTTTCCTGGGGCTGTCTTTGGCTGTAGCGCCCCCACATGGTTCGCACACGGCCTCCGTGTCCCCCTGCAGTGCCGCCAGCACCTGTGGATCGATGTGCTGCGTGTTCACGTATGTAGGAACCTCGCCCACCTTAGGACTCTGACCTTTGACCTCAGGCAAACTGTATATGTCACATGAGCCTGAAAATGAACAACCAAGAAAGAAGGAAAAATAAGAATAAATGAAATATTATTCTTTCATTATACAAGAGATTAATTAGCTGATTCAATTCGTCGGGATAAGGACGTTCGTGGATGAATTCAAATTCTATCAAATTGTGATAGAAAGAGAGAGAGAGAGAGAGAGAGAGAGAGAGAGAGAGGGGATAAAGATAGATGAAGGAGAAGCTCCTCACCTTGTTGGACAAGTATAGGCCTGCCTTGATAGTACGTCTGGTCTACTCCGGCCCCCTGCGACAAACGAGAGCCAGCCAAGAGAAAGAGAGGGTGAGAGAGCGACAGAGAGAGAGAGAGAGAGAGAGAGAGAGAATATGAGTCATCCCCAGTAATAAAACAGCCACTCCGCATCACTGCAACCCCAGGCTGCAACACTAATCTACTGCAAATAAGACCTTACATAAGCCAGACTCATCACATCATCACACACAGGATGTATGTGAAGTGGACAAAGCAGAGTACAGACCTGGGATCAGGCTCTCTTTTTTTTTCGATTAGCGTTCACAATCTGAAGCAGCTTATATCTCCATGGAAGTGCATTTTTTCCCTAAGTGTCTCAAGATCAATTATCGTTGTCCTCTAAACAAAGCTAAAAATACGTTTCCAAGTGCACTCGGCTGTGATGTCAGGAATAACTTGCCTCTGGGTCAACCTAGCATACACATTCAAGGGACATACAGTGAAAAATGTGTCTAATAAACAAAAAAATAACATCTGACCAGCTTTCATAGAACTCATTTTGTTAGCCAGGACAGTGTACATTGATTTTGATTTATATTTTTTTATCCATGTATCACCAACATTCAATCATTCATCATCAGAAAGTGCTTTATCCTGGTTTAAATTACTAATTGTTTTATATTATGAGAAATCAAACCAACTAAGCTGTTCAGAAAATACTGTGGCGAGGTGAAAACAATAATAAGTTCTGAAGCAGGCAGAATCTTTCTGTAGGAGTGGGAGGGATTACAATTTTTTTTTTTTAATTACATTTTTTTCAGTGGAAAAAATTTCAGTGGAGGGTGCTTCACATGGCAGCAGGATGATCCTAAAGGTTCTAAAGTACTGCAGTTTTTATGGCCAAAAATTGGATAGTGGTTAAAAAACTAAATTATTAGCAAAGACTAAAAGGCCTGAATTATGTAAGGAAAGAAAAGAGCCATGCTACAGGCTTTTTAAGAGCATAACCTGAAAGATATCTAGTGACTAGTGATGTCTAATGATCATTGCAGACAGCACACAGTCATCACTATGAATAAAAGTAATGATAGAAGAGTTATATTACTTACTGTATACTTTATTTACACACAAGGTCATGATTTTTTTCTGGTTCAGAGTGTAAAGCCAAAACAAATATATAGGGCTGTCCATCTAAATTGTAAATGTCTCTGTTACACAAGTAATAAGTAATTAATCAGTAATAAGTAAGTAATAAATAAGTAATAAGTATTATATTACTAAGATGGTCACTAAGAGGAATTAAGAGGATGGTCACTAAGAGGAACTGCATGCTGTGAGAATTCATGTATGCCATGAGATTAGATTAGCTGAGGAGACCTGGCTGCTCTCTGCTGTCTGATTGGATAAGCGTGCATCGATGAAGCCGCCAGGAGGGGGCATCTTGCCAGGGATGTTGTTATAATATGAGTGATCGGGAGGCTCCTCTCCTTCCTCAGTCCACGAAGGCTCCTCTACACTCAGTACCCTAAATGAAAGACAGAGAGAGAGAGGGAGAGAGAGAGAGAGAAAGAGAGGGCGAGAGAGAGAGAAAGAGAGAGAGAGATATTTGCATTCAGAAGTTTGCCATGATCTGTCAAACATTACACATATTACAATGTGAGCAGCTTCTACAAATTCAAAAAACCATAAAACAAAACCATCCAAATATGTATAAAAAAATAAAAAATAAATAATAATAATAATAAAAAAAAAAAATATATATATATATATATATATATAATTATTATATTAAGCAGTAAATGCATGAAACAGTAAATGCATGATAAAGAAAAGCTATATATAGTATCAAGTATATATAAAATATTCATGCAAAAGGCCATGCAAAAATACACAATGGTATATAAATAGTGCTAATATATTGTTAAAATATATATAAAGAAAGTATTTTTAATAGCAGATATCTTTAAAATAATAAAATATTTAGGGGGAATATATTTTATTTAGGAGTACACAAGCAAATGGCATAAATGGCAATATGAATGAAAGAAATGACAATTGAAATTTCATGTTTCATGGGAGGAAATTTTTTTAATGGAGAAATTCCCAAAATTATTAAATATTACTACATTAAAAACATTAATACTAAAGCAATACTAAAGCAAAAGTCACACAGTGAACTTGAATACAGAGCTGAAGCAAGTGTGTGTGTGTGTGTGTGTGTGTGTGTGTGTGTGTGTGTGTGTGCATGTTACCTATCGTGTATAGCTGACAGCTTGCTGGAGGGGCACTGAAGGTACTGCTGGAAGCGCAGGTCGAACGCCTGCCCTATGGTGCTGATCACATCCTGGGCCAGACCATCGGAACATTCCAGAATATGACATGCTGCAAAACACACACAGGCTCAGACAATCATTTTTATGAACAGACAGCAGCAAGCATAGTCGTAAATATAGAGATACACACCATAATGTAGGTTAGTGCTCTCTCACACACACACACACACACACACACGCACACACACACACACACACAGGATAGGATATCAGCAGATAGCCAGGGAAAACGGAAGCCCGTTTGCTGACTCATTCCCCAGTCGCGCTCATTATCGGATCTTTCTTCATGACGTCATCAGAAATGTGTTCTAAAAGTATAGAGGATCATTTTAAAGCTCGGACGATAGGTCAGACGCCGCACAGGAAAGGGGGAAAAAGAGATGGCATAAATTGATTTTTTTTTCCCCTACAAAGCTAAATACAGCTACACAGGATCAATCAATGTCCTTCTGCTTCAGAATGCAGTGTTACAGGCTGTAAAGAGGTCAAATTACTCACACGCAAACACAACTCAAACATAATTCACACAAAGATTTTTTTACTGATGCACTTTTAAAAAAATCTCCATCAAGGACATACTGTGGTTAAGTACTGATTCAGTGCTATTCAATTTTCATGTGTGTAGCACTTTTAACAATAGCAAGCAAGGCATAAACATTCAGTATATATGTGACAGATTCTCAAGATGAAGATTACTCAGATAATTTAGACAAGTTAGTAAGGCCTGAAGGAAAAATCTCACCTCTGCGGTTAACTGGATCCTTTGCTACGTAAGCAACAAAATCAGTCGTGTCCTTTAAACAGAGCACAGAACACACAAGTTTAGGAAAAGAAAATCTGCTTTACTGACCTTGTTAAATGATGTTAACTGATTTGACACAGTAATAACTATAAAACAATGCATTATGTGATTTAGCATGAACCATTTCTGTACACTGAGAACATTTATGAAATAAAAATCCCATCCACATGGCATACATTATACTCACGCCATAGATGACTTTTAATATGCCTTTTTGATACAGTTATTATGATAACTTGCAAGAAATAAGTAAGGAATGTGCTGTTACAGGAAAAGATCCAACCTGACACAAAGTGGAGTTAGTGTTACCTGTTTAGTGTTATCTAGTTTTACCTAGCTAGGGTCACCTAGTTAGTATTACCTAGTTAGAGCTTCATGTGTTACTTAGATAGTGTTATGTAGTTAGTGTTGGATGTGTTATCTAGTTTTCCTGATTAGTGTCACCTAGTTAGTGTTACATAGCATTACCTGGTTAGTATTATCTAGTAAGTTATCTACCTATTTAGTCTAACCTAACTTTACCCAGCTAGTGTTATATAGTGTTACCTTGTTAGTGATACAAGTGTTACCTAGTTAGTGTTCTCTAGCTAGTATTGCCTAGTGCTATCTAGTTAGTGTTATATATTCTTAACTAGTTAGTGCTACCTAGTTAATGATACCTAATGTTACCTAGTTAGTGTTATAAGTGTTACCTAATTATTTTATCCATTTCTAGTTAGATTTAATTTTGTCTTACCTCCAACTAAACAGCGTGCATTATAGGTTAGTTAAGTAACATTTTTATGTATTTTGACCAACTCAGTGTCACAGAAGAAACATTTGCATGCAACTAATTATCAACATACCTTCAACATAATTTAAACCAAGCCCACCTCTACCACTTACACTGTAAATAATAAGCAATAAATCATTTACCATCTTTCACAACACATGATTAGACCTACCAGGCTCATACAGCCAGGCTTGCACGTCACGGCGTAATGCAGGACAGAAAAATGAGTATTTTTAAAATTGGATAGTTTTTAGTCTGTAAATTCTTTGGGCAACTGAGAACAGAGGCTTTAAATCTTATTCAAATAACATAGTGGTAGAGGTGGGCTTGGGTAAAATATGTTGATGCAGAATGTGACACACCAAGCATTTGACTCAAGGTTTGATACAATCCTATGCAACATTTCCTTGTCCCGGAATGTTGATATTCTCCATATAGAAGGTGTTTCAGATAAGGTGCATGCAAACGTTTCTGTTCCTGACAATGCTTTTTTTTTTTTTGGACAGTTTGTAGCCGTGACTAGAAAATCCTTCTCTTTGGAGTTGTGCATTTTAATGACATGATCCAACGCTGCACTGAGTGACTTGATTCAATCTGAAAACTCAAATTATAATTGCTAACTAGGGCTTTGTGAAGTTGTATAAAAGTGGAAGCTGAGTAATTTGTTAATACGAATTTCACATTTCAGTATAAATACGAAGGCGTAAATGAGGAGACTGTAATATGTATCAGTTTCACAAAATTTGGGTGACGATCACGGCCTCATATTGCGAAAATCCAAGTTTTAAATTAGCAATTACATGTACTGATAATTTTTTGACAGGAAAATGACTTTAGTGGTTACAATAAAGAGACAAATCTTAACTGTAACTTACCAATTAAGGTGAGTTAATGTCTATATTAATGTTTGTATTAATATTAATTAAATATATATTTTTATATTAATCAGGGTTTATGTTAATGTGTTAATGGAACACTGTACATACTGATTCTTTATTAGCAGCAAATTGTAGGTGTGTTATAGGTGTGTGTAATAACCTGGAGTGACTTGCTATGACGGGAAAAGTGAACTTATTAATAGTCTTGGCTCCTTACCGGATCTCCGCCGGAGGCGAAGGATATTGACTGCATATGGTGATTGGCTATTATCTACCGGAGCAGACAGGAAAGAGAATCATTGATTTTTAGACCATCATGCAACTTCCTGCTGTCAGTAAAACACAAAAATGTGTGTGTATCCTGGAGATATACTGTAAATTGCTTTAGAGGTAATGTACGCACCTCATTACAAATTAAACATTAATATGATCTGTTGCAACATACTCTGTGTGTTTCGTTTAGAGTGTGAACACGTGGTGCGTACCTGTTTGGAGTCAGGGGTCATTAGGTTTAAGCTGCTGATTGAGATGTTCAGGTTGATGCTCATGCCAGCAAACTGCAGGTTACTTTTCCCCAAAATACTAGAAAGAGCTTTCGAGGGGGGCTTAAGAGAAAAGGATGGAGAGAGTGAGCTGTAATTCAATTTGTTCAACCGGTGTATGATCCTGTCATTACTCTAATTATCCGTATTCTACAGAGAATGACAAATATTTTACAAATACACATACATTATTTTAACCTGCATGCTTTGACAAGTAGGGTCAAAGCAATATATGTATATATATATGACGTCACATTATGAAGAAGTGATCATTTCTATTTATCTGGCAATTTCCTTGCTTTAGCAATTTTAAATACAATATACGTATATTGCACCTGTAAGTTAAAGGTAAAATCCCTCTACAAAGACTGGTGTGTTAATCTTTACAAAATAATGAACATGTCCTCTTCAACTTTATCCACAATTTATCTTACATGCATGAAATTCTTTTCAGTTTTTAGTTTAAGCTTCATTCATAGATATGTTGGTTTCTATTCACTTCTGTTAACCGTTACCCACAATGCCGCTCGACAACCTGCTGCTCGTGGGGCAGTGTGATTTAGCCCGTACATCATCGCTACCTAAAGAGAGTGATGCAGCGGCGCTTTAGCGCTTTCATCTGTCCAGCTCTCCCACATTGTTATCTGTACACTCTGCTCAAACAAATTAACTTCCAAAGCTTCAACTTTCATCATCTCATAGGTCACTAACTAGCTGAGACAAATCTTTTTCTGTCAAACAGTATTGTGAGACTTTGAGCTCAGTATGTGCACTAACGTCTCCACTACTTGTATCCTGGACTTGTTGATTTATTCTCTTATTTTACACCAATGTCCGTGTGTGACTTGATAACCTAGTAGCAGTCTGTTCAATAGAGGACAAGGCCATTCTAACCACAAAGCCCTGGTCAAGTCATTCCAACTCATCTCTGCTGGATTTAAGTCAGGTGACTCAGGTGAACTTTACATTTGTCTTAGAAAAGCCTTTATATTAAAATGCTTTGAAGATCATTCATTCAGATTAGGCGTGTACAAACCTTTGACTAGTACACACACACACACACACACACACACACACACACATACACACACACACACTCGAGCAAGCCTAGCTGAACTGATTGCAGATCCTCAGCACAAAATGAGTCACAGTTCTAACAGTGTGTATCGTGGGCTGTGTGTCCACCCACACACACCGAACCGCACCACATCTCTCCTTCTCTTATAATCCCTCTCTCTTCCTCTGGCTTTCCCCCTCTTTTTCTCTTTCAAACCTTTTTCTTCTTTTTCCTTTGCTTTGTATTTGCCTTGGCCTCTTTCTCTTTACTCCGCATACATCACTTTCACAACATCTTTCTGTTCCCCTCGTTTGTACAGTAGAAGGACGCTCTGTCTGTCTTGTTTCTATTTCTGCATCCCGGCTTGTCTCGGTCTTCATTTAGTTCTCTTCATTTGTTCTCTCACTCTCACTCCATCTTACCTTTTTCTTGCGCAGTGCTCCTTTGGTGCCAGGTACTGCCTCACACACCAAACTGATGGCCTCCCTGGAGGAAGAAACAGAGAGAGAGAGAGAGAGACAGAGACAGACAGACATACAGACAGAAAGTTTGAGTTTTGTCTCTGTTAAAATCTAATTTTCAACAGAATGCATTTTAAAAATAACACAAATACATTAACACGAAAGAAAACTCAAAAGCAGTGATGTACAAGTATGAATGCTGTCATCGCATTTTCATAAATATTCCCCGTAATGAGGAAATGTTCCTCATAAATAAATCATTAAATACTTCAGTTATTCAAGGATTCAAATATTTATTCTATTCTTTTGGCCATGAGTGGTTGCTGATTACAGGAGTGATGCCAGGTAACTATATCAAACAACGCAATTTTATGTTCAGGACCAGACACAGCAACTGAGACTCTACACTCGGGAGCAAATAAAAAGTAAAAAAAAAAAAATTTTTTACAGCGGCCAAATCTGAAGGCCACAGATCCACCTTCACTCTTCGTGAACTCTTACACATCTGCATGAGTCTAATGTTGTGCATATTAGAACCAGCATCTGTGACCAAGGTTCTGTTCATTACCACATCACAAGGAACAGAATGAGCTCTTAAATATACGAAGCTAATTTGTGTAACGTCAGGGCAGGATGAGTGTCAGCCTAGCCTATTGAAATGACAAGAAAGCTGAACTTTCATAATTAGTCTATGCTAGCACTTTATATGAGAATAAAATAATAATAAAACATTAAAGAATGTAAATCTTTAGTCTACGCTGTTTAGTTTCACCAATGTTAATGAATCTTAAAAGGTATTTAATTACAGTCAGATTCACTGATCTATAAATATCTGTATTTGAGCTTGAGTGTGGTGGCCTGGAAAAAAAAAAAAAAAACATTTTCTACTATAGAAACGTTCCTGAACGGAAATGTTTCTCTTTTGTTTATAGCTTAATCACAAATTCCGGTGAAAAGGAAGAATTCGCATTTAAAGATTTCATGGCGAGCAACTTCATGTCTGTTATCTGATTAACTATTAGGGCTTATGTACATTTTCCTACACCACGTAGCTATCCAACGACTTGATCAAAGCGTGGCGGAAATCACACTTAGCTATCTCATCGTTTTACTGTTACTGCAGTCGTGACAGGTTTTCACCTTGTGCTTTTGTTTACATTTACCACATGCCTCTCTTTTAGTTCTGGCCCTGCTTATTTACTGTGTTAGCTCTTGATTAGTTTGGGTGCTTCTGCCCCGGTGTGTCTGTGCGTCGTCGCAAGGTCTTGTCTTCTGTGCATTCCTGAGCCTGGTTTCCCAGCAGTTTGGTTTCTTGCTTATTCTTGTTTTGACTCCTGCTTGGGTTATTATCGTTGATTGCGGAGTGCTCCATGTTAATTCGGTCTTCTTGTGATTTGACCCATGTAATGGCTATCATTCTTTGTTTGCCCTAAATAAAGCTCATACTTGTTCCCTGCAGTAAAATGTTGCAGTAAACCGGACTGTCCCTAAGAAAGAAACATTGGAACTATTTCCTCATTAATCTCCGTTGAAGCCGTACAGAACAAGAAACACATACATTATTATTCTGGGCTTTGATTCGGGCTTTAAAGACACTCTATTAATAATGCTTCATCTAGAAGTGTGCTGAATGGAGAGAATGAGCGTGTGCGTGCGTTGTGTGTGTGAATGCAAGCTTAGTAGGGAACAGGAAGTCAGGTGGAAAAGTGGATGTGACATGCCATCTCTCTCTCGCTCTCTCTCTCTCTCTCTCTCTCTCTCTCTCTCTCCCACATACAGTGTTCGATAAACAAGCAGTGTCCGCTGGGAGAAGTCCGGCCTTCTCCTAACCAGCGTTACGCAGTGACTCATATGCACACACGGATGAGTTGGAGTCACATTCTTTATGTGTCGTTTCACAAATCTGAACGGTGGGGTCTATGCAAAACAGGATATTCAAGTGAGCCTTGTGCTCAAGTAGCAAGCAAATCCTGGGCTTCACTTATCAATCTTTTATTAAAGTTGTGTGTAAATATTTTTTACAAACCTTCCCATAGCACTGATTTTCATCATAATCTTGATGTTTGCGAATCAGAACGAATGATTTCTTTTCTTAAATCTTCGACGGTTGTTGACAGAGCGCTGTAAATTGACTGCAGGTGTCTGAGTTATGAGTAAGAGTGTGTTAGATACAGAGATGGTCGTGGGCTGATGGTGGAGGAGTCGTACCTTGTTATTTGGGATCTTGTGGTGAAGTCGAGGGATCTCATGGACCGAAGCACTTCTATGCAGCCCAAATACTGTAACGAGAAAGCAGAGAGTCCGGACGAACAGAGATATACTATTTATTATTTCTCTTATTTAAAGAGGACAAAATAGATGGAAGAAGACAAGACAGGGTGCAGACATTGAATATAGGTGGTGTGTTCAGGACAGAGATGGGGCAGCTGTGACACAGGAAACAGGGAAAATGTGAAGCCGAAAGCTTTGTTGCTTTAAAAAAAAGAAGGAAATTGCAGAACACTCCTGTAATAGTTTAAAGGGGACAGCTCACCCTTCTCAGAATCCTCTGAGCCAAGTTGCAAGTCACCATTTTTGATGCTATCGATTCCATGGGTGGCCACGAAGGAAAGAAAAGATAAGGCATATTTTGTTCAATGCTTCTATGTATGACATGTGAATGAAGAAAAATTCAACATGGGTTTCGAAGGAATCACTAACAGTGAATATGCTGGGGGGTTTTTCTGCACGGAGAGCTAGCAGGTAGTGGTCATGTGCAAAACAAAAACAACGCACTGGATTCTGGGAAGGGTGAGCCGGCCCATTTGAGAAGACCCGTGGAGTCGCTTTTAGTGCTTGCAGCTTCCAGGATTTTCCAGATTTTTGCGAGTTAACTTCCATATTAGACACTGTTTGAATGAAATAAGCAAATCTTACATAAAGCAAGGTCAGGAAACTGTAATGTGTGTGCAGTGTAAGCTAATGTATCACACGTTTTATTTACTATTTTGATTTGTCAAATAAAAATAAATAAAATACAATAATGGCGATGTTTTAATTAATTTGATGCACTCTCCTATAAAGAAGATGTGCCTACAGTTTGGATAAGCTGACTGAGAACTCGTTTGCTATGACTTCGGCACGCTCACGCCTACGTAAGTTTACGGATAAGAATTTCAGTCCTCCAATTAGTCAACTAAGATGCCTTTCAGTCTCCAAATAATATGCCTTTCCCCCAATGTCTTCCAAAAAATATCCTTTTAGTGGAGTTTTAGTAGAAAGTTTAGAGTTACATTTGAAGTCTGAATAGCAATATGGACAATTTCGGTATGAAATCCTCAGTGGGTGAACATAACCTGCCTCTGAATACGGGCTGATAAACAATCAATGCATCATCCATACTGACAGTTATTATTATTATTTTGGTGTGTATTTTCTGACACATTAATACTGCAGTTCTTCAGCATTAGACATGAACTTGCGTGATGGAATTTCATGAATGCGAGAACAAACAAGAACACAGGAAGTACAAGAAACCAGGAATTAAAACAGGAAATAAAATGTCTTTCAAAAAAGTATTTTTTTTCTCCTGGCGTTCACATGTCAGTGTAAAATCACACATCACTGTAAAATCACAGAGGAGGTTTTGGATGAATTAAGTTCACCCACACACAGGCACTGGCATGGACACACACACACACACACACACACACACAAAATGCTAGCGAGTGTGTAGGAGACAGTGTGAGAAAGAACATGCGGATTACACACTGAGAACAGTTTGTCAGATCACACATCGGAGTTGATTAGGCCATGCGCCTGCTGCGATGAGACAAGGTTGTGGGTTGAATAACACGTATCTCGAATAGCACCTTTAACTTTACATAACTGACACGAACAGCTTGCTTGGTCTGGCCTCTGAGACGAACTCCGACTAATATCCGATAATTATCAATCATTATTACACCGACTGTATCACCAAGCACATCGGCAGCCAAAAGTGCTACAATACAAAGCCTAACAGGCACGTTGGCGTCAGCCGATAAGTCATAATCGGGTCAACGCCAAAATAATTGGTTTTAATGAAAAATACTCAAAACACGCAAACAAACAAACAAATTAAACCAATTAAAAAGAAATCTATATTTATATCTCCATAAATATAAATGTACAATATGATAATAAATATTATTTCCCAAAATTGTTTGTATCCACGTATCAAAGAGTTATCAGTGATGTCATTTATAAACAATAAAAAAAGTAATTAAAATAAAAAAATAATAACCTTCCAGATTACTATAATAAAATTTTACATGATAATATAAATAATTAGCCACATTAAAAGAGCAATGATGCAATCCATGGCACAGTAAAAGAGAGAAAAGTTTTTTGGGGGGAAAAGTCCAAAGTAAAAATAAATCAATGGCGGTGTCACTAATTAACACCGTTTTTTTTTCATTAACATTAACACGTGTTATTTCTCTGTCTTTATTGACCATAGTGAGGTTGAAACTCTGACAGTTTCTCTCGCTTCTTCTGCATCGCGTACGGAAGACTGCAGCATTTTTCCCCTCCCCAGTCGCTTACGTAATTAATCAACACTCCTTGCGTCTAAATTTAATGCTCAGCAGTTTACCAGTGCATGACTCACCTGAACACTGCGGTGACTCACCTGGACCTGTCTGGCTCTAACCTCAAGCCCTCATGGCATCGGCGGATGAACGGGTGAATGAATCATCTGTCTTTTGTTTCCCTAATCTGAACAAAGCGCGTGATTCATCTGCTCCGCTTACGAGCTTATCAATGGCTCCTCGGACAGAACAGACCTGTCATTCAGACAGCTGCACGTTTCACTATATCTAAATTCAAATGTGATACCGACAACAACAACAATAATAATAAATGACAATGATAATACTCCATATACACATACACGATCCTAATATAACAGAGAATGAGATTTGCAGATCGTGATATGATTTGTAACATAAACCCTGTCTTCAATTACGTTGCCAATAGCGCTTAGTCCATTAGATGGTCAACCACAAATCCATTTATATAATTCCTGATTTAACTGGTACTGAAAATGCAGTGGATATTTTATATATATATATAAATAACGTCCGCCTTGTTGAAAAGACGGCGATACTAGAAACTATAAAAAGCTCCATTCTGATTGCTCAGAAGGTGTTGATTCATTTTCTATAACGTCAGCTCTGACAGTAGGTCCAACTGCAATGTCATCCTGTTGCTATAGTAATGACATATACAGGGACTTGTATAGAATATATGCGCATAATACTAAACGTATAATCGTTCATACGTACGGTGAAGCTTCCTGTAAGAAAACGGTTATTTAACATTTTGGAAGGAGTGTCCAGTTTGAGTGTTTTGTAATATTCAAAAGTACAGCTGTTTTTAAAAAGAAAGTTAAAAAGTTAGGAAAGAACAGAGGCTGGTGAGTGAATGATATATACAGCTGCTATAACGTAAGTGATGACAGGAATAAATACATATGTAATTGTTGAAAAACTGCAGTGGTTTAAGAGGAGCAAAGCATGTTCTTTTTGATATCTATCTTTTATTACATATGCATGGCGGTTTTGCAAAGTATGTTTGTTAACCACGCAGTGATAACGCCCAACCGTATTAATGCCAAGCACTAGTGCGAGAGCGACTACAATAATCATTCTGAGCCATTAATACTCAGAGACGGCACAAGGTTAGGGTTTCGAGGCCAAAAATGCTCCCAAGATCGCTTAGTTATCTTAAAATAACTATGATCTTTAAACTTTTTGATTATTATATGGAACAGCAACAGTATTGCCTTTACACCAAGGAGAGAAAATTATGATAATTATAATACGTGGTATCATATCAAGTCAATCAATCTACAGTATAAGCAACCTTAAATTTACCATAGTGCTATAATCACAGACAGTCTTTACTCCATGTAGTGTTTAAGCCTTTGGAAACGTGGCTGTAATTGGTAAAAAAAATAAATCCTTGATCCATCAATAGATCAGTGGTGTCTTTTTTGCAGTGGTGCAAAAAAAATATGGACGGAAAAACACTTTTTCGGGTTCAAGGAAACTTCGTCAGTTAAAAGTATAACAGTATAAGGTGTGTCCAGAAAGTCAGGAATATGTGTTTAGCAAACGCATGATGCAGCATGTACATGTATCATGAACATGTAGAGCATATGTTTTAAATAATAAACACAAAATAAATGTACATATATGTAGTTTTACTCCCATTGGTTCCTGACTTTTTGTGCTCACCCTGTAGACATACGATCCATTTCAAGAAGGATGAGTCAACATGAAGGAAACATTTTATTTCCACCCAAATAAAATGAACAAACATGGTTTATATATCTGGACATGACGGCCCGCTGACTAGATTCGGCCCATGAGCGCTATCTCTCTGGCCTCATCCTTTAAGACATTCGGATGACATCATTAGAGTAGTAAAAAGGAAAAACAAAAACAACAAGGAATGTTAATGTACAAGTGAGGAGGAATACTGATTCCTGGTACTGAAACGCGGGGGCACAAGACGAACGAGATGACCATGTGTGACTAGCTGTGACTTTTAAAATCTTGCATTTGGAAGAGTAGTTTTAATCAGCACTACATTTCTACATTTCTCAAGTAAATATATAAACAAATTTATGGACTTTATAGCGTGTTACCTTGTACTTGTCTGTGGCTGAATATCAAACGGTGTGTACGACCTGAACTGCAAAAGAACATTAGTTCTACCCTAGGCAGAGAGCAAGAGACACGGGTCTAGTATAGTTTTTAAAAGGAAAGTTTTCAATGCAATAATCTCCCATTGATTGTTGGTGTCCGTTTACATTATTATTTGTGTAAGATGTTTAGTTTGAGGCTAATAATAAAATAAGTTGACATGGGATTTGCGTATGGAAGCTACACTGTGGGTGTGTGTGTGTGTGTGTGAAAAACAGAGTGCAGTCCATTTCAGTCACTGTCCTTTTACTGCATCGTAGCGTGAAACATACGCTAACGCACATGGGCCGTCATTAGCACAACAGTGACCTGCTACACACGCTTAAATCAATACGTGATGGTCACTACCACACACACACACACACACACACACACACACACACAAACAACTATCCTTGTGAGGACCTTCCATTGACATAATTACTAATGCACCTAATCAATGCGATACTACACCTAAATCTAACTCTAAGTACAAAATGGTAGACAATGTGGGGACATTTGGTCCCTAACAAGTTATAAAAACACGCTCACACACATGCAAAAAAATTCCAACCGGACCTGGCATTCCCTGTCTACCTTTTCCATCCCCCTTCATTTGTTACTTTCCATTTCACACAGCTCAAAGGGTCCTACTTCCTGTACACTACCTCCACCTCTCTCTCTCTCTCTCTCTCTCTCTCTCTCTGCATGTTGAGCGTACAGTGTTCCAGTGCTGAGACTGTAGCTGCGGGTGATTCACTCTGAGAAGGGAGAAAAAAAAGGAACAAGGGTATGAGGCATGAATCATCCTGTAGATATCGAAGTCACCTTTACCTCAGTGCCTCTCTAATGACACGCTGCACGATGAAGCGATGGAGCCGAAAACGCACTGCTCGTGCTCAAATTACACTTCGGTGTCGAGAATATGATCGAAGGATTGGCTTTTTAAAATGTTTAACATTAATTTATTTACGCCTGATAAGATAAAATGTCACAGTACCATTATGTAGTTACATTACTGTCTATTGATGACTTTCTTTTTACAATGTGCGCCGGCTTGGCTTGTGTTGTATATATTCCTGTAAAAAAAACATCAAAGAGGATTTTAGATTTATAGTAAAGTTCCTCATGATCAACAAAAAATCATTTTGCCTTTAAACTCATACCAGGGCCACCATTATGTTTTATGAATGTAAGTGATAGGAGAGCAGCTCTGCCGCCTTCGCTCTGGTCACCGTGGTTACACTATTTGCATCCCGCTTCCGCTTGATGAGATAAACTTGGTGTTCGTTTGAATAGATTGACTGGCGTGGTAAAAATAGCCTGTCGCTTGGAGAACCTGTATGGTGCATATGCAGCAGAAAAAAAACAACGGAAGAGAGAGAGAGAGAGATATAGAGGGAGAGGAAAAAAGACAGAGAGTGCAGCTTAAAAGCTACATGGAGACAGACAGTTTGAGATGGTGAAGCAATGACAGGGCTCAAAAGCTTCATATTTGTCTCTGAGCACTGAGTATAAGGGATATAAAAATGAATACAAAGCTAAACTGCATCCAAACTATAGCCTTGTTAAGCATCCTGGGTAGCAATGCTTGTTTTTTTCCTGCCTAAAGGTAGTTTTCCTGACTGAGCCTGTGTTATTTAATGCCTTTATTCATCACTCGCCATTGCTTCTCTTGCTGCGACTGCAAAGAAACGAGCACAGCTGTAGCTGTTTGCTCTCCTTTTTTCAGAAGCTCCAAAGAGGTTAATAAGGGGATGGACAGATAAAAAAGAAGGAGCAAAAAGCCAAACAGAAGTGTTAGGAATGTTATGGAGAAGCCTGAAAGAGAATAGAAGAGGCCATACCTTTACGATGTACGTCACTCCAGGTCCGGCGATCTTGTCGCTGGAGTGCAGCCATCCTCGTGAGGGTTTATTCACCAGGCCTGCGCATTCTCCACCAGTGCCACCCACACCACCTGCGTGCCAGTCCTCTGCGCCAGGCTGCGCCTCTTCCATCCTGCCCTTCTTCCCGGTACTCATGGAGCCTGGCTCGTGGTGGCCAGAGGTGGCAGAAGAGCACGAGATGCCCCCAGTGGCCGCCGAGAGGCTGGAGGAAGATGCCGGGCTACCCGAGGACCCTCCTCCTGCTCCCCCTCCTCCTCCACCTCCTCCCTGAAGTTTGGACACAGCCAGGTCCTTGACGGCAGACGGCAGGCCTTTGATGCCCAGCAGGCCAGAGGAGTTGGTGAATTTAAGACTGGACACCTTGTTGATGAGGGTGCACAGGGCGGTGCCCGAGTCCTCGGCCGTTTCGGGGGGCGGTGCCTCGGCAGCGGGTGCATACGGTGGCTCCGGAGCAGGCACCGGGGCGCCAGCAGGCACCTTGGCGTTCATGGGAAGGCCGTGGAGCAGCAGCTCGTCGACAGATGTCACCGACTCATTGCGGAAGCGGTTGTACTTGGCGCGCTGCAGCATGCCCCCGACTCCGTGTGCCTATGCGTGCATGGGCACAAGCGATGCCGTGCTCGCCGGCCGCTCCTCTGGCATGTCTGAGCCGAAAAAAGCCTCACGGATGGAAAAGTACAAGTCCTTCTACTTTGCTCCCTTTCAGTGCCGAGCCGTAGCTATGGTACCAGTGGTGCTGGTGCTGGTGGTGGTGGTGGCAGCGGCAGCGACTATGTTGAATATCTGTTCAAGCAAAGCTAAGAAACCCCCCACACACTAGGCCACTTCAGGGAACAGAAGTACCCCACAACTCAAACAATCCATGGGAGGAAAAAAAAGAGGAAAAATAGAGGGAAGTAAGTTGACGCTCCTGTTCAGCGATGGCGTTCGGGCGATAGAGGAGAAAAGAGCTTTATGAAGGAGATGTCTCTCTCTCGCTCTGCAGCCTGGCAGATCTGTGCACACGCATGACTCACTCGCACAGAGAGAGAGAGAGAGAGAGAGAGAGAGAGAGAGAGAGAGAGAGAGAGAGAGAGAGAGAGAACCCTTCTCAACAAAAGACTCACTCAACGCCGCAGATCACTTCCTGTTGCAGAAAAAAAACCTCCCACTTACAGCATATCAGAGCCGATCGATTTCTGAAATTTCCTTATGACGATATTTTGTCCACAGGAATGCCTTACTTTAATTCAGATAAAAAAATATACGGAATGAAAATGGTTATTAAACGATAATACGGAATAGTGAACAACAGGTTTTATGTCCTTGCTGGCTGGATCGCAATCTTCTCAATTTGACATAAATGTCCTTAACACCAACAACAATAACAACAACAACAAGTGAAAACTAATTCAACTAAATTAAAACAGAAAGGAAAGGAAGAACACAAATAAATAAATAAATAATAAATGAAAGCAACCTAAATGAATATCATGACAAGGAAAAAATGCATCTTCAAATGACAACATTGAACGTTATCGTGACAGAGTTAGCGTTGAGATGTCGGTTTCTGTGTGTCCACGACAAAGAAGCAAAGTTGAGCTGCTCTCCATGATGACGACTAATTTTCCAGACACCTGACAGAGAGGCAAAGCTCAGTGATTCTGTGCCATAAAGATGGTCCAGGAGAAGCTCACGTTAAGTGTGAAGGGCAAACCGCAATCTCTCATTGAGAAAAAATATATAATCACGTTGGTTCCGGTTTTGGAAGAAAATGCGGACCGACATATATAAAATTGTTTTTTAATCTAAAATAAAATATTCATCTGTGTCTGAGCCTCTGCCGTGTTGATGTGCCTCATTCTAAACAGCGCTTATATCACCGCATTCTCCATGGTTACCAAAATCTCTAAATCACAGCATAAAGCCAGAGACGTTTTCCCCTCTTTGTTCAACAGTTCGTCTCCATGTTTTTTTTTCCCCCTACATATTCAAACACATCACAGAAATGACAGCACTTGCTACCTAATCACAAATTCCCTTAGGTAGTGATCAGCTTTTATCATAAATACCTCTAAGACAAGCTAAGTTTTATTTGTCTTGTTGAATAATTGATTGTCATTTCAAAAAGGCACAAGGCTAAGAAGTGTGAGTCCAGTATCTGAATGAACGGCGTGATAAATCAGAAGATCCGATCTTTCAATGCTTCATTGAGAGCCAGCTGGCAGAGCGAAGTCCGCGGCGTTAATCCAGGGTGGAAAAAAAAAAACGCCATTCATGTAAAAACCGTCCACAGGAAGTGTGCATCAGGAGAGCGTCAGTCATTCATAAGCTTCCTCTTCTGCGTTCGCTGCTGCAGCATTCGCACTGCGGTCCCTCCCAACGTCTTGCCTTTCCGCCTGCCTACGAATTAAAAAAAAAAAAAAACAGAGAGAGAGAGAGAGAGAGAGAGAGAGAGAGAGAGAGAGAGAGAGAGGCAGCACGTTTCTGTTCTCTAGAGACAACACAAAAATGAGAGACGATGCTGCCTGGCTTGTGAGAAAGGTGAGCAGGGAGACGAGCAGAGGAAAGGATGCTGAAGAAAGGATGCTAGAGTGTGGAGGAGATGGCGAACGGCACCGTAGCTGTGAATGAGGCGGCGGACGAGCGCAGCCTGGTTTTCTGTGAATGGAGTCGGGCCTTGGCTTCCTTCTGCAAGGCGATCCCTCGGGATGGAGAGCGGCTGGCCAATCAGAGGCAGGCGGGATGACTCATTCAGGGTAGGCTGGCTGAATAGTGGGCTGAACCATTCTCGGCTCAGGTGATGGAAGAAACCATTTATCGCACAAACACACAGCCGGTGCAGAAGAAAAGAGAAAGACTGCTTTGTTCTAATAGCCTTCTTTTTCTCAGTCTCAGCGTTCCGAGATCGCAAAGGTTCTCTGTACTGTTTCGATTGTGTTTTGGTACGTGGGAGAATTAATAAAAGGGGGCAGCTTGTAGGAAGCTGCCCTCCCCATCCCTCAAACCTCCCCTCCCCCCCCAGGGGCTAATTCTATCTCATTCAGATGTCCCGCCTGGGCATCGACAGTATGAATGTCACAAAGCATGCTAGTCTGCAGATGATTCATCTTCAAGGTTGTTAAAATTATTGTGTTTATCAAGTATTTGACAAAATAATAACCATAAGGTTTTAAATACACAGGATACTTATATTTTTAAAGAAGGGTACATCTCTTAAGTATCACACAATGCATGGGTGTGAATTTGTAAGTACTAGAAGGCTCAACGAATAGCCAAAAAATATTAATTAATAGCTGTTTTAATTTGATTCGATTTCCCTGCTTTAGTACGGAAAATTGCACTCATAAGATAAATCAAGCTATCTTAAGTAAAAATCTGATATATAATAATCCACTAATGCTAAACAAAATCACCTGATAAACTACTAACATGATTTATACCATGAAGCACCCATCTCTAGAATTAAAAAAAATGTATTAAACTATGTAATACAGCTATATCACAGATAATGACATTTCCCAATTTTTCTACAGTCCACAACACAACAGGGTCAGATGCCTCTCCTCACACCCAGCCACGATGCCCGTCTGTAATCCAGATGAATCTTATATTCATTAATATCTGGTAAATCTTTCTTTTTAAAGCCCAGTAGTATAATATATAACAAGTTTGTTTGTACTTGCGCACTGTTTCCCATTGCAAGTGTTAAAGCATTGGCACTCAGGCACTGGATGACTCAGTGAGGTCTTGTTGCTCCGAAATACATCAGCGCCCCAAAATTTAATTACTGAAGCATGTTTATATCGGCTCTGACATTCAAAATGTTCTGTGCATGTCCTGTTAGGGTTTTTTTAGGGGGCGTGGGATGTTCAGTTTGCTGTATACACGATGCTAATAGACGAATAAAAAGTGACTCTTAGTGCCAAGATAATCAGATAATATTATAAGACGCTTTTGAATTCTCAATTCTGATTGGTCAGAAAGTGCCGATTAATTTCTTTTGTAACAGCAGCTCGGACCTATTTAAGAAAAGGCTCTCCAGTGCCAGAGATGTGTAATAGTATGTTTCCTGACATAAATCTTTTTGCAATTTGTGGTTTCTCATTAACATGACTCTCTGTGAGAAGCCGGTGAGGGATCTTACAGACTGTTTATAGTCGTTATAACACAAATGATAACAGAAGCTACCTTGTTTCACAGTGTTCCACTATAAACGTGACTATAAACAGATACAAAGTGATTGTTGGTAATCGTTCCTAATTGTGCTTTAAAAGGTACGACTGTAAGATCGTAGCAATTCTCGATGATCAATTATGCTATTGTAATAAAGTGGCTTTGGCTAATTATAAATTTTTCTGTTACATAAGAATGTTTGGGAAAGAGAGAGAGAGATGGTGTGAATGAAAACTGTGTGTGACTTGTGTGTGTGTGTGTGTGTGTATGTGTATGTATGTGTGTGTGCGCGATCTCCATAGTCGTGACTTAAGTGTGTCGGGTCCACTCCTACACCAACTCATTAAAGTGCAGGAAATTGATGGAGAGGCAAAGGGAGGAAGAGATGAGAGGAAGCTGAGGGCTTTCCCTTTCAACCTCGCTCTTTACCAAACACCGGCATTATTTCTCCCTAACGACTGGCTGCAACTATATTATGCACATAAATTATACAAGATAACAAAGGATTATAGCTGTATTATCTGGTTATTAAAGAGTCTGCATGACTGCACACCCAGGCTACATTTTCGTTAAGGATGAGTCATATGGAAGGAATAACACACAGGAACATGCCGTTATATGAAAATTATTAATAACGAAGGGGTGTGATGAAGCACAGTTCCTGTTACCATTTACGTTTATGATTTATTCATGGAATATGTTTCACAAGAAACTGCAAAGCGAAGAATTTCCTGTTTGAAGCTGCAGCTTTTTCTGTGACTGTTACAAAGCACTGGCACTGGAGACTCCTTCCAACTTGTGAAATACATGGCAGAGTCTCCGCTTGCTTAAATGGCAGTTTTGTTAGCATTAACGTTTACTGTATTTCAGTTATAACACTTTTCTGTTCGAGAAATCTGCAGTAATGTGAAGGACTGACTGACTGACAAACCTCTAACAGCCGTTTCATTCCAGAAGATTTTTAATTAATTTCAGGTGTTAAAATTGGTGTAATATTAATTCATTTCAATAAATTACTATGACTTAATTATTGACAGCGATATTACAACATATCAATACTGAATATTATCTTCTGAACCTTCACAATGAGCAGCGGCCATTTTACTACTTTGGTTAGCTAACGGTTGCTAAATTACCTCAGCTCCTGTCTGTGTGTAGCCATGGTGATGGCTTTTTTTTATTACAAACCTGTTTTTGTCGTAGATTTGACATTTTCCTTCACTTTCCAAAGTGAAATGCTGTCATACTGCTGATGTTTGTGGTGTTGAGAGAAGTGTTTGTCGGTCACTGAAAGCGGAATGTCTTTATTTTCACCTTTTACATCGTGTCAGAGAAACCGAATCGAATCAATTTCACTGTATGAAAACAACTCCGAGGCTTTAGAGTCGACTCCCTATTTACAATCCCTGGGATCAGAGAATTGACTCTCTTGAGGATTGATTCTGAAATCCCAATAATCAGAGAATCGACTCTTTTCGGTATCGGTTCCCAACTAGCATTTAACCTTAACTGTCAGTTACCAGGGTAGTCACTTTGGCACTTTGGTAGTCACTATTTTCGAATATAATGTCACCACATGCATCACCGCCACAGGCGCTTTGAGTGATTGGATATCACTCAAAACTGTATGGAGCAATGTCCAGATGTGATCTGACCTTCCAAGACAGATGTTAACACCACGCTTGGGATTTGACTCACCTTTCACCACAGTATTGTTCTTGTGTTCATTGTTGAAACAAACCAAATCAATGGAACAGAAAAGAATGAGAGCATATACACAGAAACTTGAACACATAAGTGAAGTTCAGTAATGATGAGTGTATTCAAAAACTTTAAAAACAAAAGAATAAACATTCACATTTACAAGAATACTTTAGTGTGAGTGATAACAATGGTTCCTTCATTAATGGCAAAAATATCCCACAAGACTGAGGTCAGCTTGTTACAGGCACCAAAAATGAGTTCAGCTTCTAATGCCTCGAAGATATTTAAATGAGCAGAATTTAATCTGACAAATTCACATTCAACACTGAATTAACAATGGTTATTCATTCAGTCAAGGTAGGTATAAATTTCTTACGTAGACAACAAAAACACCGTTCTATAATACAGATTTAGATTCAAAAAACAGAAATGATTTACAACTAAAACATACAGCAGAAGAGGTTAATGAGATGAAGGCAATAATCTGCTGTTAAAACAGCCTTCTAAGTTTTACTAATATATTTTTCCATTTGCCTGGTGATTATGATGTTATGATTTTGTCCAAGGGTCTTATTATTAGGCATCATGGACAAAAAAAACAAAAAAACACACAAACAAAAAAAACCATTGGATTTCTGTTGACAGAAAGAAATCACAGGACTACTCAACTGCCATGATTAAAGTGTCTTAACTGATCTTAATCTGTGAGGTTAAACATTAAACTGTTTACTTGTTTATCTCAAAAAATCTTTGTGCTCTCAGTTCTCATTTGACAACAATAAATGGTTTAATTCCATGTCTCGTAACATTATATTATTTCAATACAGCAACTATTTCCTGGCAAATTAAGCTGCCTGAAGTCTCCTAGATATTCAACCTTTTTTGCTTCTTTGCTGTAACGTCTAGTAAAAAGCTTGACAACATTAATGTAGGGACATAATGAATGTCATCAGCATTTTAGATTGTAAAAATAGCAAAAGGTCAAGGGTGATTTGTTTTTTTTTCCTTTGATGTGATCGCACCTCCAGTGTTCAAAAACAAAAGTTTTGAAAACCTCTTAATAATGGGGCCAACTTTAATGGCCCACAAATAGCTCATCGGTCTTGTTCAAGACATGATATTTTTATTTTTAAAGACATGCAAGAAATTGCATCATTCTATTTTCATTTCAGCACCATGTCATGTTTAGGTTTTATTTCTGCAATGCAACGGTTGTCTGTTTAGCGTATTGCATGATTCAGTACCATGATTGAAAATAATCTTTTTTTTTGGGTTACAAAGATGAGGAGTGGTTTCCCCGAACGAGAATTCCCACTTCACGCTGCACTCTTCTTCTTCTGCAGGCGTGTTCTGGTGGGCTCAGTGTGTATCAGCGGCTCCTGAATCACTGTAGCAGGATACCTCCTGCCCAGAAGCTCCACCTCCACCTTCTGACCAACGGTGGCCAAGTCAATGGGGAGGTAACCAAACGCCAGGCTCTGCTGAATCGAGTAGCTGTACGCTCCAGAGGTTGTGTTCCCAACCACCTAGACGGAGCACAAAAGTGTGTTAACTTCGGTGTCTCTAACGACGACATTACCAGGCCAGGTATTTCTCTGAAATCTGCTGATGACCGTTGTGTTTTTACCTTTCCGTTATGCCAGATGGTCTCATTACCCTCAGGATCCACGTTGTCTGTTTCCACAGTGAGATACGCTAACTTCCTGGTTAGGCCCTGGGCCTTGATTTCCTGCAGTGCCTTCTTTCCAATGAAATCTGTAGACTGACACATACACACACACACACAGCGATTATTTAGGCCTTGATAGGCTGAAAGTTTTCTTAACATACGCTCTAATCAAAAAAGATATTTAACTGATAGCTACCTTGTTGAGTTTGATGAAATAATCCAGACCAGCCTCGAGAGGATTTGTGTCACAGTTCATCTAAACGCACACACCGAATATGGACAGAACTTGGTTTTGAAATTAAAAGTTTAGATTTTCAATCTAATAGGTATGTAATTACACACTTGTGAGGTATTTTTCTGCTTAGTGAATGTATGTGTGTGTGTGTGTGTGTGTGTGTGTGTGTGTGTGTGTGTGAGAGCGAGACCTCAGCTCCCCAGCCTCGGAAGCCCTTTTCTAGCCTCAGGGAGGCCATTGCGTAAGTGCCGAAGTTATCAATGCCCTCTTCTTTTCCAGCTTCCATGATGGCCTGGTATACTTCTGCCAGCTTTGGCATGTCCATATACAGCTCCCAACCCAGCTCCCCTTAACAAACACACAAGCAAAAAGCTGGAAGTTTGTACGTATGATAATACAGTTTCAATTTGGTTGCCATGTGAGGCATAAACTCCCGTTCTCATACCTGTGTATGATATCCGTATGGCCCGCATCGGGACTCCAGCCAACTGAACGGTTTTGCAGTGGAGGAATTTAAAGCCGCCGTCGCTCAGGTCTTCTTTGGTGAGTTTCTGCAGGACTTTGCGAGAGTTCGGGCCCGCCACTCCCAGCACCCCGATACTATCAGTTACGTTAGTGATGTCCACAACATAGTCGCCATCAGCTGCTTCTCTCTCTATCCATCTGAGGAGGGGAAAGAAAGCTAAAATTTTATTAAAAATGTGTAATAATTGGAACTACGCCGTGATATAAGATATAAAAAAAAAAACACTTCAGGAAGTGCTGCTATTGGAAAATAATCAGCTTTGTGGTGTTAATGGTAATTCTGCTTACCACAAGTGTTTTATTCCCGACCTTATTACAAAGGCAAACATGTTTATAAGGCGCTCATAAATTTCCAAAAAGCAAAACAGACATGAACATGATTGCCATGAACCAAAAACAAATTGTTCATGTCAAACTGGCACAAGACACAGCACTGATGTTACATAGGAGCCAAAGATTTATGCGCTTATATTAAGCCAATTGCTAAAGCAATTAAGCTAATGTCTCCTGACACCAGTTTGACAGCACTGATGCTAGTTAGCTACTGATTTTACATATTTTAGTACCAAGCAGGATTAATATTAGTTAATTGGTCAGTCATGTAGGCTGTGATAGATATTTAGGTAACCAGCCTGCCACTGCAACGATATAATAACTAGACAAACTAATGGGCTTAGGTAATCTTATCTTGCCAGTGATTTTCCTTTTTCTTAGCACGTTAGCAGGTTTCTGCTACATAACATTAGCTAGATAATTAACTTGCCATCAAACAGCTAATAGTCATGAGGCTTATGTTACATAGCTTGAAATGTCTGACATCACTGTACTATACCGAATTTGTCCAAAATATTTTAAAATGTGTGAATCAGCCCACAAGAGGGCAGCATAATCACATTGAAAAATCCGCATTTTTGGTGAGTTATGTTCTCTGACTTGAGCAAGGCCAAGGACTGTCATTCAGGCATCTGTTTATAATTCTCAGGTCTAAAATAGTCTCACTGTGAAACATTCACTTTTTATAACCATCAATACGAAATCCTTGGGAGGTTCGTATGAGTATGACGAGGACCAAAATGTGTGTGTACGCCTGAGTGTGTGTGTGTGTGGCAAGAAAATGAGAAGAGTTATAAAACCCGCAGGAGCCTCTGTAACTTCCACTCCAGTTTTAGGTCCAGCAACAGGAAATGTTTTTAAATATAAACGGTACCATGCTTATGGCTAATATTCCTGTGAGCAGAAATGAACACTAAATACTCTGGACGTCTCACATATAATTCACATATAATCACATAATTGAATTTGTTCATTTCCACTGTGTTATTAATTAGTGTCTGGACTGATTTTTGTCCCACTTTTGGCTCTGGGTTTGCCCTTACGCTCTTTCAGGCTGTTTACTTTCCATGCTTCCCTGCGGCCCTGTTTCTCAATAATGACCTCTTTACGTCCACCTCTCTCTCAATCTCTCAGTAAAAAACCTCACTGACCCCAGAGCTGATAAAAAAAACAGTTACCCATGTCTGAAATCCTACATACATTCACCTAGAGGATATTATCAGGTTAGGATTTCAAACCTAGACCAAAGGGTTGTTTACAGGCAAGAAGAAAAAAACAGAAAGTTTTGCAATTCTTGTACAAATGGATGTTTGTCTCACTATCTTTTGCGTAATTGAACATTATGTCAAGTAACATGGGGTTAAAAAAAAGGATCCTGCTAGTGACTGAAAGGTTGTGAGCTCAATTCCCAGAACTACCAGAGAGCTAATGTAAGACCCTTTATCCATCAACTCCTCTGCGGTATCCCACATGGAAGTCTTTCTGGATCAATTAAATGTTAATTAATGAAATGTAAGTGTATATCAGCAAGGTTTTTGTTTTTTCTTTAAGTGGAGATTTGCTTGTCAGAGACCAACCTCAAATCATGCAGTTCAGACCCTGAGCCAGTGATGAGCAGGAACTCTCCAGGTGCGACCTGGGTAATGGTGACCTCAGCGTAGACACGGCCCCTCGGTGTCAGCATGTGACTGATATTAGTCAAGCCCACCTGTGCAGCAGTAACCAAAGTAACGTCATCACAACATCATCACATACCAGCATTCAGCTCACAGACTAGCTTGTATTCCCAAAAACCAGCGAAGAAGAATATGTAAAACTACACCATTCAACTCCACCCTGAAGTTGATTACTTTCCAAAAACAGAACATCGCAAAGCGTTTAGTTCCTCAGAGCAAATATCCAACATTATTTGTACTTTTTTTTCCCCTCTCTCAAAATGACTAAGACATAAAAAATGCATCACATGTTACAGAGAAACCACAAAGTCACATGCCCTGGAAACATCCATGTGCTAAATTTAAATGTGAAAATTACTTAAGACACAGTGACGAACAATTTGCAGATCCTGACCTTCTGCGTCTCACCTTCGGCATGGTGTTGGCAAACAGTCGGTCCAGCAGCCTGTGCGCATCCTTCCCTTTGACCGTGAACTTGCCAAACGGTGAAAGGTCAATAACACCCACTTTCTTCATTACAAGCTTGCACTCTCGGCCGACTGGTCCGAACCAGTTAGTTCTCCTGAAACTGGGTCTACGCAGGCCAAAAATCTCTCAGATACATATATCATATAGCTCTCTTATTTCAGAGAATTTATACTAGTCAATAGTAGCGTGTACAGAAGACTAAACATCAAGACTTTGCTGTAGTATTCGTGTTCATGTGAGAGGTGGATGTTATACTTGTAGCCCACATCATCTCCTGGCTTGTAGAAGTAATGTGGCTGTTCCCAGCCTGCATGGAAGCCCATGGAACATTTATCCTTCAGCTGCTCGTAGAGCCCACTGACTCTGCTAGTGGGGCGACCAGAAAAGCGCTCCTCTTTAGGGTAACCCACTGAGACAGAGAGACAGAGAGAGAGAGAGAGAGAGAGAGAGATATAGAAAGAGAGAGAGAGAGAAAGAGAGAGAGAGAGAGAGACACAGAGAGAC
>JAQQZR010000011.1:20357521-20376002 GCA_030068235.1 Notoglanidium macrostoma
CTTTTGCTCAAATTTCCTTACTGACTACATCACTTCCGCTAGAAGGTCAAAGGTCCCCGCGCAAAATTATAGTAAAATGTTAAACCTGCAACATACCTTCATTATTTAAAGCAGCGCATTGCCTTTTTTTTGTAAATAATATTTTGTAAATAATATTATAAGCAGACGTAGACCATTATAATGCTCCAAATGCAGCTCATTTTCAACTTGTGCTTGAAATGGAGTGCACTATAATACCCGGCGGTGTCTCATTGCCCAGTGTACTAGTTTGGAGCACTGTACAGTGTTGTAGTGTGCTGTAATACTGTCTTTGTCACTCCTTCACTGCTTTGTTTTTAAAGCACTATATTGCTATATTACGGAGCCCAGGAAGTGACATGGGGGCAGTTTTGAGAGATCTCACAAAACAGCAGTTTTTCATTCTGGTCAATGTACTTCCGCTTCGAAGCGTGTGTCAGTATTTGGGGTCAGACCAAGCCCCGCTTCGAGTTTGTTTGGTAGCCTCCATGTCAGTGTTCCATCCCAAGTGTCGCTTATATATATATATTATGGCAAGCCGTTTAGGAAATAATATATACGTATATATATCCTATATATTCCTATAAATGTGTGCAAATCCCGCCGGCACTTCCTGGGTTGTTTTGTTGGAGACTGTATGAGGGTATATAGGACAGAATTTTTTATTTCTTTATTTTTTGACTAAAGTTATATATCAGCTTATATCAACATACATCATGTTTATGTGAACCTTTTTATTGTGCAGACAATTATATTGTGTAGATACAAAAATAGCTACTAGTATATGTAGATACTGTCGAAAACACAAGCATTACAATTGTGTTTGAATGAAAACTTGATTGCTGTTACATTTGCAACGTTTCAGAGGAAGTTGTTAATCTTAACTTAGGGTTTAATTGCAAAATATCATAAATGAATGATGTGGATTTTTTTGTCGCTTGAAGCAAAAAAAAAAAAAGACAAATGCGGCAGTCCATGGCAGGGGGGCATCGGTACCTGTGAATCTGGCCAGAGTTGCACTTGGTTGCTAATGAATTCATCCAGGGCTGCTAGGTCAGTATACGCTTTGTGACAAGTGTGTCCCCTTGTGTTAAGTATTCTCTTTATTTGTCTCTCACTTATGTGAAATCCGTGCCTACTATAAAAGACTGATTTAATGTCTTAATATTTGAGCCCAATTTCAAAATAAAACTCCTTGAACCTTTCCCATGGGTGTGCTTGCTCCAATATTATGGTCTTCATGTTGCTGAACTGACCCAGAAGCACATCGACCAGAATGAAAAACTACAAAGCCTTGGGAGATCTCGCAAAACTGGTCCCCCCCATGTTACTGCGGGGGCTCTGAATAAATTTGGCATAAATTGCCACTGTCTGTATAAAGAAATATAAATGTTTAATCTTTTTTTGCTGTAAATGTGATTTTCTGTGTTCTAGACGGTGATGTGACCTGGAGAGTCCTGTCCATCCTGTGACTGAGGGACATCCTCAAAGTCAGATGAAGGTTTCTACCACTGTAAACAAAGAGAGAGAGGAGAGTCACCGAAAAGCTGTATCTCAGTCAGACATGAGAAATCACTTAATAATCATTTAAATCCAACTGTGACTTAATGTGTTTATTTCAGTATCTTTATATAATGTAAGCTATAGTGCTTAGTTTATAGTTCAAGTCTGTGTACAATATGCAGGTTGTTGACATGCTTTGTGTGTACTAGTGTAAATGGATTTATTTGTATTGCAGTTTGAGGTAAAATGTACAAACAGTTCACCATGAATAAAACATATTTTTAATTATTATGGGCCGAGTACCATAGCTGCGAGGCACCTGTTGTAACTTGTAGAATTTTTAATTATTATTATTATTATGATAATAATAATAATAATAATAATAATAATAATTATTATTATTATTAATAATAATAATATTGTGGCGTTTCCTCGTACGCCGGGTAGAAATGGAGTCAACTCAGAAGATTAACTCAAAAATGGAAAGAACTCCCTGGTTTATTTCAAAGCAGAGTAATTGGGTAAAATACGTGGCAACCCCATGCACTAGCTTCTCACCTAGCATAGCCTGCATCCCGGAACCACACTCTAAGCGCAGGAGGTCGCTCAGTATCTGCAGTGCTTCCCCTTTGAGGGACAGAGTGACTCGCACCGCCGTCTCCGCTGAAGACCAGCCATTGAACTCCGCTACCATCTGGATCTGGGTTATATAGGAGTCCGGCGGTCCATCCCCTCGATATGGCGGAAGTCTCACGGGCGCACTGCTTCCTGTGGCCGGTTCCCGCTCGCCGACACCTTGCCGTACACCTTCCGCTGCTGGCGGTTGGGAGATCCCCCGCTGCCGTGTTGGCCTAGGTACGCTGGAGCCGTCGGGGAAATGCTCTGCCTTCTCGTGAAATGGGGCTTCCTCTCCAGGACTTCTCCCTCTTCGCCTTGCTCCTTCGAGCTGGTGAGTGAGTTCTACTACTTCTAAAGTTGCCCTCTCCATGATCCCCACCTCTGACACCAATGTGGCGTTTCTTCGTACGCCGGGTAGAAATGGAGTCAACTCAGAAGATTAACTCAAAAATGGGAAGAACTCCCTGGTTTATTTCACAGCAGAGCAATTGGGTAAAACACATTGCAACCCCATGCACTAGCTTCTCCCTAGCATAGCCTGCATCCCGGAACCACTCTCTAAGCTACTCGCACATGAAGGACGGTAGCTTACAATAACATCACCAAGCTGACCAGAGTTGATAGAGTTCTGTCTGAAGTATTCAGTTACCAAATCTGGAGTCAATCCATCCATCCCTGTAGCACCACCATTAGGCGAAATTTCAGGTTATATTTTTGCTTAGAACTTTTGAACTGTTTATCTTAGGTTTGATTCAAATGCTTCCGTTATTGTTAAAGTCCGCCATATTGAATTTTTCTCCATTTAGAATTTTCCAAATACCCTACTTTTGCTAACTCTTCCTCGGCCATTCATCATATCAAGTCACCTAACAAGAAGCAAGGTCATATCTCAGGAATGCTTTGATGAATCAAAACCAAATTTGTTTTTTGGATTTCGTACCTAATTGTGAGAAAGTAAAATTAAAATTGCACCATTTGACCATTAGGGGGTGCAGTAATAAGCAAAAAGGTTTTGGCTAATAACTGCTTATCCGTTTGCATTAGAAAAATAAGTCTCATGTCTTCTAATATCATGTGATATCACCAGGCTGATCTTTGGGAATTTTCATGTCCACCTAAATGATGTGGCCACCATACTGGATTTTATTGAAGATTTAAGAATTTTTCATAAGGCTCAAATTTTATCCAATCTTCCTCAAAATTTGTCAGAGATGATCTGTGTACCAAGTCTCATCAGAGGCATTTGTCCTTCATTACCTAATGAACTTGGTGGTGAAGCCAACTGTCAAGGTGTGTGATCATATTTCAGTGATGGGTTTTGAATCCAATCTTGGGATTTCAACTCTAGACCAGTTCCTGAAGATGTGAACCAGATTTTGTGTCATTTGACCACTGAAATAAGCAAAAGTTTTTTTTGTAATACATTTCATGGTGGTTATGTCTGGTAATTGTAAGAGTCTGTCTCTGCCAGTCCCATCAGGTTGCTGTTTTGCCAGCAGATGTCCCTGGTCATCCTGTATACAGTGATTTACTTCCTGTACTTGTTTCTGATCTGCAGGTGTTCATTCAGTATGTTAGCTTATGGTGTATGATCTATGTTCATATGTTCTTGTATTTCCTCATCCTGGATTTATTTCCATGGCATTTATTCACACAAGTGATGTAAACTGTGGCACACAATCACTTACTAAATCTTCAGTGATGACATAGTAACTGACAAAATGAGTGAACATTAGTTCAGCCAGTTTGAATGCAGTGGGCAGTGGAGGTAATCGGATGAGCCTTATGGATCTGGGGTATCAATCTGTGATTACTAGGATTAATGGTATTGCCAGAGGTCTTGGGTAGATGTCAAAGTACAGTGCTATATGGGACCAGGGTTGATGTGGTGTGGGCAAAGGCATAAGTTTGCGTGACCGGAAGGTTCAGGGCACTTTGGCTTGGGTACAAGCAGAACATGAGGAGACACCTGTAGAGATATCACTACCAGGAGACATCCCTGTTGGTCTCCCAAACCAATACTTCTCTGGTAGGATGTGATATATGTGTCTAGTACTTGGATGATGTGCACCCAGGATATCAATTTGCCTCTTAACCTCAGAGGAACATATTTTCTGTCAGGCGAACAATCAGCAAGGGTGTGATAGGTGTTCTCGAAGTCCTTATCAAAATTCCAAATAATGGCATTGACAAAGAAAGACTTGGGTAAAATTGGTTCAGGTTCAAAAGCTGTGGCTTGTGCCTGATGCCTGCATGATAAAAAGTCTGCCTTGGTGTTCTTTGAGCCAGGTCAGTATGACAATGTAAAATTAAATCAGGTAAAGAACAGTGCCCAACGTGCTTGCCTGGGATTCAGACATTTAGCTGTGCACAGATACTTTAGGTTTTTATAATCAGTGAGGACAACGAAGGTATGAGTTGCTCCCTCTAACCAATGTGTCCACTGTTGAAGGGCCATTTTTACTGTGAGTAGTTCATGATTACCAATATCATAATTCCTTTCCACTGGCGAGGGCTTCTTTGAAAAGAAAGCAATGGGATATAACTTTGGCTTGTCCCTGAAGCATTGTGACAGTGCTGCACCTATTGCCATCTCTGTTGCATCAGTCTCGACCATGAAAGGCCTCTTGGACTCAGGGTTGTATAGGATGGAAGGTGTGATGAAAGCTCACTTTGGCTGGTTAAAGGCTTCCTCTGCAGCACTATTCCACTTCAGTCTCTTAGTCCCTTTTTTAAGCAGGGCTATGAGCAAGGCTGCCACCATGCAGAAACCCTTGTTGAACCTCCAGTAGAAGTTGGCATATCCAAGAAAGCATTGTAGATATTTAATGATTAGGGGAATGAGCCAGTCCATCACAGCTTTCACTTTCACATTGTCCATAGCGGTGCCTTCCTTACTGATTATATAGATATATGTCAATGAGGAGGGATGAAATTCAAACTTCTCTCCCTTGACCTACAGTTGGTTGTCTCAGAGTTTGGTTAGCACTTATTTGACATGCTCAATGTGACTTTGATAGGAAAGGGAATAGATCAGAATGTCATCAATATATGCTATAACATACTATCTGAGGACTTCTCTGAGCATGTCATTAATCAGGCATTGAAATACTGATGGAGCGCAGGACAGTCCATATGGCATTACCTGGTATTGGTAGTAGCCCGAGACGATACTGAAAGCTGTCTTCCATTGGTCCCATCAGCCCTGGAACAATTGCACAAAGTTGGATCTCTGAAGTGCTTACAACCTGATTCTGGCACTGAGAGCATGAACTTGGCTTGGAGTATAAATCAGGGGATAGCAACAAAAGAATTCATACTCACCACAGAGCGCTTGGGGGTGGAGGAAGCCCCTTTAGCACACTGGACTGGAACGAGGAGTCCTTGCAAGACAGTGCATGATGGTGTGATCGGGGTTTTCACAGCAAAAACATAGTTTCTGTATTCCTCGATGCTCCCTCTTGGCCAGGTCCAAATGTGAGTTGCCTGGTTGCATGGGTTCAGATAGACAGTGGATAGTAAGTTGAAGTTTGTGTATATGTAAGTTGAAGTGAATTTTGATGAGCCTTATAGGTTCTGCAATCATGGAGCAGATTGTCATGGCGGATCGCAAGGTTTATAAGGGAATCCAGGGTAGCCTCTTCATCCCGGCAGGCCAGATCAGTAAGCACATCTGGGTTGAGACCTTGGCAGAAAAATGCCCTTGTTTCGCAGCCATTGAGTCTTTCTCCATCCACCTTACCCTCAGGGGCGTGATCAAAGACGTGTCGAAACAATAATACAAAATGTTCATATTATTGAGAGGGCTCCCCACCTTTCTCCATAACAGCCATTGCCCATGTAAGAGCAGTAACAGGGAGTAGGCTGAAAATGAAAGCAACTTTCTTTGCTTTATTTTGATCAGAGAGTTCACCTTGACTAGCGAAATATAATCGGCACTGAAGAAGAACGCCGCGCAATTGTGCAGGATCTCCATTAAACTTGACAGGCTTGGATAGCAGGTGCTTGTTTGTTTCTTGCAGTGTGGCAGCAAAGATGAGTTGCTCACTCGCTTTTGTGAGAGCTGAGGTCAGTTGCTGGATCTGGGCAGCCATTTCACGTAGGTGCTTTTCTTGGTCATGGAGGTAGCGTCCTTGGGCCATGAGGGAGTCTCTTAGGCTCTCTGAATCCACTGCATTCATGACGGCAAAGCAGTCTGTCATGTGCAGGCAGACACAGGAAAATGCAGGTGCGGTTTAGCATTTTAATAAAAACAATCAGAGGTACAAAATCAGCAGGCAGAATTCACAACAGTAAACAGGCATGGGTCAATTGATCAGACAATCTGACTAGACTTGAGACAATGTCTGTTGTTAAAAGCACTATACAAAGGACTAGGCAAGGCAGATAAATATGTAAATGTAAAGCAGACACAGTGTCAAAACCAGAAATCAGACATGGTAACAAAATGGCACACTGGGAGCTTGACTATTGCGTTGCAGCACAAACATTGAACTGAGTCCTTTTATTGAGTCCCTAATATGTGTGTGTGTGTGTGTGTGTGTGTGTGTGTGTGTGTGTGTGTGTGTGTGTGTGTGTTAATTGGATGCACCTGCCTCCAATTAGAAGTCTGAGATTCAGAGCATGGAATGGGTCTGCTGTGATGTCATTGTGTGTGCTCATGGAAATTGGAGTTTTCTGTGCAGGATGCAGGTACAGACATGACACCCCATTCCTGTATGGGATCTATGCAATCAAAAATTGCAAATTGTGAAAATGGTACAAAATTGTGAATAGAAGATGATTACGCTGACATGCCAACATAATAAGAAGAGAATGAGCAACAAAACTGTGCTTCAGATAAGAATAAAATAGTTTTACTTAAGTCACATTGTAGTTCTTTAATTAGACATCAAATCAAATTTGGGGATTTGTTTTGTCAGCATTTCAAATTGTATGTTCATTTTTAATTTAATTGTTCATGATGTTTGAAATGAGTCTGTTCACCTCTGCACACTTGGGATTTACTTTATGTATATTTTATTAACATAATGTTTTATAGGGACTCCTAAAGCTGTGGTGTCCATAAAGCCTGATGCACATGTGTACATTGGAGAGGAAAAAGTTATTCTCAGATGTGACATTCAAGGAGGAGGAAGCACTGAGTTGACATACAGCTGGTATAAGAATAATAAACTTGATACAGATAGAGTCACAGACAGCACAATGCAGGAGGTCATTATCAGGTCTGTTAGAGACTCTGACCATGGTGACTACACCTGCAGAGGACAGAGCAGTGACACTCAGAGCTCAGTGATGCTGTTACACTGACTGTATCAGGTGAGTCTGTGGCAACAACATCTGGATTTTGTACTTTCATGTTTATAGATCAGTCCCAGGCCTGTGGGCCATATGGTTCAGCTAAATGATTATGTCCAGATCCAGAGAGCCTGTAGAGTTTTCAGCAATGTGATTTGTCATGACTTTACTGCAGGAAGTGATCCTTCTTTTTTTTTTTTTTTTTTTAAGAAAACACAGATATGTGCAGATGAGATTCACTCTCATGTGAGTTACAAATTAGTACATACAGGGGTTACTGCTTATATAGCAAAGAATAAACCACCCAGTGATGATGACGAGAAGAATGAACACATTCCTAATGTCTGTCTGTCTGATAAAGGTGTTTATACTTGCATGGGAGATGCACATATACTTGCACAGTTAGAAGTGCAGAAATACTCATTAAACCATAGTTTAAAAAATGCATAGCCACTGTATGTCTGAAACCAGAGACTTTAAATGTTCACTGTAAGAAATCATCTTCACTTAATTACATTATAAGAAACAGTATAAATACTACATAGTTTGCATGACAAAAAGTAATTACAAACATCAATACTCCATCCATCCATCCATCCATCTATACCGCTTCATCCATCTGGGTCGCGGGGAAGCTGGAGCCAATCCCAGCATCTTCGGGCAAGAGGCGGTGTACACCCTGGGCAGGTCGCCAGTCCACCACAGGGCCAACACAGACAAACAGCCACCTATGGGCAATTTAGAGTAGCCAGTTGACCTGATCTGCATGTCTTTGGACTGTGGGAGGAAACTAGAGCACCCAGAGGAAACCCACGCATGCACGGGGAGAACATGCAAACACCGCACAGAAAGGCACCCTGGAATCGAACCCAGGACCTTCTTGCAGTGAGGCGACAGTGCTAACCACCGCACCACCATGCCGAAGAAGAAGAAGAAGAACAACAACAACAACAACAATAATAATAATAAATATTTAATTATACTTTTAAATATTTTTTTCCACTTTGTAACACACACACACACACACACACACACACACACACACAACCTGAGAAGTGGTTTGTGTTGTCATTACCTTTTCTCCTCAGCTTCTTTCCGCAGTGTACAGCTTAAACTCCGCACCGTGACTCCCCTCAGCGTTCTGTACAAGTTGAACTCTCTTCTTAATTGCACATGAGCTGTGTTTAGAAGTCTGGACATGTTGCTCAGCTGTCTATGAGACGCTCACTTTTCTTGTCTCTGCAGCACGCGCACAGCTGAAACTTGCCTCCTCCCTCCTCCTCGTCGGTTTCTTCGCGCATGCGCACTGGCACCCGTAAACTGCAGCGACTCTGAACTCCGAACTCGGTGTCCACGTTCATCTCTTGCTTTCCAAATATAGCTTTAAATTCAGTCAGTGTTAATTCACATCCATACTTCATATGGATATAGACACTAACCCTAAGTAGTTAAGCATTCTACTATACAGTATATTCTCCACAATGCTTACAAAATGGCAGAACTCACACTTGGCCTTACGTTTAATTCTATTTGCTGTGTAGGTTAGGACTGTTTCCTTATCTGTGCATCCAAATTCCACATTCAGCTTTCAATCCTTTGTGAAATTCATTAAAAAACCATTGTGTCTTGAGGAGAATATATTAAGAAAAGCAACTATAAACAGATAGAAAGTACATATAATGGGTCGTTCTTTAAGCTGTAAAATTTCTGATATGGGAAAATCTTCAGGACTGAGGAGTTAGAACATTTTTTATCATCAATAGAAATTCAGACTGTTTATAGCTAGTATAACATAAGTGATAACAGGAACTAACTTGTTTCATTGACGTTCCAAGGCATAAAATGTAACTATAAATGGAAAAAAGTACGATGATTATTTCACAAATATAAAAATTTGTAATCCTTGGCAAATTGCTGTGGTAAAAAAATTACTAAAACACTTGATGGCTGTTATAGGAAACTAATCAGCAACAAGGTGGTTATGAAGAGAAGTTACTATTACTAACTGTTAAGTTAGTTAGGCCTATTCTCCTAAAACATAGCATCCTGAAGTGTTTTTCCACATATATCATAGCAATTTACCAACAATTACATGTTTTACATGTGTGAAACTAGTTAGTTCCTATTATTACATACATTATAGCAGCTATAAACATCTGGTCATTTCATCACCAGTATCTCTTTTTTCTCTATCTTGAAGTTAACCAGGCAAAAAAAATGTAACTTTTCATGGCACCAAAAACCTGCAATGTGCAAAGCCATTTGTTCTGTGGAAAACGTTATAGCATTAAGTGCTGACATTGGAGACTCCTTCTGAACACCTTCACCATATGAACAATTCCTGTTATAGAAATCAAATCAAGAAACAGCAGCGTGGTCTACATTATACTGAAATTATATTTCTTTCGATTAAATTCAACTTTATTGTCATTGTGCCAAGGAAATGCAGTTAGCATCTAACCAGAAGTCCAAATAGCAGTGAGTGATACAGGGCAAGGATGGCAGTAATGTGCAAGTGACAAACAGTGAAAATGACATGATATGAGGAGTAGACATGAGTCCAGAGACATGAAAGCATGCACAGTACATTTGAACTTAAGTGCAAATTGCCTGGTATATATGTGAACATAATGTTTTTCTCCAAATAAAAACTTCACAATGCTAAATTAAGTCTAACACTATGCCTCAGACACTTTATATTAATATTAACTTGGCTAATATCAACATTATATTATGTATCTATAGGATATGCGTTATTTATTATATCTCCTGTGCCTTTAAAGTTGCACAAATATTCCTGCAAATCAAGTTCAAATTCATTCCATTTGTCTGTTAAACATGTGGATCTGTAACTGATCTAATTGCTATGCCCCTTGTTTAAAAGTGTCTACTGCTTGATGCAACCGGAGCCATAGCTGCAGAGCGCCCAGGACCAGTTGGTGTGTAAGATCCAGTCTAAACAGGTCACTACAGGACAGCCGCACTGACAACTGGTGGCCCGGGGGAGGGAGACTTATCACGTAGTCCTTCATGTTCAGTGTATATAACCCCTAAAATTGCTTCCACAATTTTTCCTTTATTTCATGTCCAGATTTGGTTTTTATGTCATAAATGTTTTGCATCTCTGATTGCATTGCATGCATGCATGTATTTGCATCTATATGTTGTGCATTATTTTTGTTTCTGTAACAAGCTCTTAAACAAAGTGGTTACTGTTTATGCATTGTGTGTGTGTGTGTGTGTGTGTGTGTGTGTGTACTACGTAGGCAGCTGTGTACCTTCAACCAAAGATAACCAGCAATGTTTTATTTGCTGAGCACGGTAGAAGCCAAACTGGGCACTTACATACTGTGCATGTTGTGTGTTCTTTAAAGATATGAAAAAGGTTTAACAAATGCAGAAAGAAACACACAATTATTAGCACCTTGAAAGCATACCAACACTTCTGAATCAGCCTTTTATGGAATATGAATTTGACCAGGTTATGCTCTGAAATTGCAAAAGTTAATATGTGATTATGCATGAAAAATAAATGCATAGAAAAATTTACATAAAAAAAAAACACGAGAAAAAGACATGTGCATGTGACATGTGAATCACTTTAATTGCTATTGTTTGTATTTGAGACTTTCTGTAATATATTACTACAGAGATTGACAAACAAATGTTTTTTTTACTTATTTCATATTTTCGTTGCTCAATGTTTATGTGTAATGTCAGTTTTGTGGACAGCCAGGGTTAAGTTTCTGGGAAGGTAACTGTCATGAGTCCAAATGTCATTACAGCCATGGATGTGTGTGGGCAAAAGTGAGACATGGTGACCAATTCTTCAAAATATTTGCTTTGCTCTGGAGCACTGCGTGTGGGTAAGTTTTGACCTGTGCCCCGTGCCAGAGTGAGCATGGTCAGTCAATCTGTTGCAAGAGCCTATGTATAATTTGCTCCTGTGTAAGATTTAAGCAACTAATCAGTGTGTACACCATGTACACAAGGTACATGCAGCTACTTTGTTTTTTTTTCTCTGTATTGAAATATCTCTGGCTTGTCAGCACCATTTTATCATGGATTTTGCAAGTGGGCAAAAAAACCTTGAAAAAGCAGGCCATTGTGATGATCTTCGGACCTGCTAATCATAAGCGTAGGTCATGAAATCATTTCAAAAATGTTCTAAATGCTGGATTTGTGCAACTTTGAATGTACACTAATCAGAAAGTATTTCTGTTGTAAGCTTTTGAAAACAAATAAAAATAAATAAATAAAAACAGCAATGTCAAAAGTGTGTGCTTTAATTTTAACTTTAACCCTGCTTGCTCTGCAACCTGAGATCTTTTCTGCATGCTATAGTCCATGTTTAAATAAACACATGCACTGGTTTCCACGTCAATTCATAGATAAGTCCACTGGATTTCGAAAAGACAGGCATGATTGGAGCGTTCCTTCATTACGCAGAAGAAGAAGGAGCGCCACACCAACCAGTCCTCCTCCTCCTCCGCCTTCTTTTCAGGGATATATAAAAAGCTGGTCTTCCTTCTGCGTTCACCAGAGTTAGAGCTGCTCAGACATCCACTTTACCCGCCTTTAAAAGAAATGGCACCCGTTGGATCCAAGAAGGTAAATGAAACTTTCAGACTTTTTTTAGGAGGTGCTTTGCAACAAAAAAAAAAAGCAGGCTATCAAACGTGACCATGCAAGGGGAATTAGAATACGTGTTGGTGAGGATATTTTGCAGATCTTCCGATTTTTCTAATTTACGCACGCGAATCTTTTAAAAGTCATCATCCAGAATCAATCTAAAATAATCTTCACGATCAACCCGCACTATACCTTGATACCATACTTTTTCTTTTCTTTTTTTTTATTTATTGATTTTGTTGTTGTTGTTGTTGTTGTTGTTGTTTGTTTGTTTCAGGGCATCCTGGAACGCCTGAATGCAGGCGAGATTGTGATCGGAGACGGCGGCTTCGTCTTCGCCCTGGAGAAGCGAGGCTACGTGAAAGCCGGACCCTGGACTCCTGAAGCCGCAGCTGAGCACCCCGAAGCGGGTGGGTGCCACTTTTTATCAGTCCAAATGCGCTTTACGAGGCAAAACTGAAAGTCGGCTCACGTGCACGCGCACTAATTAACGCTTGCGTCATGGCTCTAAATGGAGAAACCCTGGGGACTCAGGGGGCGTGGTCACATGCGTGACACTGGTTAAAAGACAAGCCCCATCTACTAAAACCTCAAATCACATATCAGAGGGGTTACTTCTACACAGTTCGTACAGATTTATGGAGACTCACGTTAATACTGATTTTAGTCAAAGTATCATTTGTGCCATGCGTAATTATACGCGCCACCCATTTAGATGATCTTGCTCAACTTTGCACTTTGTTGTTTAAAACTCTGGACATTCCAGTATTAAAGGTTAGATGGTGTAACACTAGCTTGGAAAATTGAATTGTTCCAAAAAAATAAGTTAAGAAATCAATAATCAGTAAAGTCGTATCTAAATGGCATGGGATTAACTATTTCTTTCTGTTGGTATCAAGCAAATATTTACCAAAACATTCATCAAATGCTATAAAATCTTTCCCGAACAACCCACGTTATTGAGTTAGATGTTGTGTAAGGGCACCCAAGACACCATGCTGCGCTTGTAAAGAGAGAAATGCACTGCATGCGAAGAAATAAATGGTTCTGTGCGCGTTAAACTCCATTTATAGAGATCACCTCCAACCTGATATTAATGTTCAAGCCTTGATCAGAAGCATCAAGTGTGCTAGATTAGCAGATGAGCACAGATCTCCAACACCACGTGTTATCCACACAGAGCTGCTGAGGTGGCAGGTGTTCATTTTATTCAAGAAAGAGCCATATTTGTTCAACTGATGGCTACGAATCAGGAATGTAGTTCTTGACTGGTTGAAATGAAAACCTGCAGCCACACCAATTCTTTTTTTGCAGACACTTCAGATTTAAAAGCTTCCCTAAATCAAGAGCAATAAAATCTGTAGGTGTAGATGATGTTTGGCCACTCCATAAGATATAGAAGATTTTGGACAGTTTTCAATGCATCTTTCAAGGACCTAGAAATGACCGCTATAATGGCAAACTTGATTTTGACCAAAAAGGAGGTGGTCCAACAGTGCAGGCTAGGAATGACCGAAATGGATCAAGATGCATATTGTTTTGGGTTTTTCTCCCAAGACTGGCCCAACAGATAATGTCCATAGTTAGTCACTGCTCATTGATGAGACTCTCTAGCACTGAATCTGACCGTGTTTCATCAAATCTGAGTGTTGTTTGAAAACTAATGGAAGAGATGAGAGCTGAGGTTTTAATTTAATGTCCTAGAAATAGTGCAGAAGCTTGAGTATTTCTACAACTTTGTTTCTAGATTTAAATAGAGAGTTTAAAAATCCCAGATTATCAGTGTAGTCTGTAGACTGTAAATGTGACAGGTCTGATTTGTGAAATAACAAATAACTGACTGGTCAGCAGCAGCTGTGAATGGATTCTCTTTCTCTGTCTGTCTGTCTGTATAACATGTCATCTTAGTGCGACAGCTGCACAGGGAATTTCTCAGGGCGGGGTCAAATGTCATGCAGACTTTTACCTTCTATGCCAGCGACGACAAACTTGAGAACCGAGGCAACGCTGTCAGCTTCACTGTAAGACACTTTTCATATTTGTACTGTGCTTCCTGTTAACTTTGACTTTAAGTGATGCTGCCTTAATTGAATTTATATGCAGCAGCAAGGAGCATCAGGACAGCTTTTCACCGTCTCCTCATTCAATATTACACTCCAGTATTCGGCATGTTATGGTGAAAATGCTTTTATGTATTGCAACACCAGAATTGAGGGCTGATTTAAAAAATGGCAATGTTGGAGGGGAAGGGGAAACCATAAGAAATTTTTAAACTAGAACAAATCCTCACACTTGTACTTGTGCTGTACTGTAATTACCCCTTTCCTTCACCCACAAGGGGGCGCAAATCAACGAGGCTGCTTGCGACTTGGCCAGAGAGGTTGCCAACGAAGGTGATGCCCTGGTGGCGGGCGGAGTCTCTCAGACCCCCTCCTACCTGAGCTGCAAAAGCGAGACTGATGTGAAGGCCATCTTCAAGAAGCAGATAGACATCTTAATCAAGAAGAACGTGGACTTCCTGATCGCCGAGGTAAGGCCGTTGGGTCACACCAGACATATCAGTATTCGGTCTAGACCAATGACCATGAACACCACATTGCTTGTGTAAATGCTCCTGCAAACGATTGAATACATTCGTTCATTTCCTGCTTGATGAATGAAGCTCAAGATTAAACCTGAAATATACATAAAAAAAAACCTTGATGTCTAACTGACTGCTTTATCTGTGTGCAAGTTAGAATTATCTACATGTTGTGATTCATACTGCAGTACTTCGAGCATGTGGAGGAAGCTGAGTGGGCTGTCCATGTCCTGAAAGCCACTGGGAAGCCCGTCGCTGCCAGCCTGTGCATTGGACCAAAGGGAGACATGCACGGAGTCCCCCCTGGAGAGTGCGCCGTCCGTCTGGTGAAGGCTGGTATGCATTATTATTATTTATTTATTTTATTTTTTTAATAATTAGATTTTTCTTCTTTTCCTGTCTTTAACTTTTATTTAGAACAGAATACGTCAACACAAAGAACTCAAATAGAAGGGCACTTGGAGAGCGCAGACTGCTGCCAAGGACAATAGTCGCCGACTCTTCTGTGAAACTCCTCAAGAGCTTTATATATCTTGATGGATTTGCAATGCAGATATCATATTTCTACATAGACTATGTTTTGTCAATATTGAACTTTACCACCATTTACTGGATTTTAAGATCTACGGCATTGTCGAGCGCAAACTTCTGCCAAGCCTAAATGCGTATCTCGCAACGTTAGCATTGGTAATTTAGTCGAGCCATTGAGTTAGATCCACTCCAAAATTTTATGGGTTCTTCCTTTGCCTATGCTACACCCTGCCACCAAGTTTCATGGAAATTGGGAAAGTAGGTTTTGCACAATCCTGCTTACAGACAAACCAACTGCACCGAAAACATAACCTCCATGGCAAAGCTTAGCAGAATGAACAGTTACTCTACATGTGATTTGTTGGTTATATAATTATATACATTACATAAACTCACCAGAGAGATCGACAATTATACTTAAACATAAGTATATTTTTTATTATTTTTATTAATAATAATTTATAATTTTTATAATATAATTACATGAACTCACCAGAGGGATCGACAATTTCTGCTGCTTGCTTTCAAGCTTTTTTTTTTCGTTTGTTTCTTTGTTTTTAACGATAGGTTGTATATAATGGGATAAGATTATTCTTTAATAATTACACAGTAAATCGGAACATATTGCAGTTAGGAGCTAAAGTGAAGTGAAGGAATTTTGGACCATGTGCTCAATAGGATTGGTCTGAGGAATCTGAGCCAGTCATTTTGATTTGTTACCCCATTATACCGATTTTGAGTTCTGATGTTGCATGTCACACTGATTTTGTTGCTTGCTACAGTCATTGAAATTGAAGCAAACTTAAAAAAAAAAATGCTGGGCATGTTTTGGTTGATCTACTAAATTTGGGGTAAATGGGAATGGTGTATGGTTTTTAACTTAGCTAAAATGATTTCTTCAATACAATTAAGTTACAAATTGTCATCAGAAAGACTTGCACCGTTTAATCATAGTAAAATTGAGAATTACTTCCTGCTCATTCCTGCCAGTGTTCCCTTTTGGCTCACCTTCTTGTTCCCTTCATCCCCACAGGTGCCGATATCGTCGGCGTGAACTGCCACTTTGACCCAAAGACCTGCGTCGAGACTGTGGTCATGATGAAGGCGGAAGTGGAGAAGGCCGGACTTAAAGCTCACTATATGGTGCAGCCTCTGGCCTACCACACGCCTGACTGCAGCTGCCAAGGCTTCATCGACTTGCCCGAGTTCCCATTCGGTAAACATTTACTCATTCACTGCCAAACATAATGCTGTACATGCCTCACTGTCTGCTATCCCATGCAGAAAGTAAATGTGATCTATAAACAGTGCCACGTGGCAGCGTGCATACAAAAGTCAGTCATTCATTCTGTTTCTATTAGGCATGAACTCTTTTTTTCTTTTTTTTTTCTTTTTTTTCCTCTTCTCCTCTCCTCATGCTGTAGTTCCCTTTGCTATCCATTTTTGTCCCATGAAGCTGAAACATAAAACATGAGAAAGCATATTGCTTACTTCTAGGACCAATCATAAGCACTGCTAAAGGTCAAAGTTCAGATCGTGTTTGCTTTTCCCAGTGAGCCTCGAGTATTGCTTTTGGATCAAATGCCAGCATCTTCCTCTAAAGTTGGATATAAATTTTGTATGTATGATATTGATGTGACCCCTAACCCTGGTATTTGTCTGTGTCTTACAGCTCTGGAGCCCAGAGTGCTGACCCGGTGGGACATGCAGCAGTACGCCAGAGAGGCCTACAACGAAGGTATCCGCTTCATCGGAGGTTGCTGCGGGTTCGAGCCCTACCACATCCGCGCTCTAGCTGAGGAGCTGGCTCCGGAGCGTGGCTTCCTGCCCGAGGGCTCACAGAAGCACGGCCAGTGGGGAAGCGGCCTGGAGATGCACACTAAGCCCTGGGTCCGCGCCAGGTAACCCGAAATTACACAGCTTACAGATTCTCTAACTTGGGAAGTGATGACGCATTGTATTGTTTCTCTACACGTTCCCCAATATTAGTATGTAAAGTAAACTAGGAAAGCCTAGTTTTTAAATAACACCAAGGCTGCATAGCATTCATCACACAAGCGTCAGCAGATGCATGTACATGACGGAACGCCCCCAGAATCCCTCACTGCTTGCTAGCTAAGGGTATCAAGATTGAAAGTCAGCTAGCTAGACTTCTCATGCACGCACGGTTCAACAATGCGAGTCGGTCAGCCTCTGAAAATGCCCATTGTATAACACTTCAGGGTGTGCCCTTCTAGGAAAATAATCAACATTTCCAAGTGGTGTTTTATTCCTCTTGTAGCATAGCAGTTTGCAAATTTTTGTTTTGCATTGGTGTCACAAAAGTGTACTGTTTTTGTATATAATCTCCATTTTCTTAAAATGCTTAACCAATTTATGGAAAAGTTTTAATGAAAGCTTAAGGGTTTCATTAGACTCGCTCTCGTACGTACATTGTTTTGCAGAACACCTTTAATTGCCAGTAAAACCTCAAGGAACCTTAGACCAAAGACCAAATTTTAAGTAACGTCGAATGGAATAGTGTTAATTTAAAGCAGATATGTGGTGAAAAGCAGATCAGAGGCATTGTGATTTATGCACATGTTATTCTGGGTCTCCTGTTAGGCAAATATTTGCCCTGATCTGCTATACCTGGATTAACTCCTTTCTTTCGACTCTTTAATGTAATCTCACATGGTTGTTTTTGTCATCCAGAGCCCGTCGTGATTACTGGGAGAAGGTGAAGCCAGCCTCCGGACGCCCGTTCTGCCCCTCCATGTCTGCCCCGGACAGTTGGGGCGTCACTAAAGGCCACCCGGACCTGATGCAGCAGAAGGAGGCCACCACTCAGGATCAGCTGTGCCCGCTATTCGCCAAGTCCGAAGCCAAGTGCTGAATATGAAGACGAAGGAAAATCCCCACACTCGACCTGAGCCACCAGAGCGTGGGAAATGGAGTGAAGGTGGAGGAAGGAGATTGAAAAAGAAAAGAGCTTTCTCTCTCGTTCATTCTCTTTTTGTTGTTTACGTGTAATCAAAAGCGAAGTGTTCATATTGGCTTGTTTTTGCCAGGACCATTTTTCTATCAAAACAAACCTAGTATTATTTTTCTCCAGCATGTGAAAGCAGTGTTTAGACGGAAATGTGTATTTATAATTGTACCTGAGGCCTTTGTGTTTTACCGTATGATGTGGATGCGAATGTTTTGGTCTATGCTCGGAGTCGATTCCACCTGTCTGACGTGTCTGCTGAGACGAGCAAAGCTGCGTGAACACATTTGACCCATTCGGAGTCGTTCGAAATTCCAGGTTCGCTGAACACT
>JAQQZR010000011.1:20376368-20387148 GCA_030068235.1 Notoglanidium macrostoma
CTGGCGACCTGCCCAGGGTGTACCCCGCCTCTCACCCCAAGATGCTGGGATTGGCTCCAGCTTCCCCGCCACCCACATGGATAAAGCGGTATAGATAATGGATGGATGGATGTGTAGAATAAAGGTATGTCTTGATGAATGGTAATAGCTATTAGTTGATAGGAAAAAGTTATGAGATTTTTTTCTTTTGGTAGTCAGTAACATTATGCAATACAACCATAACTATAGAGCCCATGATGCTGTAAGTGCTGATGGTCTTAGCCTTACTATTATTATCATCAAGAAAAATATCCTTGACAATAAGAAAAACAACACAAACATTGACTTTTTTAAAATTAAAGTATTTTTAGTATTTGTTTCTTCTTGTTGTGGTTATTATAAACTGATTGTTCCTGAATAAACAATAATATTAAACTAAACATTTTGTTAAAATAAAACATTTTATCATTTAGTAATCAATTTATCAAAATCAAAAGTTAACAAAAATGAATAATTTAATATTGAATTATTTTTCTGCTGCTGCTGCTTCTTAACATCACCCAAATTCTTCTTCTATTTGAAAATGTCATAAAATTGATGTGTAAGTAATCACTGCCCCCTAGTGGGCTTTTTTTTTTTTAAAGTTCTTTTAGAAGACTACTTCCGGTTTTAAGATATTAAAAGACGTCTGAGGCAGCTTGTCATCTCTGCATGTGTTGAAAGAAATAGATAGAAACATGCAGAGAAAGAGATCTTTAATGATTGATTGGAAAGTAATTAGGAACCCTTTCAGTTAGACTATCTGAAATAACTAAGCATTTTTATTTGACATTAATAATTCTGAAAGGTGGTAGGTGGTACTTTTTAAATGTGTTATAAATGTGTTATACTCCAGTAATGCAATAAAACAAGTGTAACTTAATAAATAATATCAGTTTGGACATAATATGGTTTGTCAGTGGAAAGTTCAGGAATAAAAAGATGTATGACTAATAAATATACAAAATATTTTTATACAGATTTAAATAATGTTCATAAAATACACATATTAAAGGAGTTAAAGCTAAAGAAGTCACTGACTACAAAGTTTCAGAATCCTTGATTAAAGGGACATGCATTTAAATATTATATGAACAATTATATTATATATAATATAAAAAGATGATGATGATGATTATTGTTATTGTTATTATTATTATTATTATTGTTGTTGTTGTTATTGTTAATGGAAAGTTCAGGAATATAAAGCTTTAAGGACATAATAAATTCACAAAATATAATTATTGAGATTTCAGTAATTTTCAGGAAATACATTTGAATTTAAAAGAAGTCCGTGATTAAGGAAAGATTGAGAAGCTACATTTAAAAAATTGTCATTGTTAATAAAGATTTAGAATAAAAAGTTATTGTATTTTTGATTACTATTACTGTTGTTGTTGTTCTTGTTTTATCACCAGAGTTTTATGGCCCTTATAAATAGACAAAATATGTTAATAATTCCCTGTCGCTGGCTACATCAGGTTTGAGAAGCCTGTTTAAAGGGACATACATATTATTTATCATCAATAGTACAGATATAGCTTATTATTATTATTATTATTATTATTATTATTATTTCTTTGTGTAGGGAAAGTTCCTAAATAAAGTTTGAAATCCTGAAATTTCTTAAATTATATACAATAAAAAGTAATTGTATTTTTGTCACTGTTATTTTTCCAGGAAATACATTTATTTTTAATAAGTTATTTTTCTTATTGTCGTTAAAAAATACGATCGTATCATAAAAGGTGATTTATAGTTATATCTTGCCCCCCAGATTTCCTCTTCCTATAAAATTACAGTTTATAGCTAATATACATGATATGATATGATGTTTATCATGCTTTGGCGAGCCCTCGCGCATCCTTTGCGTCAGCACGTACAGTGCGTGTCCCACGTGCCGGATGTTTATGTAGTCCACTTCCGGTACGTCACCAGGCAGACAGGCTGGAGTCATCGGATGAAAACAGACTGTTGCGGAGAGAAGAGGATGCTGCTGCTGCTGATGGCAGCACGTACACGCGCGTGCGCGGATTTATGTGATCAATATTAGCGACATTGCTATTATAATTATTGAATATTGTTAGGATTACGGCTGCGCTCATAACTTTTGGTTGTTTTAGAGTCGGTTTTTTAGCCTGCTAGCTAGCTAAAGGATCCGTGAAAAAAAAAATCCTGGCGTGTGACGTCACGGCGAAGCTCCTAACGGACTTTGTTTTGTGAGTGTGACTAAACGGACAGGAAGGAGCGCTCGAGCCGACCGCCCTCTGATCCCGCCCTCCGTTTTCCGCTCGAGCGCCTGACGTCACGGCAGGACCCTCACGCGCCGCGCGCTTGTAAACAGATCCTCCCACGTGACCGAGTGAGCAGCGCAGCGCGCGAGCCCAGTCGACTCCCGCATTGTCCTCTCTGCCTGCGGGACACACAAAAGGCAAGAAGGGGAGAAAAAAAATACAAAGCCGAGAGTCTTTAAAAAACCCCAACAAACAGGTACTTGAGAGAACAGGTGGAGAGGAAAGGAGGAGGAGGAGGAGGAGGAGGGAAGAAAAGACAGGATGAGGATGAAGAGAGACGGGCTTCAGTGTCGTACGGGCCGGAATCAAAAGTGTGCGCGAGATGTTTATTTTAATCCACGGCTGTTTTGTAGTTTAGAGTTTGACGGTTTTCTTTAAATTCACGTCGCGTGATAACGGTTCCGCTTCAGCACCCGGACCCCGTCATCGAGCTGACATCCGACATCGATCCGTTCTTTCTTTCTTTTTTTTTTTTTTTTAAATCCCGGGGTTTGTTTTATAAGCTGATATTTTTGTTCTTAGCCGCGGTTAGCTAACCGTCAGATGTCATTCACTATGGAGGAGTCTTTGGAGTCCGGTTGGGTTTCGGTAAGGCCGAACGTCTTCGAGGAGAAAGAGAAGCACAAATTCGTCTTTATCGTGGCCTGGAACGACATCGAGGGCAAGTTCGCGGTCACCTGCCACGACCGGACGGTGCAGAAGCGCAGCGCGGGGGCTCGCGACTCGGTGACGGAGGCGGAGGTGACGGAGGTCCAGGACAAACGTCCCGTGGCCTCGAAGAGCTCGAGACAGAAAGGCTCGGATAAATCGCGAAGCCCGAGCAAACCCGCTACCGCGCTGGGTGACATCGAGGTCCTCGAGCCCGCGTCCGTCGCCGACCCCCGTTCTCCGGATGACCCCGACGCCGGCGGCATCCCCCCGTTCGGCGGCGACTCGAGCTGGGCCGGCCTGTTCTCCTTCCAGGACTTGCGCACGGCTCACGCGCAGCTCTGCGCGGTCAACTCGGACCTCGAGCCGTGCCTGCCGCCGTTTCCCGAACAGGAGCAGCAGTCGGCCGTGTGGTCGGTGCTGTTCGGCGTCCCGGAGGTCACGCGGCGCGACACCGAGGCGCTCTGCTACCAGCTGCAGGTGTACCTGGGCCACGCGCTTGACACGTGCGGCTGGAAGATCCTCTCCCAGGTGCTGTTCGAGGACGGAGACGATTCGGAGGAGTACTACGAGAGCCTGAGTGAGCTGCGACAAAAGGGCTACGAGGATGCTCTGCAGCGGCAAAAAAAGCGCCTGCACGAGGTGAGGCACGCGACAAGGCTCCCTTAACACTGGCTGGGTGGGGGTGCCAAAACAGAAAAAAGGTGGTCCCCTGAGTAAACAGAATGAGGGAACCTGCATGGTCCATCACGGACCCTATTAACCCGAGCGTCACTCAGCACTAGACAAAGTTGCAATCAATCTTCTAAGCACTTCGTGACGTCATCGCCATTGCATCACGTCACAACATTTAGTCCTGGTAAAAGAATTTAGCATTTAGTAAAATTTGCATCGGCTTTAAGTCGTATATTCGGCAATGAGTTTGACGGACTCGGTTTTATTCACAGACGACGCTGTCGAGTTTCAATCACTTGTTTATTTTTTACAAGCTCATTTGGTGAAAACTTTGGTGTTTCATAGCGTCTTGAAAGAAACTAACACAAAACAAATCCGAGAAGGCGAATAGGACTAGATGTTCACTGTGTAGTCGTTTTCGGGCTCCCTGTTAGCTTCGCCTTTTATGGAAGTTTGTGGGCGTCGCTAGAATATAAATCAGCCGTTATTGGTGATTCGCATCAAAATACACGCCTGAACACGAAAGTTAGCCAAAATTAAAATAAATATGGCAGGACATTAGCAAAAGATTGATACACGAGGCTCTTGAAAAAGTGGATTATTTTATTTGAGACGTGTGTGGTGATTTTTCTCCTCTTTTCACAAACACACACACACACACACGATTCAACGCCTCGGTTAATGATCAGGTGGAGGAAGTGGGTCAGAGCTGTTTTTTGTCTTCACAGCTCATCATTAATCACGAGCCAGGTGTGTTACAGGACAAAAAATAATCCCGGAACATTTCCTCAGTGTGCCAATAAAACGGCGCAGTTCCTGGAAATTACAATTTTGTTTGTTTTTGTGCGGTTAAACTTTATGGTCGGTGCCAGTTAACGTGGCACGTCAGCGCGTGCGCGTCATGGCAGATCTCGTCTGGACATTATCACGAGGTCACGTTCCAAACGTGGTCAAGGACCCGCTGCTTTTAATATTTAATCAGTCGATTTGCAGACCTTCGGTGTCGTGTTGCGTTTTCGATCGTAGAGCAGAGACACTTGTGCGTTAGCTCTGAAAACAGAACGACGTCGAACAAGGCCTTAATTCATAGCGCGCAGAGCGTTCAGGTGAATAGTGAGCGTACGGGAGTGTTCGAGTCACCGCTAGAGACGCTCCGCTCTGAATGTGTTTTTGTTTCCTGAAAGCCCTGAGCTACCATCTGTTGACCTTTATCTCACTGAAACCTGATCTGTTCTGCTGCAGTCAGCATTTTGCGCTGAGCTGACGACCATGTGAAGTCAACCGTTTAGGGAAAAAATAAAATAATCAGCAAGGGATTAGCCCTGTATGAGGATGGGTGAGTACCATAAAACGAACAGAACCGTACGTTATAGGTTCCTGGTCGGAACTAAGACGTTTGTTTGGAAGAAAATGAACTTTATGCTTTATCGTCTAAAATAAAACAATGAGCTTTTTAACGGATAAATATTTGATCCAAAACCAGCCCTTGATTTGTCTTTAAAACGATCAATATAAACCTGCGCAGACTTAAAATAACGATGCAGCCAGTTAGCAGTTATTAGGAATGGATATTTAGTGTAATATCACGGCGCTGTTGAGTTCTTGATTCTGATTGGTCAGAAGGTGGACCTGATGTTAGTTCAGAATGCAAGGCAAATCACAGCTTTAGGTTAATATTCTCGTAGCACGTTGATGGATTAAAAACCGTGCCTAAGTGTCGGTATGGTGGAGTTTCTGGTGTTTATTCAGCGTTTTTGGAAGGAGTTTCCAGTGTCCGCGTGTTGTAACAGTCAGACGTAAAGCTGTAACTTTTAGTTTACCGCTACTGAAAGAGATCGGCAGGCGAGAGAACGCTTCACAGCTGTCACTGCATAAGCGATAAAGGAGCTCACTGGTTTCATAGACAGCTATAAACGGATAAAAACTACATTTAATAAATATTTGGTGTGGGAGTGATGTCAGTTGTGAGTAGCTTTGCTTCAGAGTAAGAGTGCTCGCACTTCATTACATCATCCTGTTGTTGATTACTTTCCTGTTAAAGCACGGCACGTAGAGCTTCTGTTCATCATTTCTTCTTCTTTTCCTTCTCTCGTCTCGTTCCTGTTTTCTGTGTAAACAGTCTTGACGGTGGTTAGCCACGTACAGCTGATCAGCTAACGTGGTTTTGACCTTTTAACTCGAGACAGGTCATCAGTAAACACACCGAGCACCGGTTAAGTGAGTGTCTCGGACAGACTGATGAAGCAAACCGTCACGCGAACATACACAAAAGAACCAAACACGGTTTATATGGTTTCGTTTCTCGATTTGTTTTTTTTTCTTTTAAAACCAGCGATTAGAGTGCGAGCTTTAAATATCAGCTTTTCAAGAGCCGGGATGACGCGATTAGCCGCGTGAATAATTCATCTCTCGCTGACCTCGTCGGCTTCGCCCTGTCTGATCGGTTATTACACTTTCCGCCTCCATATCTTGCCTGTCGTCTTCACAAAGGTGTGGTGCGGTTTTTAATTATTAAAAGACCCTAAGTGCTTCATTGATCTCGTGTGATGTCTGGAGTGAAGCAGGTATAGATCCAACACCGCAGATATAAACGCAAATCCACGTCCCGCTCTGAATAATCACGCAGCAGGTTGTCCTGACATCCAGCGTCAGGTGTAATGGAGGGAGAATTGTGGTCAGATCAAGGTGCTCTTCAAACCTGCTGCTCCTGTAGGAAGAGGCGGGAGCGATACTGACGAGAGAAAGTGTGTGTGTGTGTGTATGGTGCATTGTCTACGTGTGTGTGTGTGTGTGTGTGAGAGAGTAAAGAAAAAGGGGCTGAGAAAGTGAATCAGCATAGTGGAAGAGACGTGTGAGGAGAATCAAAGCTTCAAGGGTGTTTAAGGTAACAGAGACAGGAAGCCATTAGCACTTGTATGAATGGTTTCCAGACAGGAAGTGATGCCGTGGTTCTGAGTGTGTGTGTACTGGCTGGTGAGGGTACCCTGGAAAAGCAGAGCTTTTTTTTCCCATCCAATGCCCAAAATAGGAGAATAATGGAGGGAGTGGACTCGGGAATACCACGGATATTCAGAAGAAAGACGTCCAAAATGGCTGCCAGTTTGACTGGATTCATTTAACATTTAACGTCAGTGCGACGTCTCAGCACTTCCCCTTTTCCGTAATGGCGTCTTCGCTCCGCCGAGAACCTTCCGTCAGCCGTCGCTGTCGGAGCGGTGCAGGCTTGTTCATCAAGAGCTGAGATTTCCCAGACTCCTCCGCGATGGTCTGCAGGACCGCAGAGTGCCGAGTCAGATTGGCAGTGAAGTGGTTTGTTATCAAGCGCAGCTGGGATCGGCTGATAGCGTGAAATATGCCACGGCCCGCGCTGCCGTCGCCAGCCAAGTCAATATTTAGAGCGTCGGAATTGTTGGCGATGATTCTTAAACAGTTTACTCCATCGCCTTTATGATGGAACGCAGGGGCTGTGACGGATTTAGCAAATATATGACAGACGTTGGAAATAACAGACATACATAATTACTCTCACTTTCTCTCTCTCTCTCTCTCTGTCTGTTTCCATCGATTGTGCTCCTTCAGCTAACCAAGCCCCTTAAATATCTTGCGCATCATTTCTGCTTCAGTTGCTTTCGCGCTTGTTCTGAAGTTTTCCGACACTGGAAAATCTTCAGGTCAGCGAGCTTTGTGGTTTCCTGGTAACAAGACAAGCTTCAGGTTTATTTTTTACTGATGATAAGAACTCATTCCACAGCAACTGTAAATAGATAAAAGTATGTTGTGTCATACTTTAAAGGTCCACTATGTAGGATTTCGAGGGGATCTATTAGCAGAAATGGAATGTATACTCCATAATATACTTATGGAATTCACATAGAATATAGTATTAATTAGTATATCATTAGTGTATAATTAGCTGTAACTATGAATCATTGTGTTTGCGTAAGTTTAGAACGAGCCCTTTATACCTACACAGGGAGCGGGTCCACCTCTACGGAGCCGCCATGTTGCGCCGCTACAGTAGCCCAGAAACGACACACCTCTAGAGTGCACTGGGGTATAAGTTGAATAAAACTGCTTCATCTTTGGAGTGGTAAAAGTTCGCTTACATGCGTTTAGATTTCGTCCGATTAAAAAAATTCATGCGTTTAGGTTTTCTCATCGATGAATATCGTAGCGTGAACCAGTCCGGGACCAGTTTATTGTTAGTGCTCAAGATACGCACTTGAATTCAGACATCCTGCATTTCCGAAACTTTCATAAATCCGGCATAAATGTTTAGTTCGGTTTCCGCAACCGCTTACGCACTTCTCTTTAAGATTAATAAACAAAGCTCAGTGTGAGGACCGAACTCTACATCTCATACATGAAATCTTAACCATGTTGCTGACTTTTTATTCATGCACTATATGAAGGAATAACGTGACTTCATCTGTATTTATGCGCATAACTATGTAACTAGCTCAGCGCGTGTTGTTAACGCGATCTTAGCAAACCCCTTTCTTGTTCTCATCAAATACTTTTTTCAGGCAGCAAAGATAAAAGACTGCAGCACGCTGGAGTTTTACTTGCATGGCGGGCTAGCTAATGGATTTATGATTCCACCCCTGAGAGGTCTACAAAGAAACAATGTGTGAGAGGGAGAGAGAGAGGGAGGGAGGGAGAGAGAGAGAAGAGAGCATGCAGAGGTCTGTGCCTAGTCCAGCCATGATGACATATGACTGTTTCAGACTGTTAGAAATCCTCTCTACCCCCTCTCTCACTCTCTCTCTGCCTCTCTCCCTCCCTTTCTCTCTCTTCCTCTCTCCCTTCCTCTCTCTCTCTCTCTCTCTCTCTCTCTCTCTCTCTCCCACCCTCTTTCTCTCTCTCTCCCTCCCTCTCTCTCTCGCTCTCTCTCACATGGCAGCTGCTGAGGTGGGATCAGCTCAGATTAGCTCCCAGATAAGCACCCACGCTGCTCACAGACCCAAATCTGATTTAATGTTAAACATTTCATTGCGTTCTAGTCATATTTCATTTCCAAAACCGTACAATGAAAGCCTTAATCAAGCTGGAGCTTTTTTTTTTTTTTATTTGATGATGCACAGCGTGAAGGCCTCTGCTGAAACACAGAAAATGTGGCGAGAAGCTGCTCTCCCCGTGTTCCGCGGATAACGTTTCAAAAAGACAACAAGAGCACGAGCGGGACTGACTCATACGCATGCTGAAAACGTTGAAGTGTGTTTCACAGCGTCCCGCTGATGTGTGAATTTAATGTGAGATGGGTGCAGCTGGTGGGACTTAATCAATAATCACGTGACAACGTGTCATAAAAACAGGAAACGCACTCACAAGTTTCATTTAAATACGAAGATTGTTTAAAGCGTCCATTCTGATCTCAACGATCCGTGATCCTATCACCCTGGTGTAGACTTCACACTTAAACACAACTTAAAAAGCTGCCCTTCCTCCAGAGTGTATCCTGACCCTTCTCTGAGTTAATCAGCTAAGCTCCTGAACCTTTCCAGAACACGGCCTAAACAAAGCACGCTTTCTTTTCTTTTCTTTTTTTCTTCTTTTTTTTCCCAAGCTCTGTTCTTTTCACCCAACAAGCAAAACCTGCAAAACAGCTTTGGTTAAAAAAAATAATAATAAAAAAAGTGACATCATCAGTCACGTGGAAACAGTGCTAAACAGGTGCCTCGGTCGTGTTTTGTGGTCAGCGTAGAGACGCTACGTGTCCATGTGCAACCGAACAGACTGGACGCGGTGTGACTGTGAGTTCATTTGTCATAGCTTTGTTCCTCTTTCTGGAACGGCTTGTCCAGATCCCTGGCTGGAGGAAAACAAGCAAAGGAGTGGATACAGGAAGTGATGAAATGGTGGAACAATACAGTGCTTTCAGCCTTTTTTTTTATTTACCATGAATAGACTGCAGATATGTAAAAAAAAGAAGCCCGTTCCCAGACTGTAGCCCTATCCGGACTGGATTAAATCTATATTTATACTTCCACACTAATTTCACATCCTGTTTTACAGGTGCTCCTGCGCCGAGATTCCACATGGCCCTGACTTTCTATGCGGTGATGTCGCCTCATGTCGATGTCGCATCAAAGATTTGTTTGACTGCTGCAGCTTAGTCTCGTAGCACGTGCGTCAGTGACCTTCCCCAGACATTAATCACTTCCCGAGTCGCAGAACAAAAAAAGATGCGCGGATGCTCCTTATATATTGTATTTTTCTCTTGTCTCTTGTTTACTCCGACGCTTCTCCGAACCCACGTAGTGAACAGAACACGATCATGTGACCGCATGGCGCAAACATCTGGGTCCAGACATCCCGCTGATTAAAAAAAAAAATAAAGAAAGAATCGGACAAATAAGACACCTGTGAAACCTAAGACATGACACGCAGAGTTTTCCACGACATACACGATGCAGAATTTTGAGTAGTTTTATTGTTAAATTTTGTAAATGAAAGTAGTATGTATGTTTGTAGGTATAGGTGTTTATGTTGGAGTCCATTCAGGTTTTCCTGTATGCAAATAAAATTTTGAATATCACCAGTAGAGCGGAAACCCCAGTGCCCAGACGGGAAACGACTTTGTGTTGGAGTGTGCAGAATTATCGAACATGACAATCAGTCTTAATGCTCTGATGCTTACCCTGCCGTTCCTCCCCGCCCTCCCCATGTTATATATTTAGAGCTCCGCGTTCAGGAGACACCAGACTGCTCCCGAAATCATCACTACACTTTCAGACACTAAATGTTCTCCATTGCCTACATTATCAAAAGCAATTTTGTGTATTAAGTACATGAGTACCTGTATTATATCCGATGCAGTACTGACAAGAATCGCTGTGCATTATAGCAGAAATGACGTACCTCTGGATTTACAGAACACTGCAGGTACAAAATCATGACTTGCTTTTATCAGCCTGATGGACGACCTTTTATGGTTGCGGTAAACCGACCGATTAGCACTACTTCATTCATACGGAATCATCCATCCTTCATTACCACATGTGTGTGTGTGTGTGTGTCTACACGCTATGTTTTATTGACTAGATGATATTTAATGTTTGTGCAGATGGACACAATGCTGTACAGGTGCAGGTGCACCTCAGGTACGTGTCCTGGACCCTGCTTTAGTGTTTCGATGTGGTGTG
>JAQQZR010000011.1:20392130-20403633 GCA_030068235.1 Notoglanidium macrostoma
ACTCTTTTAGCTTTGGTGGTTGCCGTGGTAACATCCTGAAACCTTGAAACACTGCCTGAGCCTTAAAAGCGCACAGGAGGAATGTTTTGCTTTGAATATCAAAATCTTTGGTTGCATTTTGTCATCCATTGTTGGAAGTCTTACACTTTTCTTTGTATAAAATGTCTTTCCCTTTTTTTTTTTTTTTTTAAACACTGGCAAAACTATAACAAAGCGAAATGAATTTGTGCGCCATGCTTTAGGACAAGCACCAACGCATGTCATGTTACAGAAGGAAATCGATATACAAATATACACACGACTTCGTTTTAGGTTGTAACAATTAACTTACCGATTTTCTTTTTTTCCGATCTGAATGTTTACAAAAAACCATCCCTGCTGCTCCAGAACTATGAACAAAAACAAAATATGTTTCCTATTTTAGACTCCTCCAAGTTGCCAGCATTTACCGTGATGAAGCTTTGCACACTATTGTTATTATCTTAACCAGCTTCATGAGGAACGCATTTCAATTAACAGCTCTGCCTCGTCTAAAGCTAAACAGTGGAATCTCTTGCCTTCTTAATGTGTCCGAGACATCAGTTGTGTTGTGTCAAGTGTTGGCGTACAGTAAATAACTCTGTTCCACAACTGTAGTAATCCATATTATCAAGAGCCGCTCGACTAAGTAAAGAGAAATGACAGAACATCTTTACTTTAAGACGTAAAACTAAACATAAGGTGTCTAAACTTTTGACAGGTACTGTATCTTATAGCCCAATCTTGCAACTAGCTGCGGTTACCGATGTGCGGTCTATCAAATGTTCGCACTGCTCAAGATCAGCAGACACGTTTCATCATTGATTTGCAATAAAAGTCAATAAAAGTGTCAGTTACTGATGTAGTGACAAGAACACGTTTCACAACAACTACTTTTTCCCCCACAGCATTTACAATTCTGTGTGGCTCACCAACTTGTTTTTCCAGTCTTTTCTCATCACTACGTCCAGCTGTGATTCATAGCCGTTTGTGTGTGACGGGTTCTTGCTCACATGTTTGTGACCTGACCTTAGGGTGAAATAAAAAAAAATAAAAAAAACACGTTTGCTCTGAATCCGGTTACCGTCAGCGTACATAGAACATCGTCGGTGCTCCGCAGCCTGTCAGATTCTCAGTGTCTTTATTTACTAAGCAGGCTAAAGCTGTCTAAGGCCTCAGGGGGAGCGATAATTAAAGTGTTTTTGTTTATACAAGGTATAGCCTGGAGAAAGACCGTCGCTAAGCAGGTGACAGTCGCAGGCTTTAGCGCTCTCGTGCTCAGGCTCTCTGCTCGCCAAACAAGAGCGAGGCCAGCGTGTCGGCTTGGTCACGTATTTCCCTGCTTTCTGTGTCAACCTGGAAATATGCATGTGGTCTGTGTGTGTGTGAGGAACTAAAGATGAACACAGGTGCTGGATGAGTTCCTGGTTTATGTTTCCATAACACCGCAGGAATCGTGACCGTCACGTAAAAACCTTCTGTATTATTATTATTTCACTGTTCTAATAAGATATTAATGCACAGCGCAGCTTTACACTTCCATTCTGCTCCATGCTGTAAATAACATGATGCAAGACGCATGGAAAGACAGAAGCATTGCAGAATCGCTACTCAGTCATTCAAAATCGCAATATCAAAAAGGTTATTCCTAACACTTGTGTGACCAATCACGGATGGATGTTCGGTGCAGCAGGATGTGCACCCTGGTGTTCCTGGTTTGCAGGGAAGTTCCTACTCTGGTCCAAGAACTTAAAAAACAGTTCCCAGAACTACAGTACAGCTCAGAAACTAAACACTCTCCGGTTCCTTCATTGGAAATGTCCTAGAGTGGTTCCTCCAGTGGAAACGTACCTAAAGTTCTGGAAAAGGGTCTGGCATCCCGTGATGTACCACCCAGTGTTCTCCAGATTTAGTCATTCCCAGCTCCCGGTCTGAGGGTGTGAGGGTGAACACAGGCTTCCTCAGACCAGGATGTGAATTTGATGGCCGTGTTGTTAAAATTCTGCAGTATTGTGGAGCTTTCCGTTTAATCCGTTTGTGTATGTTCTGTGTTCAGATCTCTCTGGAGACGGAGTATCTGGGTCCACGCCGGGTCGAAGCACTCAGGAGGGAGGATGAGGATTGGCAGAGGAAGGCCCACACTGCAGTGTTGTCTATCCAGGACCTTACTGTGAAGTACTTTGAGACCACGGCGCGGGCACAGAAAGGTATTAAAACACGCTGACGCGCGCTCCTCGTCTCTCTCTGCACACATAAAAGTCTTGATAATATCCCGACAACATGTAGACGTGAGTACAGCCTGATAGTTACCTGCTGAATTGAGGGAGTGCAGCTCTATCCTTATCACAGCAGTGCGCAGAACACTAGAACAATTCAAAATTAGGTGCCAGAACCGTCCAAAGACAGATCATCTGATCAGTTGTTTCAGGGATCTCGAAGAACCTGGTACATTTGTTGTATACTTGTCTAGCATTTTTGTTAACAATAAAAATATTTTATGACATTCCTGAGTCACGCCCTTTTGCATTTGTTGAGTAATTAAGCATCTGCGACTCCATTACAGCCTTATTAAAGGGGGAAACAAACGGTCCTGCTAACTTATCTGTGAGAACCGCCAGGTTCTGTTGATGCCATGGAAGCTGTCTCACACTGGAACCAAGAATATATACTTATATTCCTGACACATTATATAGCAGTGCTAGTTTTCCCTCACGAGACCTTCGCTAGTCAATAACACTTCCAGGAAGTGGACCGCAGGGCCTGTTTTTCAGAATGTCCTCACCGCACACGCTCAAATCTCCCGACTCGACACGGAGTATTTTATTTTATGAAATATATCTCGGGCAGGTGCATCAGGTGGAATCCTGATTAATGCACCGAGGACAAACAAATCGAACAACGACGCATGTGTTTTGTCTCAGTGATGTACGAGCGCATGCGAGCTGACCAGAGGAAGTTCGGGAAGGCGGCGTGGGGCGCAGCAGTGGAGCGCATGGAAAAGCTGCAGTATGCTGTTTCCAAGGAGACGCTGCAACTGATGCGCGCCAAAGAGATCTGCCTGGAACAGAGGAAGCATGGGCTGAGAGAGGAGGTATCACACGTGCACACGTGTTTCCACCCCAGACACACGTATGTAAGCGTATAATATGCTGAACTTTTTTTTTTATGATTTTTTTTATCTGTCTCAGATGCAGGGGCTGCAGGGTGGTGAGGACGCGATGGCGCGCCTGGACCAGTTAGAGGCGCTGTACTATGAGTTGCAGCTGCAGCTCTACGAGATCCAGTTCGAAATCCTGAAGTACGAGGAGTTGTTGTTGACTGCGCAGCTGCAGAGCCTGCGCAGACAGATGACCGGTTAGTCACCTCATCAAGGGGCGTTTATTTATCTTATTATCTTAAAAAACATCGCCTGCTTGCGTCTGATGAGCAAGCGATGTGGGATGTGGAATTTGTGCCCTCCTTTCGGTCGATTCATTGGACCTCTCAGCAGCAGCTGTTTTTAAAAACATCTTTGTGTGTGTGAGAGAGAGAGAGAGAGAGAGAGAGAGAGAGAGAGAGAGAGAGAGGAAGTGTGTGTGACTCATGCTCTGAGCTGCTCACTTGCTCCACATGCTGGACAACGAAACAGACCCGGCATTTATAATCCAAATATCAGTGAAGATACCAGCAAGGAACGTGAACCAGGGGTTTGTCATGATGTAAGAAGAATGTTGACCGCTTTATATGAAAGAAAATATTTTCTGAGTGTCAAATTTTCAACCCTAGAATTTTGCAGGACCGCAAAAAAATTATGACCATCTATTAATCTTTAATGCACAAAAAATTTAATAAATAAAAAGTTGAACTCTAGATTTAAAGTGAATAGGTTCTCAATAATGCTAAAACTGAATGCTAGTAATGAACACTAATAAGAAAAGCTCGTATTTGTAAATTTCCAGGCGTTAATGCCATTGTAGCTAGCTAACATTTTGTATTTTGTTTGCATTTGTGTGTTTTGCGCACAGAGAGGCAGGACGAGGTGGTTTACTACGACACATACGAAAGTCCTGATGCACTGCAGGACACTGACGAGGGGTCTCTTGCCCCTGTGACTCTGAGAGACGAGGTCACGCAGCTGCAGCAGAAGACACGGCAGCTAGAGGCCAGGAGGGGACGCATCACTGCCAAGAAAGCCTACCTCAAAACCAAAAAGGTACCGGCCAATCACAGCACAGAACTGAATACAGCACACGTACGCAGGTTACTGAACAAAGTAAAAAAAGTTCACTTTAGAAATTAAATATGGCCCAGGAACTCATATTAGCCCTTTATAAAATAAAATAGCACAAGCACATTTTTGGACGGTTCTCTAATATGTCACCATAAAGACTCCCTGGGTCCAGTTTGTTGCTGTGTTTGATGCATCTGATTTGTTTGCTTTATTAAAAAAAGATTTGAACTATAGGCCGTCATGTGGTGCAACAGAAAATGTTCTCCGCTGTCAGTTAGAGCGACGCTAGCCAGTTGTTATAAGCGCTGATGTCACTCGGCTAGACGATGATCGGGTGGCAGGTTGAACGTTCTGATACTCATTTTTGGTCTTCATCAGGAAATCTGCATTGTCAATCACACCCAGAAACTGCAGCAGCGCCAGAGCAACCAGGACCACGACTCCCAGCATGCTTTGCGCCAGGTGTGTGTGTGGTGTTTCTTTCTATCTTTCTTATAAAAACTAGCTACATTTTTATGTTAAAATGTACAGGAGTTATTTATTAATTCACTTAGCTTCCATCACAGCAATGTTCACCATTCTAGGAAATATCATATGTATGTTTTTCTCCATCAGAACGAAGAAGAAGAGGAGGTGAGGAACACACGAGTCAGCCAAGAGAGACAGAAGACGTTGGACAGACTGCGCAGCTTTAAACAGGTCCGTTGTTTTTCTGGAAATCGATAAACACCAGTGTAGAAGTGGTTAAATATCTTCTGAGATGGTGAACTTTGTTTTTCCCGTTCCACGTAGCGCTACCCAGGCCAGGTCACCCTGAAGTCCACGCGCCTTCGGCTAGCACACGCTCGAAAGAAAAACGGCGCCGCCCAAACGACGGCGAAAGCGGGTCTGCCCCAGACGCAGGTGGCGAGCGTGCAGACGGACGACGCCCCTGCTTCTCTGAAAGATTCCACTGCTGTCCCGGAGCTCCAGAGACCCGAAGGATTCATGTCTTTACCCTCAAACGTCCCGCCCATCCCAGAAACGCTCGGGCCGTCCTCGCTACCCCAGCTCACCGAGCGGAACGTTCTGGACTCCTCCACTTCTCCAATCTCTCCACCTCCTCCACCTCCACCTCCTCCACCTCCTCCTCCATCTCTGGAGGACACACCTGGGTCACGGCAAGGGCAAGAGCAAGGAGAGGGACATGCGAGCAGCCCCGTGTCCCAACCCAAAGCAGAAAGTCCCCTCGGCCCGTTCTCGGCTCGCTTCTTCGACAGCAGTCAGCTGGTGAACGCGCGCAAAAAGCTGAGGAAGACGTCCTCTCTGGAGTCGTCCCAGTGGAGGAGAGGTGAGACGACAGGAAGTTTCTTTTCACATATTGCCTTTTGCGATCTGTTCATTTCATGTAGAATTTGCGTTCAAATTTGAATTACTTTTAAATGTGATAAATAAATAAGATTTGCTTGTTAAATGTGTAACTCTTCATGGGAAATCTTCATGCCGGCTGCGCAAACAGTTCAATGTCGCAGTGAGATTTTTGATCGTTTGATTTTTACTAAAATATTGAATTCCACCAAGATTGATTAAAAACTTTGGTAAAGGTTTTTTATTGCCACATTTTAATCAAATTAAAGGCAGCCAGGCTTCCTGTGTAGTCTTAAAGCAATCAGCTGGGCATGAATGAACACTGGCTTTTCAGAAAGCTGGAGCTCTGGTGTTCTCACTCCAGTATAAAAACATCCTACCAACCCATAATTCAATAACATAGTAAGACAGAGAGAGAGTGAGAGAGAGAGAGAGAGAGAGAGAGAGCACTTTAAATTAAATATGAGTTAGCTTAATGATCAGTGTACAAGTGGTCACGGCACAATACACTCATCACATCCTTATAATAGGTTACAGACGCTCTTTAAGTGCACAGCAGTTGTAGTTTCCCTGTCGTTGGAAGGGAAAGACAAAAACAACATTCCGTAAATAGAATTTCTAGCCATTTTGAGGTGCAATAGCGTGATGCACATGGCGTCTATAACGCTGCAAGTCTACTGAAAAGAAGGATGAGCCTACTTACTTTTCTCGAAATTAAATATCAGTCAAAAGCAGGGATCGCACTCTTGGACTCCTTCCCCACGACAAACGCGACGAAACTCCATCTGCAATTCTCCTGCGCACAGTTTTTCACCACGCAGACTTGAGGCTACACCTCGAAGCCAAAATCTCTAGATCCTTCACCAAGTCTGACATCTGAAACATGTGAATCCATATGCTGTTCGGTATACTTTCTCCATACGATGAAATATCAAACTGCCACGCGCCACTCTGTGATGCGGTACACAAGCATGTCGTATTAACCTCACACCGATTTGTCCATCGTTGTGACAGAAGGCAGTACTTTTCCTGGCACTACATAAAAATAAAATCATTTACCGATTAGCGTTGGTCTCCTATTTTTTTTTAACACTGATGAATGATCTGTATTATGATTTTATACACAGCCCCGACACCACTTACAGCGTCTCCTTCAACAGCAGCCCATTGCTGCTGAAACTGACCGCTCTCTCCACATTCCCCTTCCAGTCCTTCGCCAGAAAGTAAAAGGAAAGCACCCAGACTGGTTCATTCCGTCGTCGTGGTTTAAGATGGAACTTTTTTCTTCTTATTTCATCCAGTATCTGATTAAATTTCTCCTCACAGTCCAGTGCGGATTTTAAGACGCGTATTATTTCCCTCAACTATGATTACCGCCCCGGGAATGATTTGCCGCGTTAGGCTTTTGAGAATATTGAGATAAAAAAGGGTGGGGGGGGAATTTTAATCACACCGATGTTTCCAAGAGAAACCTTGCCACAAGCTATAGTTCATGCACAACCCCACAGCGTCTTTCTCCTAAAGCGCATCCCGATGCTTTCATTGAATTAGCTGATAGAGTCAGATGTAGAGGTCCTCTTCACTTCTTATCAAAGAGCAGCGCTAAAAAAAATCATGTGTTTTCTGTATATTCCGTTTGAGATGAATGTAAACTCATGCTCTCTGTAAATGATGGTCCATCCGTGTCTTCTATCTAACCCATTGTGTTCCGGCACTCTGGGGCGAGCACATTACAGGAGGCGATGCCACGAAGGTCCACACTGTCTAGTTTTTTCCCGTTCATTCCATATCGACGTTCACAGTGCAATGAGATCAGAGTGAAGGAAGAAAAAATGCCTATTAAAATTCCGTGGGAAGAAATATCTTCACTAGACGTGTTGAAGTCCTGCTAGAGATGATTGCAGATGCAGGTTAAAATGTCTCGCGCTATACCCAGACCTGTCCACTTCCTCTCGCCTCCATGGCACAGCCTATGAGCACATCTACTCTGATGCAACGTGACCTGAACTCCAACGCCACTGAAGCTCTCTGACTCTCAGGTACGCGCAAAGCAGTGTGTATGGATCTGTAATGAATATACGGTCCTTACTTTGCTTTCTTCTTATATAACAAATGTTCCGGTGGCGTCTCGGTTAGGTGAATATAATTATCCAATTACCTCCTATTAGCCTACTAGTGATTGGCCAATATGAATAAAAGCACAGAAGAGCATCTGACCGAGGAGACGCATGGAAACGTGAGCGCGTGTTTTTGCGGCGCCGGCAACTGCGCACGCTTGCGTGTGTGTGTGCAAGAGAGAGAGTGAGAGAGAGAGAGAGAGAGAGAGAGAGATTCTCCGCAGCCTTCTGTCTATAGCAAAAGGGACACGACTGCCATCTACTGATTGTCTCACACCTATCTTGACATGCTTAATCTTCCCCCGCCCCCAAGCACCTCGCGCGCGCGCACACACACTCTCACACACACGTCTTACTATATTACTGTCCTTGTGCGGCTAATTAATGCTATTAATGAGGCTAATTAATACTAAGTCTGCACCTAAACTTAACCCTCATCTTAACCTCAGCAATAAAAAACAAATTTGGCTCTTTTATTGTTTTATAAAATTAAAAAATTCATTCCTTACGAAGTCCATCCAAATGTCCTCGCAAGGCCAAAATTATCCGATGTTAACTATCGTCGTGATTCTTATAAGAATCACACACACACACACAAACACACACACACACACACACACACACACACGCGCGCGCGCGCGCCCTGTCTAACAGGAAGGCAGTCGAGCTACTTCACACATTTTTGAAACGGTCACAGCTACCGATGTTCTATACGCAAACAGCAACTGAGCAAAATTCCGTTTCTAACATTTGTTGCAAGTTTCACTAAAGCCATCAGAATTTCCACAGAGAATGGAAAAAATCAGCAGCATTATGTTTAGTAAATTTAATACCTAATATTGTTAATGCTTCATATTCTTCAAATTATAAAATGGATGAAATAATAGAACACAAATAATATTGTTGAAATGCTGTGGGTAGTGAGTGGCTGCTCAGACTCACAGACTTTCAAAAAATATTACCAACAACAACAACAGCAATATTAACAGGATTATTATTATTATTATTATTATTATTATTATTATTATTATTATTATTGTTGTTGTTGTTGTTGTTGTTGTTGTTGTTTTGTTGTTACTACTACTACTTCTGACTAAGCATTTCCAATTAATGTTTAACTACTCATTCATAATTTAACTATTTATGACAGTTTTCCTGGCATAACTTTTTCAACTGACTGTGGAAACTTACCAAAGCAAAATATGCTGTAGCCAAATCTCTGACATGTTGTGGCAGTATTTATGCTTGAGCATTTGTGAAATGTATTCTCATTCCTTACACAGAATGTGCTTGTCAGCATAGCATCATATCCACCCACTCAGCCGACACCATTTATCTTTTGGAGCAGCCATGCACGTTTCTGAAACACAAATGGCTCCCTCCTCTTTATATAACTGCACTGATTTGGGTCTGAAATAATTGCTTTTACACACTATGCTGAGTGGATTAAGCACTGAAAAACATTTTGATTCATGTTTCTCATTCTGTCTACACTATCTACTAGTAGTGGCTAAAAAACAGGTGGGTAAACTATACATGTTCATGTCACCATAAGCCTATCTCAGAACATTCACTGCACTGCTTAATCTCCATCTCCTCGTGTCTCTGTCCCTGTTTGTCTGCCTTCCTCTCTGTACACAAAGTGGATTCAATGTAAAAGGATAAATTCATGTTCTGCTAGCACAAACAGAAATGGGAGTTCCCAAATTACACACTTTCCATTGATTCAAATAGGTTACCTATTTAAGGTTATGTCTACTAGCCAATAAACTATATGGCAAAACTATTTGGCATCAATAAATAGGCTACAGCACTCTATAATAATGAGTGGTTAAAAGAAGGTATCCTTGTTTACATACAGTCATTGGAAAAAGGAAAGTACAGTAAATCCTCCATCAATTCTTTTTTTTTTAATTCATCAGGGTCTAAATAACAATTGTATCTTCTATAAACAAACAAATTTCCATTGATGGCAAAAAAACCCCAAACAAAAACACCTGATTTCAATATGCAGTTATTGTGCCCTTAAAAGTAAGCCAACATTTGAAAACCAGGCGGGAAATATAAGTTCACCCTATATTTCAACAACCATCTTTAGCAACAAGAAATAAATGTTTCATGTAGGAGAAATTTTGGTCCACTTTTCTTTACAACATTGTTTCAGTTCATTGATCTTTGAGGACATTAGTTTATGCACAAATCTTGTAAGATTCTGCTTCAGCATTACAATGTGATTGACATTTGGACTTGGCCATTCCAATATCTTGATTTTTTTCTTCTTTATTTATTCAGATATCTATTTGCTGGTGTGATTGGGATCATCATCCTTTAGCATGAACCATTTATGGCCAGATTAAGCTGAACAGATGCTGAACAGATGGCCTCATATTTGTCTTAAGAATATTATAGTATAAAGTGAAGTTCAGCTTTGTCTCAATGACTGTAAATTTCCCAGGTTCTGTGACTGCAAAACAAACCCAAATCATCACTCCTCCACCACCTTGCTTGACGGTTGGTAGGCGGTGCTTGCGGTGATACGCTGTGCTTGGATTTCACCAAACAGGGCACTGTGCATGATGACCAAACATCTCCACCTTGGTCTCATCAGTCCAAAGAATATTTTTTTCCTGAAGATCTGCGGCTTGTTCAGATACAGTTTTACAAACCTAGGTCTTGCTAACATTATTTTTTTTTAAAGGGGTTGGGTGGAAGGAGCTTTAACGTGGACACCCACCCATGAAAGTCATGCTTGTTCACTCTTTTTTTGATGTGATCCTTATGGCTCATGTCCATTCTTCTTAGCAGGATGTAGACACACCTAAGTGCTCTAGAACACCAAACTGCCAAAAGTTCTGCTTTTCTAAACGTACTCACACTTCTTGATGATTAACTAATCTTGTGCATTTCATTAGTAACTCCTGGCTGCTAATTACTCTTTTAATTATTGTGGAAGTAGGAAGGATTTACTTATTTTTTTCCACCTGGTTTTTGAATATTGATTTACTTTTCAGGAAATATGACTACATATTGAAATCTGTTGTGTGTTTTTGTTGTCACCTGAGATTATTTGTTTGTTAAAAGAAGTCCGGTTGTTATTTAGGTGCTGATAAATGAAAACATAGAATTGAAGGAGGGGTTAATTTTTTTCACATTACTGCATAACTGTTATTGGTCAATGTCTTTTCAAAGCATCTTTAATTACATCTCATGCCATCAGTTCACATCATAGCTATATATTCATTTCATTTTCATCAAAAACAGATAGGTTAGTAAATACTCATAAAATGTTAGTTAACTCAGAACTGAACTTTAAAAACTTACCATGGAGCAAAAGGTTTTGACTGAATGTTGGTGCTCTATTTGCACCATTAGACTATTACATGCATGTGTGATTTGGACATGAGAAGGCAGAGCAAAGCTCTGTTGGGCTTCAGACAAATTTAACCTAAGATAACTAATGTTATCTTATTAACCAAAAAATAGGAAAAAAAACTCTGCCTGTTTGCCATTTATAACCTCTTTTGAGAAGGGTCTGCGATTCTTTTATTTATGCTATGATGTTCATAGTTGTGACTCCACATACATTTGAGGCTAAATTTATTGAGGTAAAATTATTATCCCCCCAGGAATTATGGAACATTTTTCTAAACTTCTTCCCAATGTTTGCAGAATTGATGAAACTTGATATAATCAAACATTCACCAGTGCTATTCTGTAGCTTTTGGTACATTTTGTAATATAAAATAAATTTTTAGGCTTGCTTTATATCAAATATAGTAAAAAATGGGGTGGTCAAAAATATTAGCCCCAT
>JAQQZR010000011.1:20442693-20471377 GCA_030068235.1 Notoglanidium macrostoma
ATATATTGGTATACACGGCTACACATTGGTATATACACTGTGTGTGTGTGTGTGGGTGTGGGTGTGGGGGTGTGTGTTTCGGTGTGTCTTGTTAGACACTAACTACACACAATAATAGATGAAGCAGGTCATCAGAGCAGATACAATTACAATGACATTAGGATACAAACCAGAGTGCAAATCCTTCAAAATAACCCCGATAAGATGTTTAATGCAAGGTGTAATAAATGTTTCTCCACGCTTGAATAAATTTGGCTCAGATTTCATGTAAATGAAATATATTTCAATATACGCACATTGAGAATCGGTAATTAATTTAGCTCAAAAACAGCCACAGTGGTTCAGAGGTCCCTAAGAGTTGTCTACCTGGATTATATAGTTCATTAACCGCCCCAACATGCACACACCTAAACTTACATGCATGGACGTGAAATCAGGCATCAAAAAAATCCAACAAAAGATATTTATTTATAGAAGCAGGAGGGAGTAGCTACATCAGGAGCATTTTTGCTTTAACACACTCCACTTGTGTCTAAAATGTATAGAGTGTGTATTATCATTTTGTATTATGCACCTGATACAGCACAATCATCTTTATTACTCTGGTACCAAGCTGTAAATGGTTCATTGGTACCAGCGTGCACCATTACACCCCACCAAACGGCTGCATATCTGGTCTTTACTCAACCAAAAACACACACTTTACAACCCTCTACATTCCATCAGTTCAAACTTAAAGTGGCAATTATTCCAAAGCCGGTCCTTTTCTCTGATGGTTCCATAAAAGGGTACTTAATTACCTAATTTAATTCTCTGTGCTCGCTAGGTTATGAATAAAACACTGAGGAGTGTGTTGTTATAGGACAGTATTCACCAATGAGATAATGAGATGCTGTGATGAATCAGAGTTACTCACTTGAAGTTGTTTATTTTCTCATAGCATGTCTTATAGCTGAAGTGCTTTATTCGGCTTATACTTCAGCAATTTGCCAGCTACCATATATTTTTTATTTATTCAATTAATTATTAAAAGTCATACTTTTTATCTGTTTCTACTTAATGCTGTGTATTGTCTGTGAAACAAGTTAGCTCCAACAGCAAATGAGATGACTCGTAAGTTTTCGTATATATTTACTTTTTCTTTGTTGTTTTTAATCAGTGCTTTATATTCTGCTTGTGAAACAAAATGCAGAGAAAAACTGCTAAAATAGCTATCAACTATCTGTCCGTTTCAAATTTAAAGTTTGTGATTTTTGTCAGAAGCAGACCGTGATTAGCTAAGTTAGCTAGCTAGGTAGCTAACAACAAACCCCTCCTGTGGCAGCTTGTGGTTTCGCTGCTAGCAGTAAAAAGAAATGATTTTACAGCAATGTTTTCTGTTCTCTTGTCCTTGAAAGTTTTTAAAAGGTAAAACATTCCTTTATAAGTTTTTGCTTTCAGAGCCAGCAGCTAAACCTCAAGTTACCACAGGAGTTAGCTAAGTTAGCTAGCAATAACCTTCTTTGGTAACCTGAGATTTAGCTGTTAGCACTACAAGCGGGTAATTTTACAGCAATATTTTCTGTACTCTTGTCCTTGAGAGTTGTCTTTTTTACAAGCCAGATTGGCAAGAACACTATTTCTTCATTTAGAAGATACTTAAAATGGGCATCTGTCAATTTAGCGCGTGTCTAAATTTGGACATTTCCCTGACTTAGCAGCTGCTCACGCTTTAGCGCAGTTGACGCTAGGCAGGTAGCACCTTCATTTTTTTTTCCAGAACAGAGCACGCAATTGTGTGCGAGTGATGTTTTACACCTTATTTACTCTCGCAAAGTGAGACTGCAGTTTTCTTCCTACCATAGCTGATAAAAATATCAACCTAACTTTCCTGCACATTTCTACACACACATACGTCCTTGTGCTGTTACTGACACCCGGCTTTTCTGCTTAACCGCTGCCTTGTCTTCATCGTTTAGTGGTTTAATCTGTGCTCTGCATCCAGTGTGGTGCAATTTCAGTCATTATATAAAGCTCAGCAGTGTCAGCTCTCGATGCCATGCTGCGACCCAGCACTGAAAAGGGACATATGTCAGATACAGACACTATTTTTGGACTGGCCAAGTGCCCTGAGGCTCCGCTGGACTTCTGTGTGGGTCAAACAAATGCCTTTTCACTAGCTTGATCTTTATTTGTTTGTTGAGGGTCTAGCAACGAGTACAGAATCAATCACGTCTGACCTATAAGACCGTTAAAAAAAGTTAACGACTGACTTTAAGTACAGGAGTCTTAAGAATCCATGCATTATTTTCATCTTAAGAACTTATTTTTCTTGTGGTCTCAAGAAAGCCTCAAAGTGGTTTTCTCAGGATTACTCTGCCAGCCAGAGCTTTACGGTCTACCACATAGTCATTTATAGCTACAGGGGTAGCTACAGGCTATAAAGTCACACACTACGCATCGAGGGTTGCATTTAGAGTCGACGACGTGAGTTCAAATGTTATGTCAGTATTTAAATGGGAAAAGTTCTCAGTATTCAGAGTCGGATTTTGCAGCTGTTCATGTTTCACCTCCAAGGTTGCTAGGTTTTTCCTGAGATTATCAGATTGAGACTGTCAAAGATTTTCAGTAGCGTCTAGACCATCATCTTTCTATGCGTGCACTTGCCTTTAATTCTGAAAAAAATATTAAGGAATAGAAGATGCGGAATGAAGAAGCAAATCACGTTTTCTTTCTTTCAAATGTAATATGACGTAAAATAAAAGCAATAGACAATTTAAAAATGAATGTAAAGGAGAAGATGGCAAGCATCGAAATAAACATAGGATAACAGGAGCAATTATATTGCTGCATGAATATCTTAGCTGTAATTCTCACATGAATCACTGAAAATTTGGATTCATTTAACGATATGGCTTCAATCCCATTATTCGACAGCTTATAAAAATATCACTTGATCCAGCACATCCTACAGGATATTTTATTACACTTTTAATGCACTATTTGATTTGTTGAATTAATAAAATGATGACAATATTTTTCTAAATTCAGTGTCCTCTTGTAAAGCGCTCACGTGCTATGCGTCACTTTAAATAAGAGTTGTTCACTTTTTAATCCATAAAATTAAGTCAAGTCAAGTGATGTCTCAGAATAAAATGCTGTCTCCTGAAAACAAATAAAACTTTCTGTGGACTTTAATGGGACGACAGTATTAATCACTTAATAGTGTTATATTTATGTATTTCATAATGGCTTCCGATGGCATTCCATAGTTTTTGTGCACCCTGAAACATTTCAGCGTGACGTATATAACAGCATTACATCAGACGGTGGTGCTGGACTTCACACGTGCTTGTCACTGGAGCTGAAATTACGCAAGCAAAGTGAGCTCAAGTTTAAGGTCAGTATCTTGCATAACGTCTGAATAGCGCCCAAGTCTGACGTTAAATCCGTGGTCTGAATAACGCTGTTATTACGTTATAGCGAAAAATAATTACGGCATCAAAAAAAACACGTCGTGGAATGGCATTGCACAATTTTTAGATATTTTAAGGCGCTTTCTTTAATCAACCTGTAAAGCATGTGAAATTCTTAGAAACTATTACATTGTTTTGATAGAGTACTGAGAGCTAAAAGCAGTCACCCGTTTTAACCAACATTTTAGCAATTCTTCTAAAGAAATAATTGAATTTTTGCACTGCTGCTTAGTGTTACATATCATTTAAATGAGACTGTAAATAGATCCAGTGATATTCAAGTGATATTGGATTATATGGATATCATGCTTTAATACAAGTGCTTTAAACATAAACCCCATAATGGCTATTTCGCTCAACCTTACAATCACTCCGCACACACACACACACACACACACACACACACACGAGGAACATGTATGCCTGTCATCCCTTAAACGCGTAGATTTCATCCCATCTAATTTCTTTAAAGCACCAGATTCTGTGTGAGGGAAATGCATGAGTAAGATAATAGTACAGCTGTATTTATTCATGTGTATGCAAAGACTCGAGTCAGCGCTGCAAGCCAAGCGAGGCAGAAACACTGCCATGTCTCCTTTTCTAAAAGCTATTTCGCTTATATCTGCCTGCATCTGAGCTGACGCTGCTTTAAGCACCTCTCCGGTCTTTCGAGCCCATGCGAATGTGAAACAGACTGCCACTGTCTATGACCTTTTCCTTAATGCTGCCAGTTTGTTTCACATTATCAGCTTATGCACCGTGTCCATGTGCAGTATTCTCTGCAGTAGTTATTCGGGTGTAATGCATCACTTTTTGCCAGGCACATAGCAAAAAGCGTCAGGACAACAAACTCGTTGACCTTTTTAGAATCAGGTTTTGGAACATATTCAAATGGAATTATGATATGTAAGCTAATATTTATTTCACTACACATTCAGCATCATGAATAAACACAAGTGAAAAATTAAGCTGGCACACTTAGTTCAGCAAAAATGAACTAAAGTAACTGAATGAATAAACACAGACAACTGGCAAATATAAGCCCTGTAACACTTAATTATACAGTGTTGGTGTTATTAAAGTTGACTAAATGTTAACTGAACCCCATAGGTGTTGAGTCAACTCTTCCGAATCTTGGACTTCGGCGATTTCTTGGTAACATGACAAGCTTCGTTTTGTTATCTTCACTTTCACTTCATTAACTTCAAGAAAGGGAAAAAGAGAGGCTGTGAGTTTAAAGCTGCTTTAGCATAAGTGCCATCATGAACAATCTTGTCTTGTAGACGTTCTATAACGTTAAATGTACCTATGGATTAAAAAAAAAAGTATGTTCTATAATTCACAAAGAAATTAAATCATTGTTAAAATGCTGAGGTATAAGAAGAGTAAAACAGTTCAGGTTGTGTTGTTATAGAAAAATAATCATCTGTGTGGTTGGAGCAGTGACTCCACTTCATCACATGACCCTGTCTTTGATTATTTTCCTTTAATAGCAACATTTATAAGTGTGTAGAATACACTACTGACCCATCATCAGTAATTATGTGATAATTATTGGACCCTGCCCTTCCTTTCAGTGATGCATCTTCAGTAACACTTTATCCTGGTCAGAGTTGCAGTAGATCCGGATCCTATACTGAGAACGCTGGGTGCGAACCATAAATACACTCTGGACGGGATGCCAGTACATCACAGGGCACTGTGCACACACATTCACACAATCATTCACACCTTGGGCCCATTTTGGTGCAGCCAGTCTACCAGTTGGCATGATTTGGGAGGTGGGAAGAAACCAGAGAACCTGGAGAAAACCCACATGGACAACATGCAAAACTCCGCACAGAGTTCACGATCCTGAATCTGCCAAGTGTACTCTCACTGAATGCTCAATTACCATCTAGAATAGAGTTTAAAGGTATCTTAGGTAAGTCTTTTTTATCAAGATTAAGTCTCAATGGGTGGTTTTGACATCTGAATGATTCCCACCTATGTTAACGAAGCTCCGCCCCCAGAATCTATGGAAGCCCATGGAGTGGATTGTCCGTAAAATGACTGACAGAAGGCACATCCAAACACAAACAAGTATTCAGGACTGGAAGTCCCTTTTCCAAATGAGTTTTCTCAGTAACCTTTAATACACTTTTGCTAACGCCATGGCTTAATCCATTGAATGTTTTTTCATGTTTTAGATATCTTTCAGGTTATTAGTACAAGTAAGAAATAAACAAAAAAGACTATTGCACCTTTAAGCAAATTGAGTGCAGTAATATTAAAAATATCGACACTACTTTGGCGAACATCTACTTTGGCGAACACAAACATGAGGAGTGATATACAGTAAAACGTCTAGTGTTGCCAAAAAAAAATCTCACCATAAGTCGCTATTGGCTCTCTGAAATGTAGCTAAAAGTCACTATATTGCATGATGATGTCACGCAATACGTAAAGATGTCTAATTTGCATATGTCATGTAGCTGAATGGCAACACGGTTCTCTGTGTTCTTGCAGGTTGGATATTTTGCTTGGTCGTTGGTTTGTTTTTGGAGGAGTGGGAGTGGGGAAGACGAGTGGGGACAGTGTAATTTTCATTATCATTAACTTACTATAAACTGACTCGCCTGCCCTCCAATGGCACTTGCCGAGCTGCGTCGTATCAGTTAGGTCTGGAGAACCTCTAATTCCGTGTAATTACAGCGGCTGTATAGGTCAGTCATTACTTTTATAAACGTGGGCAACTCTAGTCCATTAGCAAAGACAGACACTGACGTCATTCACAAATCGGTGATTGTTGCTATTGCTTGACATCGAGAATAGGGCTTGCCAAAGTTGCGAGAAGTCGCCAGGTTTCCCAGTGCGGTTATACTAAATACCTGCACTCTTGGTCGTCCAATCAGAATAGTAGACTGGAACTAAGTGCTGTATAATGAGGCCACGCCCCCAAATGCACAGCTTTGTTCGTGCACTACGTACAGATTTTGACCGGATATAACGTAACATCCGGGTACTTTTCGTTTACTAGTGGATAAATTAGCACACTCATCATTCTGCAGTGCCGTTTGGAGGATATGATTTGGGACGCACCCGCACAAACCGCTCAGATTGAACACTTGTCACCTGGTTTAAAAGACTCAGAGGCCCTGGCAGGAGTGTTGGAGGTGGATGAGAACTGTAAAACAAGATTCAGGAAAAACAGATAAATACAGCTGTATCCAGTACGTACCCCATTTTGTCAGACTGAGAGCTGGAAGCAGCTGGTTGTTGCAGTTTGTCGGCTGTCCGTTCCTGTGTCTGTCACTCCGACATGCCACGCAAAGCACCGCAAACTCCGACAAGCTTTTTATCTTCACCGCTAATCCGCACAGACGTGTGAGGGCATGATGATGGCGAGAGAAAGCAAGCTCTCTTTCGCAATGTGCATTCTTACCCCACACAGCCAGCACACAATCTCTCTCTCTTTCTCTCAACAACAACAACAACAAAAAACCTTACTTATATTACTAATAATAATAATAAAAAAATCTCCCCCAGCAATAAAATCAGATTCAGGAGGCCAGACAGCAGCGTTTCTGTCCGTGTGCGACGGTGCCTTTACTCCTCTTTATCTCCAAACGCCAATCAAAACAGGACCAGTGTTCACATCTACACTCTTATTACATGTAGTCCATCCTGGCCAAGGAAAATGAATATACCTTGGATGCTCATTCATCCATTTACACTATTTTCGAGGTGCCCTGTGTTCGCCCCGTTGCCTGGTTACAGCTCTCCGGTGGAAAAAAATCCCCAAGCAGCGCATATTAGTGATTCACTTGACTGAGTTGATTCTTTCGAAGTGAATTGAACCACAGGGACTTGAATTCATTCATTTGATTCATTCGATTCACTGAGTCAAAGCGGCGGGCGGAAAAATTATAATTATACTGTAGTTCTTAAACAGTTGGCACACAAATGACAAAATAATGCAATATACAAAATAACGTTCAAATATTGTTTTATTTAATAAACAAAACAAACAAACAAACAAAAAAAACTGCATTTCAGCTATGTCCACTTTGAGAAAAAAAAAGAAAAATATGTAGAATGTGATTAAAAAAAAACAAAAACAACAACAGCAAAACAATGGTTTACGACACTAAGGACACTCCCATCTCCCCCCTCCCCTTCCCCCTGTCCTGTGATTGGCTGGAATACGCCCTCTGTTACTGATTGGCTGGAATACTGTTGTCTGGCTCGGTCCTAGCCACTTTCATTGTTTCCCTATTTACAGAGCCAGATTTCCAGATTTTTTTTCAGCACACACACTGAATGGACAGCTAGTGGACCGTGAATTAGATAAAAAGTTTACTGGATTAGAATCAATGACTGCACTTTTAAACCGTTGCCTTAAGGCTGATTTATAGTTGTACATAGGTTGTAGGCAGAGTCTAAACCTTAGCCTACGCAAATGGGCTGTGCCACTGTGAGCGTTTATACTTATGCGCTGGTGTGTCTGGATCACTCTGCAGTTACACCTCTGAAACACTAGTTGGCTGTGTGTTTTTTATGCTACTGTGTTGAGCTTCTTCATGTACTTCAAACAATGGCGACTGAAACTGAGCGGATCACGTTGGAGTTGGAGCTGACGAATGTAGAACAATAGTTACACTTACTGAAATTACTGCAAGACAAAAAAGAGAACACGTCGGTGGAGATGGTGGATACAGCCATTGAGATTCAGTTTAACCTCTCCTCGATTTGGTCCGTGTTTCTTCAAGTTTAGTTAGAAAATTCACCTTAGTTAGAAAATGAAGTGAGAAGAAGGAGCAGCCAGAAATGCATTGGAAAAAGTGTGATACTACCAAGCGGACCAGTCACACTTCTTGTGTTCTGTGTCGTGTGATGTGTAGTTATATTTCTGGGGTGGTGCATTCAGTCAGGCTGCGGCGTAGGCTATGGAATAGTGTACGTGGCCTTTAGGAGAAAAGTATTACAGGTCTCTTAAAAAACCCCTTTGGACAACTGTGTTATGGTTCAGAATGCATATTTGTGTTTACATGTCAATCCTGTCAGTGATTTTAAAGTGACTTCCTCGTACTCCTTCACTCCGCACCCTGCTAACATGATAATACTGCTTATTACAAAGAAAAAAGCACAGCGACTGCACGTGTAACCATTTTCATAATTCTCATTCTCATACAGCACGCCTGAAAGTGAAGTAATGACCATCCTTGCTAACGCTAACTCTAGTTGGCATGCTAAATCTAGTTTAATCATGTTCTTGAATGGGAAAAGGGGAGCGGACTCAAAGAGTAAACAAATCATTTAAAACTCATATGACTCATTTTGAAAAATTTGAGAACTCTTACCTAATGCACCTTTAAGGTTTCTTTGGTAAAAGCAGGTTTTATATAGAAACATGACGTATCAAATATACATTTATATCTGTATCTATATCTGTATTTGGATTTAAATCAGAAATGGGTGTGGCCTAACCCAGAATAAAAGAAAATGAATGTATGAACCATACAAGGGGTAGGGGTTTGGACTGATGAATCGATAAAAAAAAAATCAACAAATCGACAAACATTAAGGCAACAGTCATAAATGGATTATTATCTATAGAGTCCTTTCATACCACAGATTTTGAACAAATTTGGTCATATTTTGATCGGATATTGTTGATCTGTATGATATATTGTATCGTATTGTATGGTAACATGTTACTTTGATGCATCATAGCTGTATCATAGCAGACTGAGTGTTAGCAAATATGAAATTCTTGCATCCTGCAGTGCTGCACGTATGAGCTTCATATCTGACCACTTGCTTGTTCCCGTATGAAAGTAAAAACTTCTTGCTCACTCAGACTTTTTGTTGTGTCCCGCCATGGTGTCTGGTTTCAACCAAATGTTATGTGAATCTCTCTGGCAAGCTTTCTAACAAAAAGAAAAAAGAACAAATTATGTGTCTTCTATTTGTATACATATTTGTACATGTTTAGAACACGTTGTCTGCTCATTCCCAATAATGTTGCAAAATGAATCCATCCATCCATTCATTATGTATACCACTTATTTGTTAAGTGTAGTGAGGAAGCTGGAACCAATCCCAGCAGATTTCGGGTGAGAGGCGGGGTACACTCTGAGCAGGTCGCCAATTTATTACTTACACAGAGACCACCAACGAGTTACACTCACATTCACACCGATGGGCAATTTAGAGTAGCCGGTTGCCTAATCCGCATGTCTTTTCGAGGAAATCGGCACACCCAGAGGAAACCCATGCAGGCATGGGGAGAACATGAAAGTTCTCTACACAGAAATGCCCCATTTGGCATTTCATCACTTCCTGTTTGGCTTCCATGTGACACTTTATACTCCAGACTACATGTTGTCAACTTTCACCAGATTATGTTGAGAAAAAAGTTTTAATAGTTACAGTAACAAAATGGATTTGACACAGCTGATATTTTTTTAATCTGATTTTGAAATATTTCAATCTTAATTTATAATCTATGTATAATGATGTTAATGATGTGCTGGGTAGGATAGCCACATAGGTATTGTAAATATAATTACTAATGTAACCATAATGTAGAATGAATTCGATATCAGTATCTCTCAGGTAAACACACCAAATTATTTTACTCTGATAACTTCACATTTGTTTTCATAGTCACCATTCTTAATTTGCTTTTATTTTATTGCAGTGCTATAGATTTAGATGAAGTTAATAAAGTTTACTTTAATAAAAATGTACTTATAAACATTGCTTACTGAAATAATTTGTTTTAATTGTTGTGTTACTCTGATTTGGAAACCACATAGTTGCTCAATTTTGGATGAAATATATGAAACGTACTGTAGATGCACAATTAATGAAGGCCATCTTGTGGACTTTACCTGAACTGCATCAACAATTAAATCACACAGGATGTTCATTTGTTTACACTTTATCCCTGAATTAATCCATTTGTTCATCCATCTATCTATCCATCCATCCATCCATAACTTCCTCCTCTCTGAAGTCTCTGACATATTTCCATTATTTTATTACTTACAATTTCACCATGTTTATGCCAACATGTAATTTAAAAAAGTTTACCTTCCATATTCACAAAAAATTTGCACATCCAGAAACCCCACCCAATAAAGACCTAGTAGCATTTCACACAGCCTTGGAGTAAAAATGTTTCCGCTTTTACCAAAATGCAGTCGGTCGAATTGTACGAGTAAGTAGTCCAAGATTCATCAGTAAGTATCTTCCACCTTAATAGACCTAACAGGAAGAGGCTGTTAGTCTATTCTTCACCAAACATTATATGGAGGGGTGCCAATAATTTTGAAACCAGACATACTTCTGGAAAAAAATAAAAACAAATAATGTGTTAGAATAAAACCTAACATCCCTGTATATTTAAACTTACAAAATTATATTATTATTTTTTTAATATAAATAACTTAATAAATAACTAAATAAATAAAAAATCTGCATTTGAGATTCCGATGAGATTCCGATCTCCACTACGACTCTGACCAGGATAAAGTGGTTACAGAAGATGAATGAATTACATTTGTCTGATGAACATAACTTTTAAAGGAGTGCTTTGTAATTTTTTAGAGACCTGTACTGCCCGTGGCATGAATTTCAATTACATTAAAACATTGACAAGCCTTTTCCTGCCTGTTGTCTGACCCCAGCACCGCTGTAGACACCACATAAGTGTTGCTTTTTAAAGAAAAGGGGCAGACCTGAATGGTTGTGCTCTGACTCTAGGGGAAGTGGAGCTTATTTCTGGGTCAGAAAAAATGTAAACAGTAGGTTGAAATGAAGAAACTGGGAGAGCCATTGCAAATGACAGCATTTATTATAATTTTTTTTTTAAACCATGGATCTAGAAACACTTTTAAACATTATAAACTGAAAATTTAACAAACAGGAATTTTGTTCAAAATACATCGAGAGACGCATTTCTTCCAAAAATGATGCAATTGAATAATTTACCTAGAGGTTTTACAGTGTGTATAATCCATTAGCAGATAAACACACACACACACACACACACACACACACACACACACACACACACACACACACACACACACAGCTTTTGCTGTGTCCTGGTTTCTTGCTCTTCTTCTGTTTCACTTAGACATAGCTCAGACGACAGGCATTAGCAGGTGACACCATGAACCTCGAGCTCAACTCGGGCCTCCCACTTTACAGTTTAATATCCAATAGCGAGTTCTGATTCTATTTAAAAAATACTACATGCTGATGTGCTGGTCACGTTATCTTTAATAACTGACTAATACAAATTTGATACAGCCTCCAGCTTCCAAAACATACACTTGATTGGCAGCAGTGAAGTAAACTCTACATCTGTGACGTTCAAACTAGTAATCGCTATCTGTATGTTTTTAAACGCCAGTGCATTTGATAGTGTTGGTCAAATTTAGACATCGAGAATGGCGATGAGTGATGCAACACATACAGAAAGGGTTGAGTTGCAGCTTCCAAGTCCTCTGAAGGTCACATCGCAGCTCACAGCTAATGTTATTGGAACGTTCAGCAAACATATTCGAGAGGTTTTAAGATAGCTTGGCTGTAACATATTAGGAATAAAACACTTTGGGTTGTGATGTTATAGGAAAATAATCAACAACGTGTAGTGTGATGCACCCCAACACGAAACCGAGTCGCTGTTACTACCTGACGTTGATTATTTTCCAATTACACCATGTCCTAAAGCGTTTTATTCCTCAAATACCAACGCGATTTGCTGACGAATACAATTTTTAGAAATGAAACAGCAGTTCTGTAGCAATGGTTATATACGTTACACAAAAACAACCAAATAAAACAACAAAAGATTTCTAGAAGCGTAAAGCTCAGGAAAATGTTGTGGTAATCTTTAATTTAACCATTTCTAATGCATTTTGTGCAACCTGTTTGTCATGAAACATAGCTAATTTCTCGGCGTTCACACATCAGCTGGAATCTTGTCTTGAAAGCACTGTTAAATAGTCATTTGGCTTATCATAGTTTCTATTAAGCTGTAAACATAATATTTTTCTACGTTAAAACAAATTCCCTGTGTATTATCTTTGCTTAATGTATCTGCTAGGGTTGTGCCTCTGAAACCTCAGGTAAATGTCCCATTACAGCAATGTACATTTTTAGGAAAGAAAGGTAAGGAATCCCACAATATGCATCTTTACTCAGAAACTAATATAAAAAAATTAAGGGTAGCCCATATAACCCTTCTAGAGTGGTTTCACACACATAAAATGTGAAAACAACATTTTAATGTGTGAGTTATAAGTACACTTATGTTTTTACATTAAGGTATCAGTGGGTCGCATTTTACAGATGGCTTTGGTGGTGAGCCGAGAACATGCAGGATGCCTATTTGGCTATTTAGAGATAATGCTGAGCAAGAGAGAGAGCGAGAGAGAGAGAGAAAGCGAGAGAGATCTCCCTGCTTGCAACGACATGAACCTAGCACCTTGTAGGTCTCCAAAGAGCTCCTGAATTGATTGAGATTGGAAAAATAACCAAGAAACAAAAATGGATTTGATGGAAAAAATTGACCTGGATAACGAGATGACTGTATTACAAGGTGCGACGATGGAGGAGGAGGAGGATCCGAATATGAACGATGAAGTCAAGAAGTTGAGTAACAGGTGATTTACAAATTTGCAACTTTTAAAAAACGTCTGGGTTTTTGTGAAAATCTCTGCATCATATCTAAATTATATAAATCATACGCAATGTAAATACAATAATACATTTTAATTGAATTATTAATCTATTTTCCAGCAAAAATCAAATAAATTGTGCTTAGTATCAAAATTAGAACCCATTGTGTTTTCTTTTCTGCTTGTTTTATTCATACATAACAGCTACAAGATCCACCGTATTGGTGAAAGTCAAAGCCTTTGATCCAATGATACTGAAGGATTGCCTGGACTGCCATGTTGAAAAGCTCAGCTATTTGATTACTATATTACTGGGATATCATTGAACCATTTGGATTGGCTAAATGTAAAAACAGATGGAGATAAGAACTGACAGCTAGCAGCTTTACAGAATTATAAAACTTGCATAATATTACATAGGAACATATTTCACTTTTTGTTATCTGTGATGTAATTATTGGTTCAGTCACATACACTGAAGTGAGACAATTGATTTCTTCCAGTCTGAGAGCAATAGTCCAAGAAGAGATAGTGAAGCCCAAACTTCAGTGCCTGATGATGGATCCAGCTTTCTCAATGGTAACTCTACAGAGCGAAGACAGCGGGATCCTCTGGGAGACGGCGTCCAGCCGCTGCTCCACACCCCGGGCTTCTCCTGCCCCAGATCTCTGCAACAGCCTTGTTTCAAGAAGTCCAACCAGTCCGGGTTCAGAAACAGCAGGTAAAATCATCTTCATAATGGATGAGGATCATATGATCAGGAGGAAGAAAAGGAAGCGGAATAAAGCACCTGAGAAGCTACCAGTGATAACAGATGAACTGCCAGTAGAACCAGATAGGCCAGCCATGGTGGAGGTCTCCATTCCCAATGTGACGGTCGAAAAAGATAAAGAGGATGAAAAGAAGGACTTGAAAGAAGCAAGAAAGCAGCGTTTGTTCAGCCTGGTCTCTGAAGGATCAGAGATTCTGAATATTGTCGTGCCCCCCAAGGTGTCCACAGTGGACGAGGAGGAGAGCAAAGGGATGGTAGATAACTTGTCTTACCTTGAAGACACACCTGTTATAAAACCCACTACGATCCCTGAAGAACCTGAGGCAGCTGAGGAGGCAGAAAATCTGCAACAGCTTCAAGCTACAGTACAGGGAGTATCAGAGCCTAAAGCTTTGCCACCACTGATCAAACCAGCACGAAAACAAGGCGCAAGTGAGGACTACTTTGAGAAATTCACACTCTTGGACGATCAGGCACCATCAGGAGTTCCTACAGTAGATGGTAACCAAGAGCCTGAGATCACAACAGAGCAAGTAGAACTTTATGAGGGTGAAGATAATGCTATTGTTGGAAAACCAGCACCAGACTTCTCAGATGATTCTGCATCCATCATTGGACTGGAGATCACCAGCGAACATGTGGATGAGGTATTTTATGGAGGTGGACAAGATCCAGATTTTCGAAACAAAGCAAAGGGGGACAATAAAGAGGAGCATCCAAAATCACCTTTAAAGAAAAGTGGATGTGACTTATTTGGTAGCCAGGAGTCAATCCTTACTCCAATTTTTCTTCCTGAAGGACCTCAGAAAATCATAGATCTTGTCCTGTTGGAGGAACCAAAGGCCATGGCATTTATGTACTCAGATTTGTATGCAGACGCTTTAGGAAGCAGGAAGAAGCAAGACGATTCAGAGAGCATGACTTCAGAAAAGTCCTTCCACAGCCAGGAGTCTGACATCGAAGACAGAGGCTACTTGGAGAAATTTGTGCTTAAAGATGAAACTCCAGTGACTCAGATGGATCCATTATATGATGCCTGTAAAGAGGACGGTGTTAGGATGTGGTCACAGGATAGATTTGGCTGGATACAAAATGACAAGGATAACCCTGGTACGCTGGATGACGTGGATGAAATCACTGATTTCTTTAGGAATAGTGCTAACTCTTCTCCATGTGAGCCTATCCAGCTACGTCAGGTGGAACCAGAAGAAACAAGAACGGAGACTAAGACTCGACGTGTGGTTTTTCAGGACAAAGAACTGGAAAGGACACCTGAGGAGGACATAGACATTGCAGAAGCGTTTTTTGACATTGGCATGGACCCACTAGCACTGGACACAAGCTTGCAAACTCTAGACTACAAATCAATCATTACTGAATATGCTGCCAAAACCTGTGCAGGCACACCAAACAAGTCAGAAAAAAGCAAAGCTAAACCTCCAAAACAACCTTTTATTCCAATCCCTGTTCCTCAAACTGTGAAACCCATAACACCTCGTTATAAACCTTTCCTGGAGCTTACTCCATTACTTCCAGTAGAGATTCCTGAGGAAGATGGACAGAAAGAGGTGAAACCAAAGGAATGAGAAGGAAGTGACAAAGTTTGTTCATCCACAGTTAAAGCAAAAGATGCCTCAGTAGAAGCCCAGGACTATGAGCGAATCACCCAAAAGGAGGCAAGAGAATCTGCCCCCATGGCTCAGCAGTGCTCATCCAGAGGAAGAGAGGATACCGACAGTGCCGACTTTACTACAATGGAAAACTTTAGTCCTCTGAACCTCCTGTATGATCCTGTTGAGGCAGATAACAAGACTGTAGATATTCCAGTGTCATAGTTTAAAAAATTCATGCTAGAAGTTACAAGAACCTTGATCTGTACATGTTCAAGAGGACACTGCCAATGCAGAAAAAGTCTCTTCTGTATTTACCTTGTAAATATTTCAATAACCTTTCTCTCTACATGGACTGTTCAAGTCATTTATACAAGTTCTGCAAAATAAACCAGATAATATCAGGAAAATACTTTTTAAATTTGCAAAATGCTTTGTTTGTTGATGTGCAGCAAATTCTGGTACGATACAACCAATTTCATTCAAGTAATAGTTAACGTTTTATAAACACGTGACTTCAAAAAAGTACAAACAACACATACAAACAAGTTTATATATCTTCATGCTCGAGATTTATACAATTACATACAAAAATTTCAAATAAATTACAGATCCGTTTCATTTTTTTAATTGAATCAAGGTAAGGTCATCTCCTTTTTAAAATAAGTAATACATAAAACATGGCTTCTTACTGAACATGCACATTATGAATATTATATGTTATACGTACATTATATATTTAGTATATATGCATAAGATTATCTCAGACACAACACTACTCTCATTGTTTACATGCACCGGCTTTGTGGATATTTTCAAAGTCATATCTTAAAATAAAATGTTTAAAAATTCATGCTTTAAAAAATAAATAAATAAATCTCAAGTGTAAAAAAGCCTACACTTGACAAGAATTACATTATATTTCATATTGAAAAATAAGTAAAAATGACAGATTTTTGTAAATTTAATTGCTTTTTCCTATTCCTTTTTCTTTTCTTTTCTTTTTTTATATTGAATCCATGTAATGTCTAATCTTAATTTTAAAATGAAGTAAAACATGGCATTTTATCTAACAAAAAACATTTATAGATATGAAACATAGCCATTATTACTGTCAGATTTGTTATTCATGCATATGAATTTGTTTTTATTGGACAAGAAGTAACTGATTTGTCAGGCGTAACACTTCCTTACTGACATAAGACAAATGACGTCTAAATAAATAAATATAGTATACTATAGTTAATAACTATAATACATAATACTATACTAATATATACTAAATATACTAAATAAATAACTATATAAACAAATCCAAACAAATATATCACTATGGGGGAAACAAATTAAAATAAACAAAAAGGAAAAAATAAACATAAACATAAACAAAAAAATTATTGTACAGGTCATACATAAGGAGAATCTATGGGCTAATGTCAAAGATCTCATTATAATGTTTGAATAAAGTATCACTTTTTGTTATTCACCAATTTAAGTGCTTTAACCACGCATATGAATGTTTAGAAAACGCTTGTGTCAAGTGATTACGCACAAATTGTGCGACAGCACCGTTCAAGCGCGTTCCGAATGGCCGTTATTTCGACCCCTACATAGGGAGTCTTCGGAGGGAGTAAAGTATAGTCATGATCATTTCGAAATGAATCTCAGTCAAGATTTGGTAGACCTGCCTGTAACCCTGCTTCACTCACTGGCCAATCCAAGCAAAAGAAGGCGTGATTTTATTTTATTTTTTTTATGAGGCTGAATCTCAAATAAACAAATATTACACTACGTAGGGCGTGTTTCGACACCATTTTACGTTCTACGTAGTGCGGCTAGGTAGAAGCTACGAGGCTATTTGGAATTCAGTCAAAGTGTCGCCGGCTGTCGCATAGTGCGCGTGCTCAGTGGCGGTTTTCTGTCACGTGGTTCCTTCTAGCCAATCAGACGCGCCAAATCTCATTTTATTCGCGCGTTCAAAAGTTTCTTTTTTGAGGAAAGTCCTCGTGCGGCTGGGCGAGAACATTCCATCGGAAAAAAAAAAAACATTTCAGGCTTTAGCTTTGGCTGAGGTGATTAGTTTTTACCTCACGCGCTATGGCTCATAAACAGATCTACTACTCGGATAAATATAACGATGACATTTACGAGTACAGGTAATGTAAGAAATAAAGGTAAGGGATGTAGAAAAATCTGTGCTTAGTATTCGAAAGTCGTTAAACCGGCAGCCGGGATAGCTAACGCTAGCTGTCTGTTATTATCCGCAGTGAAAAATGACGCTTAATGTCATAGCTAATCTTACTAAGTTTTCTAAAATAACCGTTAAACTTTCTCTTCACTGGGGTTAGGAATAACTATTTTTCCCAGGAAATGAGGAAAGGAAGCCTAACAGGGTTGGGAATAGGGGCTCTCTGGTTAAACAAGTTTATTTGTAATAAAATATTGTTAGATAAATGTTTCAGGTTGAAGTTGAGAGTTCACACCGCCGGTGTGTGCTTTTGGACTGAAGATAAGCTAAATGCTAAATGACACTGAGGCGTCATCTGATGTGCATCTGATCTGCCGAACGATTTGACCAAAACATCATATCGCGATACTTGAAGAGACTTCTCTCGTTCCTGATACGTACCACGATAATATAGGTTAACAGACGGCCAGCAAAACTGTGGAATGAGTCAGTAGTTTAAGAAGTTGGTGCTTTGAGAAGTCAGAAATTTAAGATGGGCCAAAAGTTTGGGATTTTGATAAGTCAGCCTTTTGAGATAAGTGAACTGGCAATTTGAGAAGTCAGAAGTTTGAGACAGTCATGATATTGCGATTATAAATCAAATGCTTGAGATAAGTAAGAACTTTGAAAAGTCAATCATTTGCTTTATTTCAGAAACGAGGCAAATCGGTGACTTCTCAAACTTCTGAACTCGCAAATCAAAGTTGAGATTATTAGAATTTTTTTGACCAGTCAGTATTTTCATGGGTCGAGTGAGAACTGAAGGCGAGTCAGATGTTTGAGTTTATGACCCAAAAGTTCGAGATAAATCAGAATTTTGAGAAGTTAAACATTTGAGAGAAATTTCGAGAAGGTATGTCAATATTGTAAAATACGTCATAACTTTGAGAAGTCAGGAATTTTAGAAGCCAAACATTTGAGATAAACAGTAAGTCAGAAATTTGAGCTCGTAAAGGTTTTAGATAATTTTGAAAAGTCAAAAAACAAATAAAGCTTATAAGACGTTCTGTTCTGTGATCATGTACAGGCTTCGTGTTGATCGACAGCATGCGTGTTCACAACTTACAACGAATTAGACTAGAAAATGTCTGATCTAATATGATCGTCAGCCAGAGTTTTGAGCTTGTCGGCTCCGTGTTTTCTTTGGTACAGCCACATAGCTTCTGTATTCAGACTGTGGGAAGCAGGAGAGGTGTAAAATACAAAAAAAAAGAAAATTTAAATAACCGTTTTAGACCAACTGTTGCCAACTTTTGCATAGGAGCTTCACATTTTAACATTGGAATGCAAATATATGCCAAATGAGTTGTCCTAATTTTCCCTGTAATAAAAACACTTGAAGGATGAAGTCTAACTTGACTGTCATTCTTAATAGCATCAGTTAGCTACATATATTAAACTAAGAATAAGATTCGGTTAGATGTTATTCATCCTGGTGGGAAATGTCTTGCCAACGGTTGCAGGTACAGAAACAGGGAAACAGAAAATTACTACAGCAGTGTGAGCAAAAAGTATAGGAAAAGGTGTATATACTGTATTTATTATCTGAAAAATCCTAGTCATCATGGTTATCAAGTTATTAATGGCCAAAGTAACAAATGTGACTATTCGGATTGCCGCTGGAATATTTTGGCCAAAAATTGTCGGGCAAAAGTCACTGTTTAGTTTTCCATCTGAAAGACAAAACAGGCTGAAAATTTCCAATGGTAATTGGTCAGTGATTTAAACAGCTTTGTTTGCTCTGCTCTTCTGCAACAATCAGAAATCATTCATGGTTTCAGGATGGACCTGGCTCTTAACGTGTGTGTGTGTGTGTGTGTGTCAGGCATGTCGTTTTGCCACGGGAGTTGGCCAAGCAAGTCCCCAAGTCCCACCTGATGTCTGAGGACGAGTGGAGGAGGCTCGGAGTGCAGCAGTCTCTCGGATGGGTGCATTACATGATTCACGAACCCGGTCAGTATCACCGTGGCGGTACTGCATATTTAAACGTTTCCATACAGTTCTAAATGGTTTGAGAAAACTTGTATGTTCATTATCAAGCCTGTCAAAAGTTTTTATTTTTTATTATTATTATTTATTTTTTTTTTTTGTGACACCTGACCATCACACACATGTCCTTGTTGTACATTGTACATCTCCTTCCAGATTTAGCTCCCTTAGCTGTTATTTTAGCCTCCACTCTTCTGGAAATGCTTTCCGCTAGATTCCGAAGCGTGTTCATTCAGCCACAAGAGCATTAGTGAGGTCAGGTGCTGAGGTTGGGATCTCGAGGAAGCTCCAGTTCCCGTTCATCACAAAATGTTCAGAGGAGTTGAGGTCAGGGCTCCGTGCACGACACCCAAGTTCTTCCACTCCAAAAACTTGTCTTCAAACCATGTCTTCATGGAGCTGGCTTTGTGCACGGGGGCATTGTCATGCTGGAACAGTTTTGGGCCTCTTAGTTCCAGGGAAGGGAAATTGTAGTGGTCTAGCATAAAGAGGCATTCTATACAATTGTGTGCTTTTTGACTTTGTTTGGGGAAGAACCTGATATGGGTGTGATAGTCACATACTTTTGACCGTATAGCTTGAGCGAGTAAATTTAAATGAAAAATCTGGTGGATATGATGTGAACGAGGATCAGCTACAGAAACAGTGCTGGATTGTGTTTACAAAACTGGAATCACCGAACTACTGCCATGTCTTGTACTTCATGTGTTCGTTATCTCTGCTACAGTATAATGAACAGTATTATGAACTACTTTATTGATTGAGGTCTGTCAGCTGGTGACCCCGCTGTAGACACTCAAACATGTCTACATAGCTAATAAAACTGTTTGTAGTAAAAACTAATTTGTGTAAAATAAATATTCACTGAACGGTCCTGTCCTAATCGTCAGCTCTTCCAAATAAATCACTTACAACAAATGTTTGACTTGATGAGAAATGTACACCAGCATAACTTGCAGGTATTTTATTTATTTATTTCACTGACGTAAAAAGTCACTTCCTGTTTGTTTTTCTGTCCTTCCAGAACCCCACATCCTGTTGTTTAGAAGACCTCTTCCAAAGCAGCAATGACCACGAGGCCCGCTGATTCTCCGGCACCTTCCTGCGGATTATTCTGGTATTCAGTGAATACTAGGGACCTTTAAGGTCACGACCTCCTGTGCGTTTAGCTGGATTTCTCTCAACGCCTACGCTCAGAGAGTCAAGACCATGCAAAACCATACATTAGTGTGGATTTTTTTTTTATATATATATATATTTAAGGGGCCTTAAATAAAGTAATCATAACGATTCTGCCTAGTAAAGTGATTGAACATACTGCATCTTTAGCATCAGTATCATGGAAGATCGAAGATGAGGGAGAACTGTTTTTTTGCCCCCCCTCAAAGCTTTTTAATTAATGACTTGTATTTCTAGCGCAGCGTTGTCTGTATGAGGTGCAAGTTTTCAGGTTGGGATAATACTTTAAGGAAGGCAGTCAAAGAAAGAGTACACTTAGTCCCTGTGTCTTCATGATTGATTCAAAATCTTGTGAAGGGTGAAGTCCTTGATTTGATTACTAAGCAAAGCACTGCAATGTGGACAGACCTAATGTTGGGGAGCAAAACCACAGATGTTTGTTTTTTTTTTGAATTCTGAAAGAAACAAATGGTCCCATACAAATGTTAAAAACTACTGTAATGTTGTAGGGATTAACCTGTAAACGTTGATGCTTGTGTACAAAACGTTATACGAGACCAATCAGCGAGGAGATGGCAATGAGCAGTGTTTTGCTCTAGTTGTGCCATGTAGTGCAGAATAATGTTTTTTATGTTGCCAAGCTAAAATGACGATTGTGAAGCCAGCATGTATTGTACAATCTAATAAATATAAAGCTTTTTCATATTGAATATTTTATGTAGGAAAATCTTTCTTGTGGTTTTTACAGTGTAATTCCCTGTCACAGCAGAAGATGGTGCTGTAGTGCCGCCGATGATATTTACAGTGCTGTGTTTGGGTTATGGGTGGAGACTGGTGTTGCAGCCTGGGGTTCACTTCATATGGACATTATGGATTTTCTGCAAGCCTTGTTCAGCATCCACTTCAGATTTAGGCCTACTCTCTTACTTGGGGGGAAAAATCCAGGTGATATTTTTTCCAATCTTTAACTGTGCAAGTTCGGTGAGTCCGTGCCCCATATTCTGTAGCCTCAAATTCTTGTTCTTGGCAGAGATCCGTGGAACTCGTTGTCTTCTTGCTGCTGTAGCCCATCTGTTTTGAGGTTTACTCATTCTGATATGCTTTTCTGCTCACCACAGTTGTAAGGAGTGGTTAATTGTCATCATAGCCTTCCTGTCAGCTTGAACCAGTCTGACCATTCTCTCTTGACCTCTGTCACCAAGAACAGGTTTTTACCTGCAGATATTTATTTATTTACACCATCCCAGGACAGTTTATGGACTACTCGTATAAGCTCCTCATGCTCCAATCTGGCCAATGTCACAGAGATCTCACACTTCCCTATTCTGATGTTGGATCTGAACATTATCTCAACTCCTATCTGCATGATGATTAAGCATTGTGCTGCTGGCACATAACTGGCTGAAAAGATAATTGCTCTTACAGTGGTTTGCGAACATATATCTGTAACAGAAGTATCTAAAACCCAAAGGTTTGCCATGAGTATACGGGTGCGATGGTCAGGTGTCCTCAAACGTAGGGCCGTATAGTTTATCCGCAGTGCAAGATTGCAAAAAAAGACTAAACTAGCATGTACACCATCAATGTGGGGTAGTTGAACAAGACTCCGTAACATTTCAAAATTGTGACACGGAATCCAGCTTTGTAGTTTAAAATACTAGAGCAGAAATGGCTATGAACCTCTGTCTATGATCTGTAGAGGGCAGTAGGTGGTCATTTGGATATATAAGCATTCAATACGAGCCTGTGTTTGTGTCGTCGTCTTCATAGCAGTTACTCATACAAGCATCATGAGGAAAGAGAGGGAGTGAGTGAGTGTGTCCTTAGATGGGAGGTAAATTACTAAACCCAAGGAGTATAAAACATATGGGGTTTTGATATTACGAAGAGAGGAGAACAATATTAAAGTCCATAATTATAATTTACACAATCACTCTTATCTCAAACGTCCTCCATCAACTAGGACAGGTTTGGTGTCTGAGCTAGCTCTCATAATTCATCCCAAAGAAAACACGTGTTTAGGTAAGGAAGCCATACCTTCAGCTTTGTTTTAAAATTAATGAAGTAAATTAAAACGGTAATAAAAATGCCAACTTTGAATTGTATCCGAGTAATAGCCAAATAGATGAGTAATTCTGGCAATATACTGATAAAAATCAATGTCCAATTTATTAAGAACATTCATATAGCAAAATAAAGTCATAACACTGAAATATCCATATCGATCCTTTTCATGTGTGGAGGCAAGACGTCAACAATATAGAGATATTGTTGCAAAAATAAAGGATCTTGAATAAATACTTGCAGATAATTTGTAACTTATGAATACTTTTACATGAATGTACGTTTTGTCAAAGTGAGGCAACATGGGGATTCTTTCATATCAGTACTAGCAGTCCAAAGTGGTTAATATTTTTGTTTATCATCGTTCTCTTAGGAAAAAAGGGCATTAAACACCTTTTGAGGTTGCAAATGCAAGTCCCAGGGGGTTACACCTTTAATAGACTCGACCAGAATCATAACCTCGTCACTAGATTTGTGTATGAAACAAATTCTCTTCACGTCCATAGTTGAAAAGATCTTGCAAGCTCATTTAAAGCTTGTATGTGGATTTTCCTGGCCTGTAAATTAGCTCCGCTCCCCTGTTAAAACAGCTGCTCAAATGTGCCTCTTGTTCCTTAAAAGGCTGCTCATGGGGATCTCGTAGAAGGAAGGCTGTATGGTAGTTGCAGTTCCTCTTGCAGCCAGCAGAGGGCTCTACAAATGACAAACTTCTCTTCTCTTTTAAGCAAACCTTATGAGTTTCTCAACATATTAGACCTTTATTGTAATTCTGGGAAAAAAAAGTCCTTTAAAATTTTGGTTGCTTAAAACACTGACATGATAATCTTTAAAAAAAAAAAAAAAAAAGATTTCCTAAAAACACACACACACACAAACGTTCTCTCGGGTACCTTTGTGTTTTACCTGCACGCAAGCAAATATAAATTTAAAACCTTCTTCGACCCAAACCGATCTCAGCCCGAAACCATGCGACTTTCTTCGTCTGTCATTTCAAATGTCTGGCTTTCTGAAAACACCAGCTTTCCAAAACACAGCCTGGAGAATCTTTTATATAGTTTTTTCCGGGCACGTCCGCCAGAGAGAGAGGGAGCGTGAGAGTAGACGTGCTGGATTTATCCCGGCTGAGTGGAGAGCGCTCACACGCGGACTCAAGACTCATGTGGAAAACTCATCCAGACAGAACGCAGCTCGTTCAGAGTACACCTTGTCCGTCACAGCTTTCCTGTTGAGTACACAAACATGCATGTTCTATTAATCCTGTATTCTTTCTGAATTCATGTACATTTAGTAGAACTTCAGATCTGTCAGGATTAAAGAAACGGTTCCATCAAGACGTCAGCATGCTTGATGTCTGTGGCGTTCGCCTACTAACCGCATTCAGTGGGGCAAAGTAGGTTTTTCTAAGAACACCTTCTCACATTAATAGGTTCTTTATCGACATGAAATTTTGGAACCAATTTTGTTTACAGAACCTTTTGTCAGGTGGTAAGATAACATACTAACAGAACCATGCACTGAAAGGATCTTTAGGGAACCACAATAGTTCCTCTACGAGTTTGGTCTAAAGGGGACTTGGATTGAGAATTACTATAATCAGACATGCATAAGCACTTCAGTTCAATTAATCACCATTTCCATGCAAAATTCTCCTAGTTGCTAATTTATGTTGCATATTTTAAGATTCTTCTTTTAGTTATATGCAAAGTAATTCTTTATTGCCTCCCCCCCCAGTTAAAAATGTTCTGCTTTGTTGCATATTTTTTTTCTCGGTCTCTTCCATTATTTACTTAACGGAGGCTTTCAAAGGAAAAAAGGCATGCTCCATGATTTCTAGGAGAAAAATAAATAACACTTCCTTTACATCTCTCTACAATACAGAGTCGTAATGACCCCAGATTGACAGCATTGCCTTGGCAGATGCGTACCGTTTTCTCAACTCGGTGTTTCCTGCTTCTAGACTCTGCACTTTGACCAGGTTTATTGCGAGTGCAGCTGATTAATAATTCACTGCTGTTTTGTCTCAGCTGACCGGCAGTCAGGATGGCATGCGAACGCCAAAGCCGCGGCACATTTCTCTTCCCCTTTTTCTCAGTGTTGTAAGCAGAAAAATGCCCATTGCACACAACCACAAGGACGCATGAGACGCCCATGAAAACACGGCCACCGTACCACAAGCAAGACTTTCATATGATCAGATTGCACATCCTGTAACCTTACTGCATTATTAAGCAGAAGAAACGATCATCTACTGCATGCATGCGGCTCTTATTTTCATTGTCTGGGTTAAAAACAGTCCAGTAAACAGTAGATACTCATGGAGGTGGTGCGACTGAGCTGTGTGTGCGCGCACCTACCCAAAGTTTCTTCCAGTTGTTAAACTGTCGCTCGTGCTCGGTGAGGGCGTCTCGCCACTGGTTCAGCTCTTCAGACATGGTGTTGGCTTCATCTACGAAAAGCAACACAACAGATTCTACCTGTAGAAGGACGGGATGGTGTGGTGGTCTGGGAAAAGCCATCACCTCTGCTGCTGGTTTCAGCCAGATGTTTCTACCTATACAATACTTTGTTCTAAGTGTTAACCAGCTTGAAGACCTCCTAAATACATTTCATTGTATTTGTATAAACATGTATAACCATGATGTACATGTCGGAGATACTTTTCTGTTCGCCGAGGTTGTATTAGAGGACTTCCTGCAAACCTGGGCGGAACACAGGGGTTCTATAGGACCAGTGTGTCAGAGGAACCGAGGAACTTCGAGTTCAGATATCTCGCGAGTGAGAAAGACCCACACGGTAACAAGAACCGATCCTGGAATGGCCGTTTGTTCACTGGATCGCCAATTGAACAGAATTAGCCATCTATGCTGTTTCTGCTTATTTATTATTAATATATACGAGTATGATGAGTACACTATTGAGTATAATAGAGAAAATAATATAGAGTATGATCGTGAGTCTGAGTGATTTGGAGTAAACGAGTATGACCGTTTAATCATGAGTACGGGTCGGGTAAACAGTATTATAGTCCTATAAATAGTAAAATATAGAGTATTGTAGTGTGTGATAGAGTAGAATATAGTGTAATGAGTATTGAAGAGTCTGATAAAAAGTATTAAAAATCTGATAAAAAGTAGAATATAGTCTACTGTAATGAGTATTATAGAATCTGATCTAGAGTCTGATAAGTATAATAAAGTATTGTAATGAGTATTATAGAATCTGATCTAGAGTCTGATAAGTATAATAAAGTATTGTAATGAGTATTATGGAGTCTGGTAAAGAGAATAATAGAGTATTGTAACAGATCTGATCTAGTCTGAAAGTCTGATAAAGATTAGAATATAGAGTATTGTATAATAAGTATAACAGAGTCTCACAGAAGGGCTATAATAGCGTGTTATAAGTCGGAGTATGATCGAGTATATATTCCCGAGACGGCAGTCTTTATCTGGAGGCCTAATGGAACTCATGAGAGTATTAAATACTCCTCAAACACAAACAGCAAGCTTACTTAAACACATCTGACGGACTCCAGACTCGAGTGAAATGTTCATCAGCTCCGTCAGGAGCCATTACCTCTGCTACTGAGTCGGAGGTCAATTTTGGACGTGTCATTTCCTGCCCCAGACACGGCGCTGCACTGGTATTGGGCGTCTTTACCCAGAGGCTCCTCCCTCACCCAGCTGCTCACCAGCACAGCATCATCACCCAGGGCGTGTCTGTACTCTGTGACGGGCGTCTCCAGTCTCCGCCCATCCGAGTGCCACTGAAGGCTAACGTCAGTAGGACCTGAGGGACAAACGGCACTTACACGCGAACAAAAAACACACACACACTCGCAAGCTCACGCTCATATCACACACACTAACACACGTGATTCTCCAAATGCCTGCGTGCTTTAGTTACAGCCATGCGTCAGGGGCAACCAATCACGTCAAAACACGCGTGCGTGAATACATACAGAAGTATTATTCTGCGGTATGTATAGAATCAGCAGTCTGAAGATGAACACGGCGAGAGGTCATGGCTTGGACACGCCCACAAGCTCAATCATAGCTGCAGGTTTGACATCATAAATGCTTTAATTATTAAAGCTACACAATTAGCCAAAGTCATATACGACTACGTGCTTGTGAAAATCGTTTGAAGAGAAAAGCTGATTGTTGTGTTTAAAAAAAAAAAAAAAAAAACCCCAACATAATACATTTGCTGTAAGGCTTGTGTACAGTGCAAAAGTTAGCATCCCCTTTGGTTCCTCGGTTCTAATCAGTGGGAAGGTGTTGATTTATGTTAAAAACTAGAATATTTTTCTGATATTACTGCCTTAGGATGACTGTTCTGTCCAGTAAGATGCGAGTTTAAAATCTCTGATACAAGTGAAGGAAGCAAACAGGATCTTTAACGTCATTTATTAAATTGGCTAAAATTTAAAGAAAAAATATGTACAGTCAGAGAATTTACATATGTACGTATATTTACACTGTACAAGTAAATACGGAAAAAAGTACAACAAGATACTGAAACAGGTCAAATATACACCGGGCTCAAAGTTCAGTCCGACTGATTTTCCTAGGTGGTTGTTGTTTTGTTTTTTGTTTTTTTATCCTAACAGCAAACTCAGTCCAACATCAGAGGAAAGAAAAAAAATTCTTTTTAAAACTGTGACAGGAAAAAAAAGAAAAAGAAAGTCACCATCTTGAGATTACAAACAGTTTCTTTAGAAATCCCCAGGTAGGGATGAAATAAATTATCTGTTGTGCAAAAAGTTCCAGAGTCGTATTAATACGTTAGAACTCGGACCGCTCCAGGCAGTGATGGAGGGAAGGAGTGTGTTTGCAGAAGATTTGGCAACATGCATCACTCAGATCCACGAGCATCTGCATCGTGTCAATAATGCACAACCCGCTTCCTCGTCCTTTGTAAAAATTTAACAGAACCTTTTACTGATTAACCAGACGACCTGGAGCTCGAAACGGCTGCGCCGAGACGATAAGTCAGAAGAAAAATGCAGACAGGAAGGAAAGGAAGCACTTTTGTGGAGTATCGTGACCAGGTGAAGGAGAACCGTGACAGAGATAAGAGTGCAGGATCAGAGAGAGAGAGAGAGAGAGATGGAATGGGGGGCAGAAAGAGACAGAGATAGGACAGAATTTCTGAGGACTGTGTGTGTGTGAGAGAGAGAGAGTGAGAGCGAGAGAGTGAGAGAGAGAGAGATAATGAGAAAGAGGGAGGAATAGAGGGAACTGAGCAAGAAATAGGACCCAGACAGAAAGAGTGAGAGAAAAAGAGGAGGAAAAACCACCGCAACAGCAAGCATGACAGACTGCGAGTAGGCCAGGCAGACTGCAGAGGTCAAAGGTCAGAGGTACCACTCACCCACAGCCAGGCAGAAGAGGAGGAAGGCCTGGTGGGAGTGAACGCCCCAGGACTGCTCGCTCAGCAGCGGGGGGAGCAGGCGAGCACCTCCACCCTCCAAACCTCTCCATACTGAGGAGGAGGAGGAGGAGGAGGAAGGAAAAGAGGAGCAAGCTGTGCAGGGAGAGAGGGAGGAGTGGACAGGAGAGAGAGAGAGAGAGAGAGAGAGAGAGAGAGAGAGAGAGAGAGAGAGGGAACCGTAAGAAATTCAGAAATGACACATCAACACACACACACACACACACACACACACACACACACACACACACACACACACACACACACACACACACACA
>JAQQZR010000011.1:20471477-20507865 GCA_030068235.1 Notoglanidium macrostoma
CACACACACACACACACACACACACACACACACACACACACACACACACACACACACACACACACACACACACGAGGTGAGATGAAAAACTGAGAACCTGTTAGTAAAAAAATTGAGGAAGAATAATCTCCGAAGTACAACGCCACTAATTTAGATGCTTAAATAACAACAACAATAATAATAACAATAATCTTCAAAAGCGCTAAAACATAACGAGAACCCTGTTCCCTGGTCTCCAGGATCTGGGTTGTTAGAAAGGAACTGAGGAAATTCAGAAACATCGTGAGTGAGTAAGAACCACAGGGTAACAAGAACCGAGCCTGAAACAGCAACCCGTCCACCGGGACGCCGATTTCACAGAAACACTCACTCAGACTGCACGCTTACTTTTATTATTATTTTGCGTCTCACTGAAAACAAATACTGCTGCATCTTAATCTCCAGTCTTTATAATTCATATTACCAAATCCACGAGGAACGATTTTCCTCACAATGTCCGTGTTAGCTCATCACTCCTTCCAGCATTCCGACCATGGATTTTTTTTTCTTTTCTTTTAAACGGAGAGCACTGGTTCCTTCGTGTGCTGTTCTGGAAAGATTTGGCAAAGTATGTACAGCGTCCCTGAGAGTAACACGCAACACGACAACAAACAGCGCAAGAGATTTAAGGGATTGTAGGGAAAAAAAGGAAAAACTGTTCCCGCCCACCTCCAAAAAAAAAAAAAAGATATTGCTCCAATTTGGAAAACACGGAGGTAACTTACCAATTTGGTAAACCACATTTCCAATTTGGAATCATGTGGATTGTTTTTCGCTTGATGATGTATGCAAAAAACAGACGCTGTCAAAAATCGGATTGTCCAAAAAAAAAAAAAAAAAAAAAAAAAAAAAAAAAAAAAAAAAAAAAAAGGGGCAAGGTGAGACAGCAAGAACACACAAAAAAAAGAAAAACTAAATTGGCTGTGTTTCAGTATGTGATGTTTGGCATTAAATCTGTCCAGACATCGGTACGCAAGACGGAAAAGTCATCTCGTTACTTTTTTGCTAGTTTCCGTTACGATGCATCGGCGTCTGCGTACTCGATCGGCTGCGAATCGCAGTTTACGTCAAACGGTCCTTGTTTCGAGCCGCTGTCTTTGTCCTCTTCGTAGCTATTCGATAGAATTTTACCGTTCCCGCACTCTGGTTCCGTTTCATACCCCGTGTCACGGAGCGCTCCGTTCTGATGCGGTGGTTCGTTCCGGTCGCGTTTCTCTGGTAACGCTTCCATCAGTCCCGCCTCACAGGCTGCGTACTCGCGCTGCGGCTTCTTCTGTGAGCCGAGCACGGCGGAACGGACCCTCAGACACGGACCTGGAAGGTACTGCATGTAGCAGTTGTACGCCAGGCCGAACAGGAAAAGGAGGAAGAAGAGCAGGAAGAGGAATAGCAGCGCTTTGCTGTTGTCGTACTGGAGGTACTTCGCGTGAGGATCCGTGATCTCGACTCCTTGATCTTGTGAACCGCTACTTTGAGGAGGGACGTAATGTTTAGTTTCTGCTTTCGCACCGTAGACGTTAGCCGTGGTAGCGGGGCGGGTTAGTGGGGGCGGGGGCACACTGGACACGGTAGATGGAGTTAGTGGAGACGGTCCTGAGGTGTTACTGTTGCCGTTATTACCTCGCGGTGCCGTGGTGGTGGTGGTGGTGGTGCGTGATGCGGGTGCATCGGGATCGGGGACGTTATCGATCTCGACTGAGGACACGGGTGAGAGTTCAGGAAGCTCCAGTTGTAGAAAGTAGGAGGCCACCAGCTGGGTGAAGTTCTTCCCGGCAGCGGTCTCGACGGACCAGCACTTGTAGTGGCCCTGGTTCTGAGGAGTCACGCTGTAGATGAGCAGTCCCGAGTCGCCCATCAGGAGGAAGTGAGCCGACTCGGTCAGGATTCTGTCGTCGACCTTCCAAATGATCTGCGCCAGGTTTGAGCGCACGTCGCACGGCAGCTCCACGGAACTGCCCAGCTTCACCACCACCTGCTGGGGCCGGTCTATCGAGCGCGGTCTCGCTGTGGGAGAGAGGAGACGGGAGAAAGGGTTAAAAATGCCCCAACCACCAATCAGGTCTAATCCGTTGTACTCAGAGTTCCGATCTAAACCCGTTCCAGTGGCAGGCTTTCAGCTTGGGAAAACCTGGATGCATATTTGCATGGGTAGTCTTATTATAATGATAACAAATAATGATATTCAATGAAAGAATTATTTCTGCGCAATTAGCGGTGAGAAACGTAATTTAACTCGTGTTACAAATCTAAAATTACAAAGCCGTTCAAACGCCTTTTTCACAACAACAGAAAAAGGAAAAAAACAAACAAACAAATAAATAAATAAATACATATGAAGTCAAAATCAAGTTTGGCACGGTGGAGGTTATCCGGGTTCCTGACTTGGAATTCCAAGTTGCGTTGCACTTTTCCGTGTTGGAGGTCGGGTTTTTCCGAGTACAACGGATTGTAGCGTAATTATTCACTCCTCCATCTCTCAAGTTATGTGCTTACTTCTCTTGTACAGCGATGAAAAGCGGCCTAGTGCGAGTTTTTACTTAAATGTGACATTTATATTCTTCCGAGAATTCTTCACAATTAGCTTTCTGAACAGTTACATCATCTACGATACTGATGGGCCTTGTAACTTTTTTGTAGTGTTTTATCGATTATGTTACATTACATTGCAGAATATTTATATTTTAAGTATAATTTAGTTTATGCTTAAGTAACATGCCTTGAGAGCGGTCTTGAGGAGCCAGTCTTCAGGGTAAACGCTCAATGACACAAGGTCATGAACTTTCTGTTGTTGTTATTGTTCAGGACATGTACACGATGCTATTGATTCAGTGCGAATACAGGCGGTTAGAGTTCTCGCTGATGATAGAGACGGGTCACATGCAAACACACGTGAACAGATCTAATCTGCGCAAACATCAGAACCGATGTGACTCTTATCCTAATCACAACCTGCGCGCACACACACACACACACACACACACACACCCGCCAGCCTTAACTGCTTTACTATCAGAACGGTCATCATGGCAAAGTCTTTGCATTGCAAATCGGTGATGTATCACAGAGACGTAACGTTCCTGTCCTGGCTCTTTGCCACAGGAACTAGTTAGGTTTGTGTCATTACATACATTACATACATCTGGTGACTAACTGATGAACATGTACTCCATTCACATTGATCCATCCGGCTCAGCAGGCTGGAAGATATTCATAATGGATGTGATGACGGTTATCTAAAGCACCTACCTGATGGACATTCTTCTGCATCACCTCTCAGGTTCTGAATAAACTTCCTGTAGGTTAAAAAAAAAAAAAAACCAAACAAGAATAATCAGAAAAACAGGCTGCAGCTTATAACAGAACATTACTGTAAGGAAAACACAAACAAGCACGGGATGATTATCTGAAGAAGCACATCGGGCCATTTCGGTTTCAGAGGAACATCACCATGCTAGACGTAATTCCCATTTCATTCACGTAGTACGTTTGTTTACAATATTAAATCTCTAGAAATTGTTGACTTATTTACTTTCATATGCACATTGTTTATAATTCAGTCTTTTCAGTCATAGTTCAAACTTTCAAATTTCGTTCGGAAGATTCTGAGAATAGAAAGTAATTGAATCATGAATCAAACAGAATCCTTACACCCCTATACATTAGTAGTTTCCTCAGCCCTAGGATGCCGTCTCGGCGATTGGAAGATTCCCGATTACGCAATGCGAGTACGCATCAGGCACCACATTTTTAAACCCGGTCTTGACATTGCTCACTTTTAAAACTAATGAGCGTGACTCCCTAATGAGGAGTAAATACTTGTGATAAAAACTAGACATGAACATGCATATATGAACGACAGTCGGAGTTTTATCGTTCACATGTGGAATCATGACATCATGTTCAGGTGAGTAGCTAACCTGCGCTGTACGTTTTCCTGCTTCTGGAAAATGTTAATACAGGAAGCAGCGTGCGTGTCCCAGGCGCAGTACGGGTCGCGGGCAAGAATGCAGTCGGCGCAGGTCAGGTACTTGTTGCAGAACGCAGCAGGAGACTGGACCACTCCTGAGTCTGAGCCTGCGTACAGGAAGCTGCCCTGTAGAGAACAAAGTAATGTTTGTCCAAGAAAGGCAGACAAACATGAATATTTTTAGTTTTTTTATTTGTTATGGGCGGAAATCCGTCTCCACAGCTGGAAATTTCTTTTACACCTTTTCCTCAAGCTGAGAACACAATGATTCTGGTTTCTTTCTCATGCATGAAGTCACCCTGGTGTTGCTCAATATCAGCTTTATGTAAATTGCACAATGAAATGAGGCAGCGCTACATTACACGCTTTAATAAGCGAGGCCTAACGTCGCAACTTTCAGTCCGTTTGCTAAATCTGAACTGGAGCGATGCCGATAGATTTCACTTTGGGTCAACGGGGCTCGTAAATATCCTTCATTTGTTGGGCAGAAATACAACTTGCAATTACAAATTTAAAAAAATTATTCATCTGACATGGAAGTCATAGCCAGTGTTAAAGAACTGATTAGACAGATTGTCAGTGCTTCTGTAACCAACCAGACTGCCAAACTAGTACATAACAGTTTACACATTTATTATGTTTACATAATCGTGTACTCAAGAACTAATATGAATGCTAATCACCCGTGGTAGCATTCTTACAAGCTTTGCCCGTACCTCTTTTTCGGAGAGCAGCAGGGTTTTGATTGGCTGCGAGTTTTTCAGCAGCTGGATCTCTTCGATTATGTGCGAGCCTCCTTCGTACACCACGGATTTGTGCAGATACCCTTTATCTGATAACACGGAGTCATCATGGACAAATTTAAAAACAACAATTTGAATCAATTCCAATAACAGATATGCGTCTGACGCCCTCCAGACTCCATGATGTACACTCTAAACACTCACCGGTGGCAGTGAATAGGACGTCGTAGACGTTGTTGTCGAGCGCAGTGACCCTCTCTACGACGATCTGCGTGTAGTTGACGTCTCTGGCGGTGAGGCGCGGCCCGTGGCCGATGGGCAGCACGGGGTCGGCCATGAGCGGGTGGTCCTTCACAAACTGCAGCGTCTTATCGGGGAGCAGCAGCGAGTTGGTGATGTTCTGCATGCGGTTCTGGTTGTTGATGCACTATAGAACACAAACAGGAGAACGTGTGTATGATCATTCAGTCAATGTAAATAGTCGAGGCAAAAGACGACCATAAAACACTTCTTAGAGCTGAAGCGAGCAGCACTAGGACGCATCTGTTACTTATGATGAACCGTGGACCATGCGACGAATAAAACATGCTGTTTTAGGAAATTAATCAGTGTGTCCTGAAGACATGTAGATCTGATTTATATGGATGTCTCAATCAAAGAATACGGCCTTTTAATTTAACGTGCGCTGTTCGTTTGTCAGTAAAAATGTGTGCCGTTTCCATGACAATAAAAGGTTGTAATCATATCACAGACCCCTGCGTTGGAGTCGTATACGGGTATACGCACCGCTCCGGGTCTGGGAGAGGGTGTGATGCCGTTGTATTGGACCCACTTGGTGTGGGATTGCTCCACCGTGGCCTTCTGCATGTACTTCCCCTTAGAGAACACCTCGTCCACTGACGTCATGTTATACGCACACACGGCAGAGAGGCCCATGTTCCCCCTAGAGAGAGAGAAGAGAACGAGAATTAGCGTTGTATGAAAATTAAACCTCACTTCCTCATTCTGCACGATGCCCTGACGCGTGACTTTTGACTAAGCGATGGGGTATGACTGAGGTGGCGTAACAGGTATTCAAAACAGGAAAAAGAGGATTTCAGCCACACACACACACACATGCTCGCACACACACACACACGCTCGCACACGCTCACCACTGTGATGTGAAGACGCCATAGATGACCGTTTCCCTCCAGTCAGGTGTTTTAACTATGAATACGTCATGGACGACGTTGAAGACGAAATTGAGCTCGGGCATGGAGCACACCAGCTTGGCCTTCAGGAAGGACGTCCACTTCTTCTGCAGAGTCCGCTGACCTCCCAGATCCCCCTGAGGTTTGACGGAAAGTCTTGATTAACTCAAAATGCGTCAGTGTGGAAATCAGAATGCTAAGGATACAGATTATAAAGTTAACCGAATTAGTAAAGAAAGGAAAATTTCACTAATCCATTCTAATAAACTACGGTACAAGATGGGAGCGTGCACACCGTAAGTACATCCAGCTCACCTTGCACACACGGGCTATACGGGGAATCAGCAGCTTGCCGAAGAACTCGTACTCCACCGAGACCTCAGTGAAGAAGTAGTAAATCTTATCGTCGTCTCCGTGCGGACTGTTGCTTCCCTCCCGGATCACGTCTGCGAACACGAAGCTGGGCTCTGCGCACAGGACACGCTGTCAGAACTACATTTATTTAGTTATCCTGCATAAAAAGTCCGAATTTTAGCATTACGTAAGGAATGAAACACTCCGTGTCATGCGGTTATAGCTACATGGTGGGGTGACGAAGAGGCGTTACCGTTACGAGTAACAGTACTATTTCCCTGTAACGGCACCTTCGGAAGTGTTTTACTCCTTTTATACCACGGCCATTTGACGAAGATTTCAAATTTACATTAATTAACGAATGACGCATCAAACTTTTTATCCATTTATAGCTATATTTAACATTGTCTGCAAAACAAGTTCAAATCCATTGTAGCTTTTGTTCCCACACCGTCGTTTTCTTCCTCTCGCTTGCTGACAAAAAATAAATACACGCAGCTTGTCCTGTTCCAGAGAAACTGGAAGTGCAAAGCTTCTCGTCCCGTGTCGGAAAAGTCGCAGCTTGTGTCCTTGTGAATTAGCTACTATAGAGACGATCGAGCATTCAATTGTGCTACGGTGCAATACACGAGAAGATCAGGGTGTACCGTTGAGCCAGGATGTGGAGTACTCCGTACGCAGCAGGCTGTGGGGCCGAGAGAATCTGGAGATGATCGGCTCGCTGCCCAGGAAGTTGTACGCCGTCCCGGAGTACAGCTCACCGTCTGCATGATGAACGCATACAGACATAGAGTAGAAGATTTCCAGTCACACAGACTTGGGATTATCACAGACATTAAGAGGTGAGGCTGAGCGTGTAGGACTGATCACTCACCGACCATGACGGTGGTAAAACTCTGAGCAGGGTCGAATGAACACTTCCCTCTGCCATCGTCCTGCTTTCCCATCAGCGTGAAGTCCTTCAAATACTAAAACGTAAAAGAGCGCACATGAGCAAGAGAAAAGGCAAACATTACTACACGGCGGCTGTTCCGGAAGTTTCTTGGAAACTTGACCAAAACCGAGGTTTGTCTACTTTGCCTCAACTACATGAATATAGTTCATGCAGCTAAACATCCAAAAACGTTCCAAACACGTGCGCAGAGACGAGAAACCGTCAGTTACGCATTTCACACAGCTCTCTCGCCTACACTTCTTCCAGAAGCGCTAATGGCTTGTGTCGAACACTCAGCACACACTGTCCCAGAGATGCACGTCAGCGTGTTCTACTGATAAACAAAAACAAACAAAAAAAATGGTACAGATAGTACAGACAGCCGAGTCTGGTTCTGAAGCCCACACATCTCCTCGTATCTCGCCCGAGTTGATCTTAAACTGCTTCCTTTTTTCGTTCTCCTGTCACGCGAGTGTGTGTTTTGTAACGGATGAAACCAGACCCAGAGGATGAAGTTTTAAGCTGGAGAAACTCCAGGACACGTTCTTTTCTTGATTCGCTACACTTTATAGACTCGAGAAGCTGTTTATTCCTGAAGCATCGCTCTATATGGATTACATTTGCCATTTCTCTTCAATTCAAACTCCCTGAAGCTCCCCTTCTTTGTCTAGTGTTATTGCTCAAAGCTTATAAAACCCTGTAAAATGACTTGACTCTCAGCAAATTCAGATTTTATAAAGATTTTTATAATCTTTAATCATTGTTCATACTTGCTTGTTCTCAACATTTTGTTCGCTAAACAAGAGAAGCTAAAAATGCCGAATAGGAAGTTCCGTCATTCAGAGAAGCTTGGGTTTTTCCCATATTTTTTCACAGGGAAAAAAAGCCTCCTCTATAACAGGAACTAAAAAGGTTCCTGGAACTTACAGTTTAGCCCAGAAACTGAAATCAGCCCTGGTTCTTCTGAGCTTTGAAGTGGAAACATACTTAACAAGTCATGCTTGTGAATTTGAGCTTTATTAGTAAACCTTCTAGCATATAATCTAGAATATGGAATCTAGAACCAAGCCCATAGTGCTTTTCCACAGGCGAGGAGCTTTAACTGGTGCCAAATGGAACCATTATGGGACCTACACATTCAGAATGAACAGCTAAAAACTATTAAAACACTCGGCATATCGCATGTGATAACAGTCTCGGGAAACAAATTTGCTCATGCGAAAGGATTTGGGTTTTGTTTGCTTGTTGTAAATGATATTAACATGGCCTTTGTGGGCAGAAGTAAAGCTTTCGGGGTTGTACTACAATTCTAGGAACCTTTTTAGTTCCTCTGGGGTCTGGCGCAGGAATTAAAAAGCGTCCTATGTTAGCAGATCTAGAACCTGAAGACGGGACATCTAGAACTGATAGTGATTTTATTCGTTTATTTATTTTCATTTACTTTTGTGTCTTTTCAAGACTGCCATTGAAAATATTATTAAAAATAATTAAGCTAATTAAGCATGTGTTAAGCAGCTACACGCTTAGAAATAACAGCTAGAGGCTATTCGAGCACTTGCTTGTCATCCTGCATGTAATTAATCACTGTCCAAGGAAACAGATTTCTGGGGCGTGGAGCTTTTTTTTTTTTTTTTTTTTTTAAACGGTAAAAACAGGTTCTCATGGAACTACGATCCAAGTCATCGTGTTCATTCTGCACATCTGATTAATGAATGTTTTGTCTCTCAGACTGGTAGAACACCGGCTCTGGCACTAGCACCGGCCCTGTGGAGATCATAAAGATCTAGCAGAGTGCTAGAAACGGCAGGCTGAGAGAACAGCACAGAGACGTACACACCAGGTAATCACAGAGCGGCTGAAACGCATGGGTTCCACACACGTACAGATGCTCTTCATCCAACACCTGAAGAACCCGGATGTAGTTTTGACAGTCCGTCTGAAACAAACAGGAAGGAAAAGGAAATCAAACGTGGAGAAAATTTTTAAAAAAGTGTTTATTTATTATTATATGTACCTCTTCAGATTTCCCTTTCAAGGTGCAAAGATTCATGTCCCGGTCTTGAACCTTCCACAGCACCTAAAAACCAAAAACAGGGGTTTCATTTCAGTGGAGAAACAACACACACTCGACACACTCAAAGCTCGGAGTCATCTATGTATTTAAATCCTGTGACGTTTCACTTTAGTTCTTATAAGTTGTACGGTTCCAGTAAGTAACACGGGACGAAACGAACTGACTCAGTCTGGGAAAAGCAAGACGTATAAGAGTCATAATTTTAACCTGCACAGGCAGAGTATGATCTTTATAAAGAGCATTACAGAAAGCCTTCATTAAATCTAGGCTTGAGTATCGTTTGAATTTTACTGATTCTGATTCTGCTCATCAATTCCAGTTCTTATCAAATCCCTGTTTCGATTCCAAAATGGTAAAAAAAAAAAAAAAAAAAAAAAAAAAAAAAAAAATCAAATGCTTAAATAACAAAACAAAACTATTTACAACTTTAAAGCAGGGTGACTGCATTATTGTTTTGGAGACTTTTTTAAAATCTGAAAATGTAAACAAGCGCAATGAAAATGAATTTGAACATAAATAGCAACAGGGACTTTAATTTTGAAATTCCGTTGGTGCTATGGCAAAAGAGCCACAGGGACTTTAATTGTGGAATCCCCCTGGAGCTACTGTGAGTTAGCCATGGTGAGTCTCCTGTTCTTGTGCCGTATACTTTTGGGTAGCTTGCAGATATGTAGCCTTTGTTGGCTTGACAATGTAATTTTTTAACAAAAGATTATTACAGAACCAAAATCCTATTCATTTTTACTTGCCGTTTTGGATTCAGTTCTAATCTGTAACCAAGTTCAGTTCCCAACCCTAACTAAAACGCCAGACAATGTAGAAAAAGGGAATGTTGTAGTGTTTCTCCAGACTGACCGGCTGCATGTGTAATCTCTGTGAGATTACCACAGACAAGAATTTCACCACATTACCTGTAAAGAGAAAATGCCAGCAAGCCTCTTTACCTGAAAACCAAAAGGTGTGACACGTTTCTGCAAAACAATTTAATCTAGTTAGGAAAAGACATGGTACTTTACAAAAGCTTTGTAAACGCTATATTGCTCTATTCATTATACAGCTGTTGAACCCTCGACTCTGATTGGTCAGGACGGTGTGTTGCTAGTTGCTTCATTTTCTAGAACAGCAGCTCTGACAATAGTCAAATCACAGGTTTGCATTAGTCAGCTGCTTCTAAAACTCATTGTATGTGTTGACGTTAACATGGTTAGCATTTATGGAAGGAGTGTCCAGGGGCAGTGCTTTGTAACTGCCAGAGGTAAACATTTTACATCAAGAGAACAAATAAAAGACAGATAAGTGAAGAAATAAATGTTTATAGCTGCTACAAGAGAAGTGAGAACAGGAACTAACTTGTTTCGGACGTTCGACTGCATTAAATGCGACCAGAAAGCGATTTGAAAAAAAAAAAAAAAAAAAAAAAAACTATGATGCAATGTTCTTCAATAAACCAATTCTTAGTGTTCAAACTGTCTTGATATAAGAGGAATAAAACATGTCATTACTGCAAAGTAACCAATTTTGGGGTGGTAACAGTAACGCTGTTCAGCAGAGCATCCCTTTGTTGGTTGTTTTCCCACAACAGCATGCCAGGAAGTGTTTAACTCCTTTGTTACTGCCTTTACTATAACTGAGTTAGAGTAAACAGGTACCTGATCTTTTCTCAGTAAAGGAAAATGTGTCGGAGTTTGTGTCTGTGGTAAACACACACACACAAAGCCGCCGTAGTGCTCTTTTATACCTCACCTGGTTATTTTTGATGGACACGTCATTGAGGTCGAGCTGAAAAATGGCTTCTCTGGCGCCGACGAACAGCGCACCTCGCTCCTCATTCAGCAACAGAGTGGAGTAATTAAACACACCCGGCTCAGAGAACTCCACAAAGCTCAACTCTGGATACACATGCACACAAGACAGGGGACAGGTTAAACGTTAGATGAGCATTAATTTATTAGACAAAAGCAAAACAAAAAAGCATTTTTAGAAAAAGGACAGAACTGGTCTGTACCAGATTAGGACTTCCGCTCTGCTCGAAACACATGTCCTTTAATTTGCACTGATGTGAGTGCAACATTATCTTGTATAAAAAGGCACAAAATGACACGGTGCGCTTCTCCTGAGACAGTCGACTGCTTGACCTTTCACATGATTCTTTATGCTCTTGGTCGCAGACAGACGCAGCCACGCTGGTGGGAAACACAAGCTGTCTGAGGCAGTGGGGTGTGTGTTTGTGTGTATTCAAGTGTGAACGAGTGTGTGGAGATGACCTGAGAAAACTGCAGAAGTTTGAGGTGGAGTTATATGCTGTTGGCATGTTTTTTTCCTCATATGCACACCTTGCATATTGTGTGTGTGTGTGTGTGTGTGTGTGTGTGTGTGTGTGTGCGCATGAGTTTCAAGTTGCTTGCTGTTGAACACACACCAAAAAGGAAAACGTACAGTGGCATAATCGCTCTCTCACACACACACACACACACACACCACTTCCTGTGAGGTAAAGAAAAAAAACTGAACAGCTTCTAAAACCTTAAGCACAGCATGTGGGGAAAAAAACCCAACTGCTGAAGATGGCACTAAAAACAAACCAAAGCAAAACAAGACACAAAGAGTGTAGACGCAAAATAACGTTTACAATTTCAAAAGTCCAAAAATCCACATTTACATTGAGATTACATGATTATCTAGGAGCACTAGCATTAGAGTGGTTTGCACTTTTTGGTTTAAACGTTACACTTTCTATTGTTTTGACTCACAGGGACAATTATGCATATGCAGAGGAACCAGAAATTAGGTCAAAACCTCAGCTTGGGGGATTTATGATGGAAGAACGTCTGTTGGCGTGTTTTGTTTCAATATTACAGAAACTATTAAACAGAGCATGCTGCTCTGTACACGTCTCATGCACTCTCAAACAACATGGGATGAACACGTGTGCGTGTGTGTACTTGCTACATATTGAGGACCGATAAATATATTTAACCACCAAAGTGAGGACATTTTTGGGAAGTGAGGACATTTTGACTGGTCCTCACGTCTTCAAAGGGCTGTTTGAGGGTCTTGACTTGGTTTTAGTGTTCAGGTTAGAGTTAGGTTTAGGTTAGGGATTTAGTTGTGATGATTAAGGTTTGGGTATGGGGCTGGGGAATGCATTATGTCGGTGAGGGTCCTCACAAGGATGGAAGTACAAGTATGTGTGTGCGCACATGTGCATATGTCTTACATCAGACATTATATTACATCACACAGATGATCTCTAAGATACACTGAAAATTCTCGTTTTTCAGCAGTAAGTGATGAAGAATTTAGCAAATTCAGTTCTTCTTTTTTCATAGAAGAAAACATTCACAATCAATTATAAAGTGAAGCTTTCTGTAAGGACATGTTTATTTAACACGTATGGAAGGAGTCTCCGGTGTGAGCATTTCATGACGGTCAATTTTCCAGCACAGTAGTGGGTTTTTTTTGTGTTTTATATTTCGTTCCCGAGTTTAAAAAAACCCACAACAACAAGAGGCTGGTGAGGGAACGGCTGTTTATAGCTGCAATAGCGTATATGTAACTTGTTTCACGGATGTTCCACAACCCTACATGTAGCTGCAAACGGATAAACACCATGACGTCTTGTTTGATGAAAGCAAAACTGGGATGTTTAGCAAATTTCTATGCTGCAAGAGGAACACATTTGCAATTTCAGGGCGGTCATGCGGCAGCGTCTCTGCTTCATTCGTCGTTTATTATTTTTCATTGTACTTATTTGTGCGTTCCACATAGATCATGTTCAAAGACATTTCACCCATGTTCGTTTCATTTTTACAGATGTTATTTTCCAGAAAGGCGTCTTTATCATGACTATCAGGCACTTTACCCAACACTGACTAAACCTTTCTGGAGGATTCATAAATCAGGAACTGTCAGGATTACTTCCATAAAGCATCAAACAAATGAAACAAACATTTAAACGCTAATTACATGAGGTTTTGAATCTTATCCACAGAGATGGACACAAAACCCCACAGGGACTATACACATATCACTGTGGTTACAAATGGCAAATGGAAATTGGTACTTTTATTGCATTTGCTCTTAAATCCTGTGGTCTACTCATTATGGACTACACCAGACTCAAACACAATAAAACCGTACAAACTCTGAGATTTAATTAGAAGCAATTGTACCTCCATGTCTCCATGAAGTCCTGGGAACGCTGGACGGTCCGTGAGCGGAAACTTCCAGAAGCAATCCCAGGAAAACTCCTAGCACGCTGAGAGCCATGTTAGACTCTGGGATCTTGGGTAGCGTGAGGTTACCTCTGTAAAAGACAGATCCACATTTCTGATAAGCAAAAGGAGAAAGACAAAAGGCAAAAGAGAAACAGCGAGCGCGCGCGAGAGAGAGAGAAATGACCTACGCAACACAGTCAGTGCCTGAGACAAAGAGATACTCATCGCGTTGCTCACATGCTTTATGAAAATCTCCCCAGTACTTCCTCTGTGACAGCTTTACCCACATGAACATGCAAAAGATGCCTTTAAGGGTGGAAAAAACACTGCACCATCACTTCCCATAAAGATGAACAGTATCTAGCATTGTTTACTAAACATCAAAATTGTAGAATGTGGTCGCCTTTCCATTAATTCTCACACAGACACTACAAATGATTTTAATTGCACAGCTGATGGCTGGCTTAATATTCACGCCTCGCTGCTTGCAGTACCACGCTAAACCTGCAGGGGTCACAACACACACCCAGTCTGCTTACAGGTAAAGCCAGCAACCTCACCATCACCACTGCCAATGCAGAGCAAGAAATAAAGGTTTTCTTTCCCCCTACTTTTTCAGTTGTGAATATTTGTTTCATCTTCAATAGATATAATATGTAATATTTATGTGGCTAGTTCAGGACCACTTAGACTCCGGTCCTAGAGAGCTGATGTACAAACCTGTTTTATTCAATCTCGTAATAATTAAACCTGTTAATATGTCTCGAATCGTGCCTGTGCCCTTCAGCTCTAGCTCAAACTCTAGTTCCAGGGCATGTGCCGTAGTTCTAGAGCACATCTTTAGTTCTACAGAATAAGCCTAGGGCCTACACCATAGTTCCAGGTTCTGGAGCATAAATCAAGAACATAGTCCATAGTTCCAGAGTATTCTCTAAGGTTCTGGAGAAGACTCCATAATTCTAGACCACACTTCATAGTGCTGGAGCATAAATTTAGAGCATAGTCTACAGTTCTAGAGTACACTCCAAATTTATGGTCAGAACAGTGGTCCCTGGGCCACAATCAGCTGAAAACCTCTAGACCATATGTGAAATCTCTGTACCCCACACACACACACACACACACACCATACTTCACTCCATATCTCCTCATCTCCAGACCGAACTCTACCAAGTCCAGGCATTTGCAAACTTTCAAATATTTAGAACATTTCATACACAACACATTCTGATTAAATTTGCCATTAGATTTCAGCTTCTGGTTGTTTTCCATTTCTAATTGTTAATGAGTAATGAAGGGTTGGATCAAACTCGTTTTACCCGTCTAACATCCAACAGGCTAACTCATTAATAAACGTAACAGCTTTGATATTTTTGGGATGTGATTTCCGACAGTGTAACCAGATCCTAACCCTGTCTACTGTCCGGTGAAAAGAGGATGGGTTCCTTTTCGGAGTCTGGTTCCCCTCCAGGTTTCTTCCTCATGTTATTGCAGGGTGTTTGCTTGCCAAGCTGCATTGTGACCAAAGTCTATTGTTAAACGTGCCATTGAACCGAATTGAATATATACATAACTACAGGGTTTTTGTGGGATCGCATGAACTCCATTCCATCATGATGAAACACACGACTGAACGGTCCTCGGTATAAGAGCTCATTGACAAGAACTAGAACAAAAGCCATTAAATGACCTCTGATTTAGAAACACACTGTTCACTGTTAGCTAAATGCAAAGGCTAACTTTTGCTTACTTTGAGACACTTGACGCCATGGCATTTTCAATGAACTTGGAGAAGAGCACTAACGTGAAGCGAGTAGACACAAAACATGTAGCGTGAACAAGGACAGGCGTAGCATTGTAAAAAGATTCTCATTTGCACTGCGCTGTAGTCTAAAGCTTTTAGCTTCCTGACACATGGCACCCTAATACCTAGCAACAGTTTGCCTTCCAGGGCTGAGCAGCAGCAGCTGAGGAGCCGGTTGTTCCAAAACATGATCATTGACACAACGTGCAGCTCGAATGGCCTGGCCTTGGGTCGACAACAGGGGGGGTTCAAACAGAAGTCAGGACACATGTGAGGCCAAAATTAGCCCCGAAGGATGATAAAGCGCTCTCAATCCATATTGTCAGGTTCTCCGGGGCCAGAGACAAGAAAGTATAAAGAGGTGTTCTGAAAGTTGCTAACATTCATACAGTAATGTCAGGCTCTGGCCACACGGGAACAGATATTTTGGAAAGCACCACATTTTGGAGTCACTGTTTGAAGTAAAGCTGTCTAAAAACATTTAAAAAATTTTAAAGCAGTACTTTGCATGTTTTTGAAAATGACGACATCACAGCATGAACCTGCGCGCCTATTTCAGCTTTTTTACGAAAGTTACGAAATGTACCAAGACTCCGTTAATCGCGGCTGCTGACCAGGTCGGTACGCGATGCTCTGTAATTTCTCACTTAATACGCTTGCAGTTCAATTACACTTACTTATGGACGGGACGAAATATGATGCGTCCAGGATCCACTGCTCAGGCGCTACAAACTTTACTACGAACACTGATTTTGGATAAGACCTGAACTAAAAGCTTTCCAATCAGAGATTGTTGTGGCTGAAGACTGGATTTTCCAGATGTTCCCTTCTCCATGTCTCAGTGCGCTGGTCCTTGACGTTATACTTCTCCAGACGTGAATGCTTTCAAAAATATATTTTCGGAAAAAACCAAAGAGGTAAGACTCGAGTCGAATCCAAACGTGTTTCCACCCCGCTGCCGTTCCTGAGAGGATGGGGTTACGGCAGGTTCTCCAGAGGCATTCAAGGTCTAATGGAGCTCAGATAACTGCAAGAGCAGGGCTGTGGTTAAAGCAGGGTGTGCTCACAAACACAGGCCTGCCATTCTTCATGCTCACAGCTGAAAGATGACACCCGAGATTAAAACTCTCATGACCACAGTGAACAGTTTCAATTCATTCGTTGGGACCTGTTACTCAGCAGATTTATGAAATAAAAGGTGGATCCTTGGAGACATGTCTTTGGTACATTTGTATCACAGTATACAAGTTTCCTAAGTTTCAAAAGAAGCTGATACCTTTATATAATGTCCTCTTTAGCAATGAAAAAAAAAAGATCAAATCCAGCAGCTTCCAAGTTCAATTCAGTTTGTAATTATTAACAGAAATATTAAACAATGTTATAAAAAGTTATCAATGTTTGCGATATCACGGAAAAACGTATCGCTGCGTTATCGATCGTACTTGTAAGCGTTATGGAAATGCAGCAAAGGAAAAGGAAAACTGTCAAAGAAAGAACAGCAACTCGAAAGAAAAAAACCCCGAACACAAGGGATGAGTGAGTCGTGTTTACCTTTTCCTTACGCTCGGCGTATCCTCACTTGTCACTGCTACAATGTTACGTGATTGGGTAGGGTTAGGAAAGCACGTCCGGGCACGCAAAGCTAGAACTCCATCTGGAGAGTGTGCCATATTTCAACCGGACTTAAATATGACATCCTTATTAAAACAGAACAGAGAACATGTTCTTCAGTGGGGAAGACTTTTGGCGGCCAGTCAAAAAAAACAAAACAAAACATAAAGCAGAGTCACGCCATTAAAAAAAACACTAGTAAAAAAAAAAAAAAAAAAAAAAACGCCACTAATCCGGCACTTGTAACATGACCGCAAAATCAAGTGCCTCACTTTGTCTTTCCCTGAAGTGACTCGTGCGCATCTGTACATGTTATCCGAGAAAAAGTAAGTGTCCTACCTCCATGATGGTCTCTTTCGACTCACTTCTACACGTGATGGAGTGAGAACACACAGGCACTCAGTTAAAAGGCTCGCCAAAGAGCTAGCTCATCAGGGGTTTGGGACAGCCCTGTCTTTAGAGGGTCAGTGCTCCATTCAATAGGAGAAACGTGAGAACTCCAGACTTAAAAGGTGGAAAAGCTTAGTTCTTAACCCGAGACGAGGCACTGTAGAAAATAAAAACAGTAATACGAGAACCTGAAGCTCAGGTCCTGTCCTATCTTAGGGACATCGCAATGCCTTCAGGCCCTTTTAAAGCCAAAAAACACAATACATATATTCTGGAAGGTGATATGAGGAAAATGTTGTCTTGTTTCATTTTTTAAAACAAAGCAGATCGGGCCCGTGTGCGCACGTGTTTCACTTTAGTCCGAGCACTGTGAATCCCTTTGCGTGTCAGACAGGAAGGGATGGCATTAAGATCTAGTCGAGCAGGTTTTCAGGCTTTTACAGTTCATTGAAAGGATTTCTGCAGGCCTATAGAGACGAGAGCGGCAACCGTGTTCGTCTAACTCATTTCTAGGCGATAACTTGTGCACTGAACCCTTTCACGGTTTATGAAGTGAAGCAATATGATCTCTGGCAAGTTCAGGTTTCAAGATAACAAAATGTGTGGCGCAGAAAAGCTTTGATAGTTTGCAGTGTTGAGCTCTGTGCTGTGTAATGCCGCGTTCTGTGTACGGAACAAAAGCATAAAGCTCTGTGCACACAAATAGCCGTGCACGCATAAAAGACGAGACAAAGAAAAGCAAGGAAAGAAAGGACGAGCATCTGCCAAATGAATGCCTAAATGGAATTCAGCCCGAAAGAAAGACGAGTGCGTTGGCATGGACACCTGTTGCCGTGGCAACAAATTCATCAGCTCATCATTTCGGCGTGGCGGCGGTACTCCAGGTAAGAGTTACTGACCAGCTGCATGGAATCCCCTGGAGCGGAGTGGCACTTCAAAGCACATCATGAGGCTTCTTCAGCCGTATCCTTTTTCGTTTTTCACTTTGTGTCTACTTCAGGGGAAAGTCCAGAATTCTCCAAGCGAAAGCTTAAGGCTTTAACCAAGAAAAAAAAACGTCTTGAGGAGACGAATCTTTTTCTAAAGTTACCAACCCTTGTGCGTTTATTCTCTGGCCTTTCCTCTCTTTTACTCCTTTGTCTCCTTGAGAGACATCAGCGTCGATCGATGTCCGGTGCAAGGATTAGTGAGGATTGAAAACTTTTAATGCAAGAAAATACTCTCTGAATCTGACAATCAGAAGACTAAATAAAAGCACTTCATACCTTAATAGCACCCAATAACACAACAATAACAGCCATCAACGGCATAGCGGCGAGTGTATTCTGGCCCCAGAACATATTACGATACGTAGTGCGGAAATAGCATATATAATTTGTAAATTGGACTTGGGGTCATTTTTTGACCAAATTTCTCCCCAACGTGGTCACCTGCCAATTCCCACCCACTAGCTAACTCTCCCCAGTCACACGACAGCTACCAAGCGGGAGGGCGGGGCAAATACATGCTTCTTCTGAGACACGTGAAGCCAACCTCGACATCTTTTCTATCTACTGCTGGTGATGCATCACAGGGCAGCGGAACACCCTTGGATTGAAGCGCTATCTACCTTCGTTAGCATATGCGAAATTACAGACGCCCACGATTAGCTTGCGTCACGATGCTCGACAGCGGAGCGTCGTCATTCCTCTCGCCTAGAACACGTGTCCAGTTCTGCTCTCTTGACCTTGATAGAGTTGAACTCACATGTTCATCAGCGATGGTGGGGTCCGTTGGGATTACGTCAGTGTTTTCACTGCAACTGTGGGAGGAAAAAAATTCCCCAAATTCTCCAGCATCTTACACACCAATACACTTTCCCGTAAAAGCGGTCAATAAAGCTTATTCACCAGCGGATCACTACAGATGGCAATATCGCACTGGAATCGGACACCAGGCACAATTTATATGCAGTGCAGAAAAAACAAAAAACCCTTGCTGTCCTGCATTGCATTTGACATTAGCCTCATCCATGCTGTTCTCGCCACCTCAGAAATTGAAATGGGTCACAGCCAGTGGCATCATGCCCACTGGGCAGCCATGTGACTATCCAAAACATTCAGCTCCTGCCAAAGTCTCTTTCGCACAATATCCATCACTGTGTGCCTCCTCCCCACCCCGGCAGCCGCTCACATGGCACATTGATCGGGAATCAATATGGTGCCACTCAGCCTCGACCCAAAATGCTTTTCTGGCAGAATGTGCTTTCTCCCTGAACTCTCCCACAATCCTTCACTCTCTCAAGAGCCTGTGTGTGCGTGTTTGTTCGTTATAGAGTACTTATCCTATTGCAGAAGATCGCTGTTTTTTGGACTCAACCATGCCCACAGAAACCCTACATGTTCCCAGCTGGGGGAAGAAATAAGGGGAGAGAGAGAGAGAGAGAGAGAGAGAGAGAGAGAGAGAGAGAGAGAGAGCGAGCATGTATCCACTAGCGTGTAGTGTGTGAATGACGGAGACAAATCACCAAGTGTGTAAGGATGTGAAAAAAAGAGGAAGAAATTGGCACAAAAAGATGAGGCATCAGGCATTGTAGTGTCGGATAGCTTTGCTCCAATCTGCAGAGGAAAACAATACCGTTACCACCATGGAGGGAGGATGATGACGACTGATGCTTTGACTAGTAAGTACAGATATAGATTCAGATTGGTTCCTAATGAGCAAGCAAGGTGATGGTGATGAGAAAAAACTCCCCGAGACGACTTGAAGAAACCTTGAGAAGAAGCAGACTCGAGAGAACCGGATATTGGGCGACACCGGATATTGGGTTTATAAATCATGACTCTTTGAAAACTGTTTACTAGAGTCAGGAAGGAGACGGCTGGAAAGATGTCCAGTAAATGCATACTGCTGATTTCTGTAGACTTTAGCTGTCCACTGTATAATGAATAAGCAGTGGATGTGACGAACTTCTCAGGTCATCAAGAGCTCCGATATCATTCGTCATTCAAACCATCAAATCGCTCGGCAACCTTCTCAAAACAACCCCACCCACACTGGCTGACGAAACGTCTCCAACACGTAAAACCCGCACCACTCTCACCCAACTCTCTTCCGGATATTGCTGCCTTCTCAATGATTGCAAAAACAGGACCAACCCCAGCACTGGTCAATTCTGCCAAACCTCCAACGAAACGGTCACCCACATATTCCAACATCGTCCAAACATTCATACTCTCCGCCAGCAACTTTCCTTCAGCGCAGCAGTGCTATGGACTGACCCAACAAATGTAGCGAAGTACCTTTAAGCTTGTACACTTCTATAAAGCTATCTCCACTAGAAGTCAGGGGCAACAACAATGACGACATCAAGAGCTGTAAGCTCTCAAAGCGTGAGCTCTCTCTCATCAAGGCAGAAAAAAGGTCAAGGAGGTATAGCAAAAGGTTACCACAATTAATGCAACTGATCTTCAAAAGATCCGTGGGCGTTAACCCGGAGGAGATGATAATATACACAGCTGAAAAAGCCCAAGGACATAAAATGGGAGCTAGAAGAATGACGAACAGCTTTCACTGCCCTCCACCTGTTACTCATCAGCTGTCCCACAGGAGTCGGACGTCGTCACATCCACATAGTTCAACACCTCGGGCCAATTCCACTTAGTTGGGTTTAAAAAGGAAAAAAAATAACCAAACCACCAGCCCTTCAGGCATACAAATCGAGTACTTTGCGTCAGGAGTGGAAAAAAAAAAGACCTGAAGAGAAGCCCATTAACGAGATCGCCAACAGTATAAGAAAACCGTTAAAAAAAAAAAAGGACTTGACTACTCAAATCGGATTTGCAGGGGTGCCAAAATTGATTTGCAACAAAAATGTCTGTATGTCTGACCTGAAAACTTAATGATAACAGCCACTGACCAGCCCCGTCTACTTGTTTTCTATTGGTTCACATAACAAATGGTTGCAAATTCTCAGGTCAAAAGTTCGCCAAGTTGAAGCAATTGTGTCCTTTCCCTTTCTCAGAACTGGTTCTTCCACCAGGTGCATTTGGTCAGACTGCTACTTTAGATGAAAAAGCAGAAGAGCGTAATTTTCTGATCTCTCCTGTATTGCCATAGCAAGGAGACGATATGACAAATTTGCCAACACTACAATTAACTAGAATTTAACCCCTTTGGGGGTCGGAGGCCAGCTAAACGCACCTGGAAACCCCATTTCCATGCCATTTTTACAAAAACAGTGTGCACTGATTTCACATGGGGGAGTACGAGAGCACTTGGCAACACTGCAACACAAAATAGATAGTTTCACATATAATTACAGTATATGGAAAGGGTGCTGAGCTAGCGAAGGCCTGGAGTGACCACACTAAAGACACATGCAGGGTCGCTACAGTAAGAAGAAGAAGAAAAAAAAAAAAGGCCTATATTTAGAGCCCAAAATGCTTTATTCTCAACAAAACTTGCACGAGCTCAGAGGGAGGAGGACAAAGAAATGAAGGCAGAGTGATGGAGGTGGAACGTTCTTTGGGGAAGAACTTACCCTCTGACCTCGGTACTGTGCAAGAGTGACGTTATGAATTGAGAATCATTTTTGTTACGCTAAGATTCTTTTCAGGTTCAAATCTCTACCAGGAACTGTCTCTCACCATCTCGCTCTCTCTCTCCCTCTCCTTCCGTGAGACCAGTGCTTGAAGAATGAGCAAACAGACACAAGTTCGTGTTTAGAACTCGGTTCTCGGTTTACTACAGAAAATCTAGCGGTATTTATACATAAAGATGCAGGTCAGGGTAAACTGCCTAGGTTACAGATAAACAAATGAAAACGCTCACGCAAGATGAATCATGACAGCTAAGCAGTTTACGTGAGTAAGACACCGTGAGGATTAAGAAAAAGAACAAGGACGGCATGTTCAAGATACACTTATGTCATACAGGACAAAGGCCTGAGCAAAAAATTTTATATTTCCTAAAAGGAAAAGAATAGAAAAGGTCTTAAAACGAGAACATTTTGGTTACAGTTACACATGTAGAAATGTCTGAGCATGAAACATTTAGTGAGACAAGCGCCAATCAAGTCCAAGTCAGGTCTCAAATTGCAAAAACTGTGACTTGACAGTGCAAAAGTTTGCATCCCTCAAGGGGGACGTGTAGGTGAGGTGCGGGGGATGCAAAAAGAACAAAAAGTAAAATAATACCAAGAAAAGGTTGCCAAGAACCGCAATGGAGTCCCAAAAAACTTCAAAGAGCACTACTAGTAAAACCTAGTTTAATAAAACTGTATATAATCATTTTAAAGTTGATACATTTTAACAACATAAACATTGTTACTTATTGTATACTCATCGTTTCCATACATAAAATGTCTTCATTTTATCCAAAACATTTGCACTGAACCGGGATTCGAATTCCAGGCTCTAAATCAGTGTGGGCACGTATGCAAACACACCCACACACAGATCACTTTACCTCCATCACTGTAAAACATAATTACTGGCCTCTCCAGCTCTCCTTAAAAAAGCCTGGATTGAACAAGCCCTAATTTTAACATCTGCTCGCAGTGATGTAAAAGCACTCTTACGCTCCAAACTTTACCAGGATGATTAAAGCGCTCAAGCAGTCTGCTCGCTAAATCAGAAATAACGTAAGAGGAAGCCATATTTAGTGTGATTATATCCTTGACAGAGAGAGGGAAGCGCAGCAGAGAGCTAGTACGGTGGTCAGGTCTGTTACTGTCATTCACACGACATTCCGCTCCTCATCGCCACCTGCAGCGGACACTTTTAGACGGACATTCCCTGTGCCACACATCATTCCTGACAGAGCATGTGTAGAGGAGAACATCACATCACATCACATCACATCACTCAGGCCGTCGAGAAGAGAATCTACGCTATGAGAAACCCGAAACCCTGGGGGAGGGAAAGACACAATCGAAGGGGGACGTGAAACGGTGCAGAAGCTAGCCAATGGCCTTTCGAGCCCTGTACCAAGTTACAGTTAGGACAACAGGTGTCTGAGTGAACTAGGAGGAAGAGGAGACACTTTGGAGCTCAGTCATACCACCAAGTTCACAAGGCCTTGAGACGTAGTTTCCCTACCTGCATCTACAGTACATCCAGCACCACATGAAGAGCCACTTATCATTAAAAGACCAGGTGTCTGAGTGAATTCGTGTGAAAGTAGACAATTTGGATCTCAAGAGTTTCTGTGAATCACAGACTCTTCAGTTCATTCATCCCACTGGGTGAAATGACATGAAGCACAGTGTACAAAACTTTGATTATGGGCTTTAATGGAAACCTGAGACGTAGTTTCCCTACAGTACCATCTAGCAGTATTACACTGCGGGAATCTGAGCAATTAAACATGTACATACACTTACCGTTAAAAGACCGGGGATCTGAGTGAATTAAAACAAAGTACAGACACTTGGAAGCTCAGCCGTTCCACCAGGTTCATGGTTGACTGAACGGAGATTTGGTGCAGAATTGCAGCCTTTCTTCAGTTCAATCCTCAGAATCCTCCCATTAGGAAAACAGGGAAGAGATGGAGCACAACATGCAGGGCCTTGATTATAGGCTTTGAGAGAACTCCGAGACCGAGTTTCCCTACCTGAAGTAAATCCAGTGCTATGATACTGCAGAAATCTGAGCAAGGAAAACTCATAGCACGCAGTGAAGCACTGGCTCGCAAATGGCATTTCAAGCCTGTAGATCCACTTACTGTTAAAAGAACAGGTGTCCAAATAAAGGAGTATGAATAGGAGCTCTGCCGTGGCGTCAAGTTCACAATCGACTGAACTTCACTCAAGGATTCTGAACGGAATCGCAGCCTCTCTTCGGTTCAATCCCAAGAGGCTTCCCATTATGAAATAAGGATGAGTTTACGCACAACATACAGAGGCTTTAAGGGAACTCCGAGATGTAGTTTCCCTACATGTATCTACAGTACCTCCAGCTGTGCTTCAAGAGTCTGAGCAATGAAACATAACGACTGAACTACCAGTCAAAGAAAAGGTGTCGAAGAGAATTAAAACGAAGCGTAGGCACTTTGGAGCTCGGCCATGCCACCAGGGTCACGACTGACTGAGAGTCATTCAATGTTTCAGCCCAACCCCAAGAATCCTCCCATTAGGCAAACAGGGAAGAGGCAACACACAAAGGCCTTGATTACAGGCATTTAGGGCCACGGAGCCAGTTTCCCTACCTGCATCGACAGCACATCCAGCTGTACTATGCTGCAGGAATCAACATCAACATCCATTTACCATTAAAAGAACAAGCATACGAATAAACTAGAATAGAGAGTAGATGCTTTGGGCTCAGACGTGCCACCACGTTCACAACTGACTGAACTTCGGTTGGTATTTCGGTGCAGCCTCTCTTCAGTTCAATTCCACGGATCCTATCGTTAGGCAAACATGGAAGAGATTTGGAGCGCACCAACTTACAAGGCCTCAATTATGATGCTTTAAGGGACCTCGGAGGCGTAGTTTCCCTACCGGTTTCTACAATTCATCCAGCGATACTAATGCTGCAGGCATCTAAGCAACGAAACATGACGAGCAACTTACCGTTAAAAAACTCAGGCGCCTGAGGGAATTCAAACGACGCCAGGTTCACGAGCGACTGGACTTCAATCGGTGTTTCACTGCAGATTCGCAGCCTCTCTTCAGTGTAATCCTGAGATTCATCTCATTAGGCAAAATGAGATGGAGCACAGTGTGCAAAGCGTTAATTACGGGCTTTAAAAGAACCCAGAGACTGTTCGCTACCTGCATTTACAGTACGTCCAGCGCTCCTACACTGCAGGAATCCGAGCGATGAAACGCTCATAGGTGGGTAAACAATTGCTTTTCATTCCTGCGTTTGTGTGTGCATATGAATTTTTGTCTTTGTTGTGACCAAACCCAAACCTCCTGACAATGACCAGAAACCCTGAAACATCACACTGCAGGAAGCTGTCGCTCAGTAAACAACTTTGTACTTCAAACATTAAAGTACTTGGTTTATGTTACATGCATGACTACCTATAGTTGTGTGTAGTTCTATGATAAACAATAATACAAGGCACTGTGTGTGTTCATGTGTGTTTGATTTATATATATATATATATATATATATATAAAATAAGGATTCAAGTGCTGTCACATCTTACCTTCTTCCTCATACCCCATCTTATTACCCAGCAGCCCCTGCTTGTGTTCCCTAACCTCAGGAAAATTACTGGCTTGAGGAGATGCCAGTAAAAACACCACAACTTCCTCATAACACTCCTTCCCTCTCTCTCACACACACACACACACACACACGAATTAAAAAAGAGCCTATGTAATGAATTAAACAGAAGCAGATGCACCGAACACGGAAGGAGCAAAAGAGAGATACACTATTGAGGAACTTGGATGGAAATTAGCACAGGATACAAATTCATGGCCAATACCCAAAATATAATAATAATAATAATAATAATATTAAAATAGTAATACATATTATTCTATATAACTAAATACAATTACACAGAAATAATGAGTAAAAACTGGCAACACTAACTATTTACACCATTTAAATTAAATTTAATTGAGACAAGCAAAGGTTTCCGGAAACATCTTTGACTGCACAGCATTTTTTTAAGCCTAATTGAACAACAAATTAGCCCTTTATTTTGTCATTTTTATTTTGAAATCATCTATGATTTATTTGATAACTTCCAGCGTTACGTGAACTGGTGTTTAGTATACGGATGCATTTTTGGAAGGAGTCTCCAGCGTCAGCGTTTTGTAACATAAGTTTTTCATAGTTAAGTGGGGTTTTTTTGGGGTTTTTTTTTGGTAAAATGACAAGCTATATAATTCATTTCATTAAAAAAAAAAAAAAAAAAAAAAAAAAAAAAAAAGAGCTGGTATACAGATTATAGCTGCGATAAGGTTAGTTTTACATTATATGGAACTTGGACGGTAGTTCCAAAGGTGTTCAGTGGGGTGAAGGTGAAGGACCTGAGCAGGACACTCGAGATCTTCCTCTCCAACCTCGTCTTCAAACCATGCCTCATGGTTGTAATGCTACAGAATACAAAGACCTTCTAGACAACTGTGTGCTTCCAACTTTGTGGCAACAGTTTGAGGAAGAACCAGATATGGGTGATGGTCGGGAGTCCACATACTTTTGGCCATATGGTGTAAAGTATTTCGTTTCCTTTCACACATGTAGCAAACAGAAAAAGAGTCCCCTACTAGAAATACTCCGTTTGGTTCAGGCGAGAGGTGGCGCCTGTGTAGAGCACGCAGGAGGCAGGACATAACGCAGAAAGGATGAAGATGCCGGATGACGAAGTTTCGATTGTGATGGCAATTGTATGTTTGTATTCTTCCGGTTACACGCACGTCATGTGATCTCAATGCGCCCACTCGCACGTTGTGAATTCTTCGGACGACGACCTGCTCTGTTTGCACATGGACTCAAACGGACATTACACAGACTTCGTACTAGGAAGTCTGTTTAATGTCCGATCCAACCGATTCGGACATGCGTGCTCTCGCATACGGCTCCTCCGAGTAACGTGCAGATAAGATCAGGGTTGCAGTGCATGTCTGAAAGTGTCTCAGGACAGCCTCGTAGACGTGAAACAGAAAGCTTGCGCTAGAGACTAAAGCAGTGGCGCTGATGAACTGAGATGGCACGACGTACATCACCATGGTAACAACTGAAAAATGGTGGAGTTTGTGGGGGGAGAAAAAAAAAACAGGAAGAAGAAGTCAAAATTTGACATTTTACAAGGAGTTCCTAATGAAAGGACACGTGTGTGTGTGTGTGTGTGTGTGTGTGTGTGTGTGGCTATTCTTGGAGCCACTAAAGATCAAAAGCAAAATCCCAGGCCTGATCTATGATGTCCTACCACAGGTGTTCTCTCCCCCTTGTGTGTGTGTGTGTGTGTGTGTGTGTGTGTGTGTATACACACTCTGAAGGCAGATCAGGTTTTAAGCTCAGAAGAAGCGGCTCATTTTTAAAGAGAGCCGGTAACCATGATCCTTCTCCTCTGCGCGTGTGTGTGTGTGTGTGTGTGTGTGTGTGTGTGTGTGTGAGAAAACCAGAGCTTAGTTTCCAGGTTCCTGCTTTCTGTAAATGAGAATGGACCCCAGCAAGCATTGGCATTTAAGAGCGAATAAAGTCTTCCGAATGAGTTTCCTTCCTCTGGCATCGCTGCAACACCGGTTATAAACACCACGCAGACCTCCGAGAGCATTAGCGTATTGAGCTGTAGAACCCATTATTAATACTCTACAGTGCTAATTTGAGACTTTCTAAACCAGGGTTCTCCGATTTAAAACCACAAAAATGCTTTGGTTGAAACTTGAACGAACCTTCCACCCTGAACCACACTAAATATGTTTAGATTCAAATATTTGTGATGTGTTTAGTGATTCTGGTGCGGATTTATTGGATGGTGCTGTATTTTATTTTTTTATCAGTCATGTGAAAAGCGTCATGCTGACGTGAAGGGGCAAATGTTCAGCAATCCCCCCAAAAATCAGGGCTTCTTGACACACTCACCATTTTCTAAGGACTTTCAACATCATGTTAATGAGAAATCCGGCGTAGAAGTAGCGGAGACGTTGCTGCAAATGTTAGACTCCAAGTCCCAGAATGCAATGCAGCTATACAAAGAGATACAGCAGAGAATCTGCTCCGCTGGTCAGTGGTCTACGAGATGATGCGTGGTATTTGGAAGCTGACCCGATGAACAGAGCGTTCGGGTGAGAGCCGTACAGAATAAAGCGCCGCTGCATCACTCTGCACAAAATGAAAACAGATTGCTATACAGGGTGGATATTTGCTTTAACTTTGTTCGCCACTCCTTTAATCACACGCTCTTCAGTCTATAAAAGTTGCCGCTCTGCAGGCTCGCTAAAACGCGTGTCGTAAACGCAGCGGTTTTCCCAGTGATAGATCAGCTCGTTTCCTGCTCTATGAGGCTGTAACCAGGCCATGAAGTCTCCCGCCTGTGGGGTATTCGACAGCACGCTGATTTCACACACTGATTTAGGGTCAGCGTGCACAAAAAACCCTGTGGAGCACCACTGAGTAAACGCACTGCGTTCTCTGGCACGTCCAGCGAGTCTGCTGGGCCTGAATGCTGGCAAACACACAGGAAAGCACTCATTTAACACACGCACGCACACACACATTTTCTGGGTGTGTGTTACTCTGAGCCTGATTCTCCATGCCCATGGGCAGCAGGGTGTGAGCGTTTGGCTGCAGAAGTGGTCACAGAAAGGAAAAGCGGTGCCGTGTTTGCTGAAGTGTTCTCTTCACGGTGATAATGCAGAAGTTAAACACTTCCCTTTTCAGGTTTGTTGTCCGTATACAGCTACGGTGTAGCGCAGGGAGAAATGACTGCAGCCTACACACACACAAAGCTTCCAGAATAATATCAACAGGTAACTGAAGACCGAGCACAGACACACTGACACCAGGTGAGGTCATGTAGAGAGAGGAGGAGCGCAGGAGGAGAATCACACTTGCACACGCAAACGGACACACAGACAGAGAGAGACGGAGAGAAAGAGCGAGTGAGACACACACAGACTCACAGAGAGAGAGAGAGAGAGAGAGAGAGAGAGAGAGAGAGAGAGAGAGAGAGAGAGAGAGAGAGAGAGAGAGAGAGACACTCACAGGGACAGACAGACAGACAGAGAGAGAGACAGACAAACAGAGAGATACACACAGACTCAGAGAGTGAGACACTCACAGAGAGTTAGAGACAGACAGACAGACAGAGAGATAATGAGACAATCATCAGCATCGCCATCATCGGGAAAAAAAAAAAAAAGCTCATCTCAAGCTGAACCTTACAGAACGTTGGGAGAAAGAAACGGGACCAGGCAGCACAAAGGAAAACAAAATCCCACCATAACGAAAACATGAACCAAAAGAGGAGGAGGTGTTTACTGGAAAAGCAGGCGGGTTTGGACTGAAAGAAAATTCCAGAAGAATGAGAATTAAGAACCCAAAAGAAACAGGCAAAATTGGAAAAAAAAAAGTGCAAGACAGGTGGGCAAACTGAGAGTGAAGAGGCGTGCGGTATGGAGAAGCATGCAGAGCTCCAGCTCCAACAGGCAAGCTGGAGAAGGCAGCACAGCGCAAAGGGGGAGGAGCTTCTGACCTGCCACTCTCCAACGACGCTCGACTAGACGAGAGGATCCGTCCTTCAGGGAGAATTATACAATCCTCCAGCTAGAGAGAGAGAGAGAGAACAAAATAGTAACATTATCATTGTGCAGTGTTTAAAGGTGCGATGGGCGACAATGCGAGCTGACACTTTAAACCAGCATGCAGAATGTCCTACACACACAGTGTGAATGCCATACACACACACACGCACACGCACACTTCTGCTATTGAGATTTGACTGAGCAGGAAGAGAACAGTTTGAATGGGCAGCTGTGAGTAAATGAGGGGTTGATGAGCTTTTCAGCCTCGTAAAATACTCACACTGGCAGCATCAATCTGTGTGTGTGCGTGTGTGTGTGTGTGCGCGCGCACGCACACGTGTGCATACGTCTTCTCTTCCAAACACACACCACACTAGTTTTCACAAGCAATAGTTTTCCAGAAAGGATTCATCATAATAAGCGCAGCATGTTATGGCATGCAGGTGCAAATGTTTTCCAAAAGCAGTGAGATTACACACCTGGCATTTGTCCACGATGACCCTCATGGGCCGTAAAAAAAGCACACACACACAAACACACACAGAGAGAGGGAGAAGGAAGAGCGGGGTTTGTTGTAGGAATTTTCTTTAACGTGGTACCCACAGATTAATCCCAAACTACGGTCCTTACTGGCCAACAAGTTCCCAGCTAGTCGTGTTACGCTGAAGGTTACAAGAAGGAGTAGAAACTCCTAGCAGATAAAGAGAATAAACAGCCGATCAACAATAAACAATCTACACCTCCCCCTCCTTCGGTAAAAACGAATGTGTTTATGAACAGTTTTCTGATTCAAACCCCAACAGCGCAGCACGACCAGGAGGCGTGGCTTACATCAAAGTGACATCTGGAGGACAGTTTTGAACCAGGTTTTAAACCATTAAACTATTGGTTTTATTTGATATTTATTTATTTGGTACTACTTGGTTGCTGCTTAGCAACCACAGCTTCCCGTTATGGGAGTACATCGCGTGGTGGAAGAATTGTTTATTGCCGATATTATTAATAATAAATGAGCATTTGGTAAATGCAATAAGCCACTTAGGAGTGTATTCCTAAAATCATATTATGAGTTGCTTAAGAAATAATTAATGAGTATCGCACTAAAATAAAGTGCGCCCCCCCAACCACACACACACACACACACACTTTAAACAATTATAAACCAGCCGTTGTTTTCTAATTCACATGCAAATTAAACCATCTCCTGGCCTGATGGGAACAAAACCCGGAAATGGCTGTTTATGCTGAGCGCCATTACACCTCGTTCATCAGCTAGACATAACGACAGTGGGGAAACACCGTATAATGATCGGAAATCAAAAGAAAACAGAGTTTATAAAACAGCAGGTGGTGAGTGACTACTGTTCCCGCTAGTCGGAAAAACCAAGGTGTTTGCAAAGAACCGAGCTTGCAGTCCAAAAGAAGAGGATGGAAGGAGAAATCTCTGCATCGCCTGGTACCAGTTGTGCTCGTACTCCCTTTCCAACAAAGTACAGCTTCTTCTGTAAAGGCGTGCTTGCAGAATGACCCACTGACCCGGAGTGATGCAACTGTAAGCATCTCTACGCGCCGAAGGCTCGGGTTGCCAGACAGTCGAATGTAGGTCGGAGCAAGATCGTCTGCGTCGATCGGAGAGGGGTAACCCGAGCAAACAATTACAACGGTCACGCAGACAAAATTCCATCATGTCTGAAACCCCCGCTCCATCTCCCCTCCCCCGGTCTGAACATGAAATTCCAGATGCACAGACGTTTATTGATTCATTCAGAACGCTCGGTTCAATAACTGAAGCACGTGTCTTTACACAGTTTCTTTTGCTGTATGAACATAAAAAGGACATGAATACAATTTTAATTACTACAGCGCTAATGTATCTAACTGCTATGGGGTGGCGATTAACTACCATATCATCATCATGAAGTAAGTAACATCTTTTGTATAGAAAATAGTGGAGTAAAGTCCTATATGGACAGGATTAGGTTCTTAAACTCAGTGGTTCACAAACAGTGTCACCAGGGATGGCTTTAAGGCTAAAATAAATTTATACTAAGGATATGTGCAATTTAAAGCTTTCAAGTAATGTTTTTTGAAGAAGAGGCAATCTATTCCTGAGCTTTCCACATTAGGACTGAGTTTGACTTTGGTGCTTGGACCCCTAAATATAATAACGTGAACAGTGAGTTCCACCACTGGCTCCTGGCTACACTATACGGACCCCTGGGTTCTACGTGATCATGATGGTGTAACCATCCTACACTTTGTAGTTCTGGCTACAAATCCTGAACACAACATGACAATGTTTATTTATGTATTTTTAAGTACATGTTAGCATCTAAAATGTTACATGATCAAGGTACTTGCGCAAGGTACTGCTTGTTCTTTTATTTGTAAACAAAACGTTGTTCGACAAATGTAAAGTGTCTTTATAAGGGTCCCTTTAATCAGCATTTTATTTCCTTTCCACTGCTAATGGACTCCCAATGTAGAAAACTAGGAACACAAACAGAGTCCTCCAAGCACCCCATTCATCTATTTGTGAGTCAGGAAGTGGATACGCATGCTAGGCGACCAAATACAGTGAGTATCAGAGGTCCAAAAATGCATCTGCCTGAAGAAAAATTGCAGACGTGTCTATTCGGACAGGACTAAAATTCTCAGGGCACTGCAGAGTTAGGGGAAAAAACGAAACCCAGCAAGTAATTTAGTCTATAATTTTCTTAAAGGAGGAAAAACACACAGAGAGAGAGAGAGAGAGAGAGAGAGAGAGAGAGAGAGAGAGAGAGAGAGAAAACAAAAAACAAACAAACAAACAAAAAAAACCCACACATGGCTGATCTAGAAGGAAATAAAAACACAAAGTAGCACCTGCAATCGCTGGAGTTATTCCTGATGCAAATTAAATACTGTCCAAGTAGGGCATGGCCTGTAAAATGTTACGTCTAACACAGAAACTTTCAGGCCACGCCTCCTACCTGAGTGACGCTTCCCGAGAGATACCAAAGTGCTGAGGAGAAAGGGATTCCGTCTTGCGGTTTAGTCCATTTTTAGAGAGAACGGTGACAATCTCTGAACCCATTGAGATCCTATACGAGGTTTGGCGTGCAGATTTCACGATGCTAAACTGATGGCTGAAAGCTTCCTACTTGCTATGACGTGTCTGTTCCATACACACACTCTGCTTTAACCGCATTGCGTAACCTCATACAATCAACACAAGCCGTATCCCGTTCATCCCGCCCCCCAACCATTTGTCAGCAATTCACAATTGTCCCAATTATCCCCTCACCCTGCTTCACAAACTCTTTCTGTCTCATTGACTCCCTCACTCGCACACAATCCTCCATGTCAGGTGTCAACATCTCACACTTGCAGCTATCGCAACCTTCAGGGGGTTGACAGTGGCTCCAAATTGATGAGTTAGAGGTCAAAGTTGACGTCTTGCTTTACAGATGGAGGAAACGTGTTGACGTAACTTTCAGTGCTGCGAACAAAACGTGTCCGAGACGTCGCTCGTCTCTTTCCCTTATGACGGGATCCGGAGAGACAGGAAGAGGAAGTGGCGGGGTCAGGGGTCGCGCTCTTTATAATGGACAATTTTGTCATCTGAAGTGACGGAATGACGGTTCGATTGTGGATGAGGATATAGGCACACAATGGCGTCTGAATAATGAAGAGAATAGAGGTTGATGCAGATGGTGTTTGAAGGGGCACTTGTAGATACTAAAACTTCAACATATCAAACTCATCTGGTTGTCTTATTTTGGTAACTGAGTGGAGAATAAATGCGCTAAATGGTTAAACCAAAACGGTGGGCGGGGTTATAACGATAATGATAAATAACAGCTGATTGCCATCAAAAACCTCAAACTCTTTTTGACCTAAATTTTTATTTGAAAGCAAATGATCTTGGTGAGATTTGCAGGAAGTGAATAAACAAAAACTTTGCAGGCTGTTACCATGGTAACACTCAACTGTCACAACTTAGCTTGACCTAAACTATGAGCCCAACTCTGCAATCAACACAGAGATTCTCAAACTTTTTGTAGACAGGAGCCGCTTTAAATGCTTTAAAAAATAAAAATTCACACAGACCCCCTCAACATGGCCCATGAACGCATTTAATATTTTTACGAAGATTTCCATTTCCACTAATAGAACACATTAGGTTAGAGTTGACATTGGTGCTTGGACCCCTAAACATAGTAACTTGGATAATGTGTTAAGATTTCCACCACTGTCGCAAAATAAATAATTAAATGAATAAGAATTTCCCAGAGCCCTTGGGGTCCCCATAAGCCACTTTGAAAACCACTGGCTTAACAAACCCGAGACAAGTTGGTGTACATCCAATTTATTCAGTGCGATCATTCCAACCAGGCCGATTACGCTGTTTGGAGAACTGGATTGATCTAGTCAGCTTGAGCTGAATGCGTTCTTCCGATCAGCGATGATCAATGTGTTGATGTTTGCTTCATGAGCATATAAAGGAAGGGTTTTATTCTGGGGTAATTTTGTATCGTTTAGTTTAGTGACTGAACAACAACCAAGGATTCCAAAAAAACCAACCAGACAACAAAACAACCCTGGAAGCTGTTATAATTTGGTACCAGGCTGGAAAACTCGATTGGATGTTGGTGTGACCAAAAAGTCAGATTTTACCCAAGATTTCTAAAGGGTCACTGAGGTGATCATTAAATCTCCATCTCATCATCTTGGTTTATTTTCCGACACGCCCAATGGCCCAATTCGAATGGTTCAAATCATCGTTCAATCAATTCCCTTTTATTCTTCAGTATTGTTTGTTGTTCAAAGCATTTCTATGCGGGAACCATTTCCCTGTAAACTGAAGACATTTATTAGTGATCTGTAAATGTCTGGTGACGCAAGTGCCGTCCTACAGGGACCGGAGACGTGCTTTGGGAGCGGGTGTGGTGCTCTGACCTCAGTTTTTTAGGAACGAGTCTGTACTTTTACACCGATTATATCATGTTTTCCTGTGTGTACCATTCAGCAGATGTGCTATTGCGTAAGTGTCGATAGTTAATAGGTTTGAGAATCATGTCCAAGAGACTCACCTCACATCACATCATCCCAAAAGCAGTATTTATAACACAAAAAACAAAGACCAACTGAATGTTATATGTATAGAAAACAATGGGCATTTCAAGGAAAAAAACCTGGATAGGAACCAGCTTCAAAAAGGAAACTCGTAATCTTGAAGTCTGGGTGATTTTGAAATGTACAAGATATTAACAAGTGTGAATTTGGGTCATGGGCTTTAACCCCAAAAAAAAAAAAAAAAAGTCTGTCTCGTTGGGAACTGTAATCTCAAATCTGGATTTGTAGCACAAGCAGCGTTGTGTTTGCACAACAATTGTCCGCTGTGCTGGAAAAGCCTGAGCGCAGATCCTCTCAGCCCCAACAGGGCCCCTGCTTTCCCAAAAGCATCGGAGTGTTAAAACAATCCGGAAAGTACAGAACCGCCGCTCTGTCCCAGTCCAGTGATCTTTCGGCTTTCGGCTTTTCGGCTTTCGGCAATCAACGCTTTCAGAAGAGTCAGACAGGAAGACTGCTTCTTATCCGTCCACAAAACTGTGGATTCTAATCAAAGCATATTTATAGTAGAAAGTTGACTTGGATTGCAGGACTTACACGCAGAGCTCTTTACAGAGACCGAGACGTTAAAATAAACGCTCGCCACAACTGACAGCAGACATGCAACATCATTCGTTGAGTCATGAGATGACAGCAGTGTTGATCACACAGGCCGGCGGTTCAGGTGCGACTGAAGGGGGGGGCCTGAATAACTCGAAGAAACCTTCCCCGTCAGGTGAATGATTGAGAGTGTGTGGAGCAGAGGAACAGCCTGAACACAGAAGCATGAATGTTAAGTAGGCAGGCTTTGTTCACAACCCAATCTCTCTTCTCTCTCTCTTCTCCTTCGCTTCTTTTTGGCAGGACATTTATCATTCTTCCGGACTAACAATCGCACGGCATCACATACAATACAACGGCTGACTAAATCGGGGGCCTCGCGAGAGTTGCTAGGAAACCTTTGATGCTTCGGGCAGCTCGTCAAGAAGCTCATCTCTTACTGACAAGCCCGAGGAGGACGAGTGTTCAGATTCACTTTTGTCACGGGCTGGTGGAAGTCCTCTTATACATGACACTTCTGTTGGGATAAACAAACAGCATTTGATAGGACATGACGTGATGGCGCTTTCGGAAGCTGTCCCTCGTCCTGAAAGGACGCAGCGGATTTTGGACAGCAGTCGAAGACTTTAACCGACACATGGGAATGACCGTTAATCTTTATTCCTTACAAGTGTGGGTGGGTATGTTTTAATGCTTCATGCAGTTCCCGACATTCCTTCTGGCAAATTTCCACGCAAATGCACATCCTGACAAATCCGAGCCGTCCTGTAACTCACCTACTCACCCCCGGGTCAACATATGGAGGAAAAAAGAACGACGCTGACTCATTAGCTGGAGATGATAGACGCACAGCATGGTCATATACTCGTTCGTTTCTCTTAGTCTGTCGGAATGTACCACTTCTGAGCATGGTCAATCAGGTTTCAGGTAGAGATTAGGAGTTACAACCCCTAATAACCAATATCTGGGGCCAAATTTCATTTACCATAAAGTTTGTAGCTTGAAAATATACAAAAATTTTTTATTCTTACTCACAACTTGTATTAAATGAACATAATGTTTAATAACAGAATATAAAAAAAGAAAAGAAAACCCAAACCCGTGCGATACATTTACTACCAGTTGTCATCTCAAGGCGTGTGTGTGTGTGTGTGTGTGTGTGTGTGTGTGTGTGTGTGTGTGTGTGTGTGTGTGTGTGAGTGAGTGTGAGTGAG
>JAQQZR010000011.1:20518720-20536305 GCA_030068235.1 Notoglanidium macrostoma
GCAGAGAGAGAGAGAGAGAGACAAGGAGAGACGTGCAGAGAGAGAGAGAGAGAGAGAGAAAAGGAGAGACGTGCAGAGACAGAGAGAGAGTGAGAGAGAGAGACAGACAGAGAGAGAGAGAGAGAGAGAGTGAGACAGGGAGAGACATGCAGAGAGAGAGACAAGGAGAGAGACATGCAGACGGACCAATAAATACTTTTAAAAACTTTCTTAAGATGACATCATAAATTAGATTTAGAATAAATTGTCTGATCTTTATCATTTCATCACAACACCTGAACTGTGGAATTGCAGAACGTCTCCTAATAAAACACACTCCTTTAAAATCGGTCCAGAAAATAATTCTTAGATCTACTTTTTGACCGGAGCTAATGCATTAACCTGCATGATTTACGAGCACTCGCGACAATCAAAACCACACACGTGACCAGGGTTTGGAGAGACGTGAATCTACGTCAGCAGGTATACTGACATTTGACCGATGATAAACGATGCACTCTCATCACGCTTCCCAGTAAACGCACTTTCATCACGAACAGTCCATTAGCGGAGTCTGAATCTCTGAATCAAAGTCAAATTGACTCTTTTGATTCGTTTGCTCTGTAGTTTGGTTTGCTTTAAAAAACAACCTCTGAGGAGCATGGAGGGCTGGAAATGAAAACGTGTCAGGAATACAAACTACAGGTATGAACTTGGCCTGGGCTTAATAAATGCTTAGATGAGGATTCCCACACTAGTTGTTTGTAACATTTGGTACATCGCATCCAATTTTTATTTTCTCTTTTCTATCCAAATCTCCAGAACACGTGGCGTTTCTACACTGCTACAGCATTTGAAATAAATTCCATGAACCAAAACTCAAACGCAGGACGCGTTCCATTCACTTCCTGCACTTGAGTCGATTCAGAGTCGAATAGCTTTCTCGCTGAAACCGACTCGACGCTGGAGCGGGCCAACCCACCTCGCTCAGGACGTTTTGTTCTACCCCTGATCGTCATCGCTGTGTTCTCACCTGCCTAAAGAACCACACTGAATCAGAGAACCCCGCTATTACTATATTCTCCGTCGTCTAAACAATTTGTTGCCTCTCTCCATACCTACAACCTCCATTTGAATCAATAATCCTGCTCCCTCTCTGTGAATCGTTCTGGAAGAGTGGACGCGAATCCTGGATCAGCATTGTTTGGGCACCATTTAAATTACATCAGGTCAAAGAGTCAATTGTGTGGAAGTGTCCACCCCATCCACCCCTCCCTTCCTGATATAAGCCTCTGTAGCACAGTCCCTGTTTTTCTAAGGGAAAGGCTGAAAACGTGGAACCTCGACAATACATTCCAGCACACTTAGGCTCTGAAATATTTCCACTGGACCGGGTTTTGGTATAGACGCGAGCCAGATCTTCTTCGTGGCCAATAAAAAGACAATTTGCATGATCCGACAGCTGGACATTTGTCATGATTAGAGGTCCTTAAGGACAGTTCGATTGAGGATTGATAGCCCTGTTGTTTCTTAGCGCACTATGCTTCACTCAAGAAGAATTAAAGTAACGAATAAAGCACTGCGAGTGCGGAACGCACGCCGACGCCCTCCAGATGTTCGTTTTTCCAATAGCAGGACGTCCTGTGAAGCTTTATTCCTTTCCCTTGATCGTTACATTCAATGTTATGGAACATCTGCAAAACAAGTTCCTGGTCGTTTCCTCATCAGCTCTCGTGAAGTTAATAACGAAAAGAAATCCTGCTGCGATGCTCAGAAACGCGAAATCGCAAACAGGACTCCATCCTGTCTCGGAACTGACTGGAACAAAGCGCTGGCACTGGAGACTCCTTCCGTAAACGTTCTCCGATCATTATTAAACTTGGGTCCTCGCTGAATGAGCGGTTACTATAGAAACGATAACGTATTAGAACGAGCGCATCAATTCAAATATGTTTATTGTCAGAGCTGCAGTTTTAGAAAACTAATCAACACCTTTTGACCAATCAGGACAGAGGAAAATGCTCATACGGTTACAGAATTATATGCTTACGCCACTCCTGTCCACCACTTTCATATGTAGATAAGGGTGTGTTGATGTGTGTCTGTGTATCCAGCCACAGCGTCTCTCAGCAAGGGGTAAAGCGCAGGTCGATCGTCTGTGGCCACTTTGCAGTCTGTGTGTGTGTGTGTGTGTGTGTGTGTGTGTGTGTGCGCGCGAGCAGCCTATAAGACGAAGGAGGCAGGTTGAGACAAGGCTGGGTCGTGTCACCTCCCCTTCCCCCTCCCACAGCACAGCTTTCAGGGCTTTATGTAGCTGAAACGACTTTGCCGAGGAGAACCCACACTGGAATCCTGTCACGCAAACAGCAGAAGAGGCGCCCCAAATTTATGTCCTCCTGCAAAGCGGACGCATGCAGGGAGAGGAACGTAATAAAAACGCTCTGCCCGCCCCCTGTTTATGGTTAAACTGTATATGCATGTTTATTTAGCTTAGTCTTGTTTAATTATGCCACTGCATCACATGCTTTTCCCATGACAAGCAAATAACATAATTCTTCGCCCCTAACTCACGGGCCGTATGCGGACGTCAAGGCCTTATTACTCAGGTCATCAGAGTGTTAAATATACAGCCTAAAGGTCTTTCCACAGAGGCCGCTCTGTAAATGTTTTATGAGACCCTTGTTGTTTTGTTAGTGTTAGAAAAATGTTTCTTTTAGGTCACCATTAAAGGAGGATTTAACCTCCAGCCTCATTTTCTTCAATAATTTTGATAAGAACATTTGCTATAAATATACAGAAAACGGACCATAAATTAGAAGCGAGGTCAATTTCAGATCAGGTATAGATAAAGCAACGTAGTTAGGTTTGCTGACGTTAAGTAAAGAAAAAAAAAAAGAGAAAAGACACTCGGCAGCATGCTGTGATAGGAAAATAATCAACAACATGGGGAGGAGTTACTGTTACCAGCGCAGACACTGGACGCTCCTTCCATGAACGCTAAATAAACATCTTGACGCAGAAAACGTCGCCGTATAGGCCGTTACCTGGAACGTCGGATTTACAAGTTCCTGTGAAGGAGCTGTTACTATAGAAACGACAATACCAGAACAAGTGGCGTCATTTTGGGTAAATCCGTGACTGTCGGCACCGCTTTAATAGAGAATTTATATAAAAGCGCCTTCCGGCCAATCAGAATGGAGAATCCGACAGCGCTATGGAATAAAAGATGTACTGATTAGAAAACTAGGACTTTTTACAAACCGTCTGCAGAAGCATTAGTATCTAAATCTTCTGTTGCCTTACATGTAGCACCTTGATCCTTGAGAAACGTTGTCTCGTTTTAACTGTACACTGTACCACATGTATACGTTGAAATGACAATAAAAGACACTTGACTTGACTAAATGAAACAAAACATCGACAATATAAAAAAAAAAAAAAAGTCTTTACCTTTAAAAGAATTCTGACTCTTGTTTTCCAAGACAGCTTTCAACGAGGGCTAATTAGTCTGATCTCAACGCTCCACTCCAATGACTGTTTTTTTTTCAGACATAGCGCGAGTTGCCAGTGAACGCCATGGTCTTAAACCCTTCGAATCGTTCAACCTCTAGAAAAATCATCAACGTGACGAGATTTAAAAACGTCTGTGAAGCTCAGATAGTGACACAGAGAGTGTGTCATGCGAACAACCCCCGTCCATCTGAGAAGTCACGAAACGAGGAACCGGTAGCTGTTTAGTCAAGACCGTACCGAAACATCAGTCTACAGATTCCTTCAAATCAGGTTACACTTCCTTTCCAGTCACCACTAGAATGGAGCCATTTTGGAAGCCTGGGCTTAAAATACATGACGTCGTGAACGAGAGCGGACGTCCAGCGGGATCCCACAATGCATCCGAGTAAAGCCCGTGCTTCTAACGGAGCTGATTAAACCATTTACTTATGGAACAAGCCAGACAGTCAGGTAAAAACTTCCAGAAGGAATACATTGACATCAGAGTTAAGTACACAGTTTTCGGAGCAACAAGCAAGCGTGCGCAGTATTATCTGCAATAGACTCGCTGTTTATCACGCGGACGTTCACACGGACCACTACGACCCTTTCTCCATGAGAAAATACTCCAGTCATTAGCTCACAAAGAGCACAAACAAAACATGTTAACATCCTGATCTCGCTCTTGACAGAGACACGATCGCAGCAGCGAAAGATTTTTCGGTGATATTCAGCTATTTCCTGTCAAAAAGACATTTTTATTCATTGATGACGCACGATCGCTGTGTCTGCAGGAGGATTAGCGCTGACTACATCGTCAAATTGTTACGAACAAAAAACTGGATACAGACGAGTTTTTTTCGGAAACCGTTCGCACGACAATTTACACGAGAAATGCGGTACTTAAAAGAGAAAAACGCTTAAAAGAGATTTCAGACACTTGGTAATGAACCTCGTTAGATGATGGCTGATGAGTTTCTGTTGACCGTTGGTTGACTTTGTTTACAATTTACGCTGTAAAGTTTACATGAATCACATATTTCTTTTAATTACGCTCTAATTTTATGAAAACCGGGCAAATGTCTCCGTTAAATGAAAGAGAGAGATCCAAAAGAAATGAGGGCAAATAAGACTTGCCATTCAAAAATAATGGCACCCTATAAATGCAACCGTCATCAACAAAGGTTTGTTTTCCGCAAAGCGGATTATAAAATTTAGGACATATGCTGCACAATATATTGCGATTTCAATTATTTGCATCTTTCACGGGAGAAATAGAGGACTGGGTCCAGCGGAGCCTTGAGCAGGCAGGTCATTAACATGAACACCGAGCTCTGGTGTCGTTCGCCTGAGGTCTGAGGAAGCTCCGGGGACGAGCCGCTGATTGCGAATCAATTAAACCTGCCGTCGAGTTTAAAGGTCGGACAAAAAAAAATACGTGCATAAAAATAAGCTTCCTGCTAACAGCAAGCGCTCTGAATTTGCTGCGTTTCAAAAATATACAAACGCCTGGGTCATGCCGCAGGCTAAAACTGTGCTAGGTTTTGTTTTCTCTGCGCCGCATCCTAAAGTGTCATCGCGCTACAAAGGACAAGGGTTGATGTCGTTCTTCGTCAGAATTCGCTGACACTCTAAACTGTGGCATGTGTCTGTAATTCAAGAATACCACATGATCTAAAGAATCGTGCCGAACACGTCATTAAGGGCTGAACGCCGAAACGGGCCTTTGCAAGCGACCGAGACGAGGTTTGTAATTCGTCTAATAATGGAGAACTCTGAAGCGAGGGCAACAGGGCATCTTCACCCCAGCGGGTACTTTCCATCGCTGTAACAGAATAAGGGCATCCACCTGTCTCGTCGCTGCTGTTCCCACTGCTCGCCGTACACACTGAAAGACGCTGGCAAAGTGACACAAAGCCGCCTCTATTCGGTCTCTCTACAGCGAGAGATACTCAACTTGTTTACAATAAAGTAAAGGAGAAGAGGACCGCTCTCACCTGATCGCATTCGCCTGAACAAGGCTCTCGCCAGGACGATGTTTTAATAGGACGTGTGTTTACTGGTGGATCGAAGCGGTCATGTCGACGTCCTACCTGACTTTTACAACCAACCTGATAAAATTCAGCAAACAACAATCTCACAAAGTCCATTTTAATGATCCTGGTATTGGATTTAAACTCAAACAGGTCTGGTTAAGTGGTGCTTACCTCAACCGTACATCCGCAAGACACCAACATCAACACGTCCAATATCTAACAAACACAATTTCACTAACAAAAATAAACTCAAGCGGAATATTTTGTCTTTGCTGTGTAGCGCCACACACTTCCGTCCGTTACGTTGGAATGGCTACGGTAAGCAGGACATCCACTAGAGGGCAGCTCAGAGTAAGAAGGTTATTACAACAACAAACATGGAGACGGTGAACGACGTCGTAATAACGTCCCCGTCAATAAAGAAACAATAGTGGATTAACATCATAAATTTCTTACTAAATCGCCTCACTAAAGAGTCACAAACACATGGTCACGTTGTGCCCATCATGACTAAGCCGAGTTGTTTCCTGTTACACGACTAGTTGCGCATTACGGACCAAACAACTTTCCCACCACTCCGTCTGGCCGGGATTATTGAGAAATCAACACCTGGCAACCTTCGTGAAGGACTGCTGATTCCACGGTGGGGTTTTTATTATGGATTCAGGTGAAACCGTATCTTGTAGACTCTAAGGCTAATGTTTTACTACCCAACAGAGCATGGCCGAGAATGAAAAACAGCAGGTCTGTTTGAGCCTCCTGCATATAAACTACACCAATCTCAGTGGTTTTTCAAAGTATAAACGTCAAAGGAACACACACGGACACTTCGGTAAACGTTAAATAGCCGTCTTCGTACGGAAAATGATTATACGTAGCTGCACTACTTACGAACCGTTACATTTATTGAAACTTGATACCCTCAATAAAACCTCGAAACGGCTGAGATCACCGATACCGTGTGGCACGTTACTGTGTTAGCGGGTGCTCATTTGCCTGCTAGCATTCTGGATATGCGAGACACGATGCCTCTGTGTGAAAGCAAGACCGTAAAACATAGTCAAGGACATGTTATCGACATCGATGCAAAACACAGGCCTCGCCTCATCAAAATAAACCACCTCGGGGGAATCTGAGGGAAGAGAACTGACTGTGGAAAGACGAGCACAATGGTATGCGCTCCAATTAACTGCCAAGTGACTAACGTGACTGGCACAAAGGATGACGGTCATGAAGTACGAATCATTCGGTGAATAAAGCATGAATCAGGGCGATGGGGAAGCCATGGAAAGTATCCTTTTCCCTGAGGACTTCCATGCAAATAGAAGGTAGAAATTCACCACTTTTCAGTACCCAACACATTTAAGAAGAAGCCTCCAGTGTCCGCGCTTTACAACAGAGGCTTACGGTTTTCCACCGCAGGAAAGTCTTCTGTTTTTACTATTTCCGGTTTCTCAGTAACACGACAAGCTGTCTTATTAAGGTCAAGGGAAAGTGAGGGAAGGACCGTTTATAGCTGCTATAATGTTAACAATAACAGGAGCTAACCTGTTTCACAGACGCTCAAACACACTAAAACTCTAAACAAACAGATTTTTTAAAAAGTATGTGAAGTCAAACTGCTGTAGTACAAGAGGACGGAAACACTTCAGGACGTGCGGTTACTGGAAAATGGTACGTAAGGGACGTCATGTCACGTCAGGCCACACCACACCAAGGCCTGGTCCCTGATTAGTTTCCTACAACAGCTCATCCTGGACGTCGTGGACTTGGAATGTCATATATAAAGGTCTGATTTTTTTCACAAAAAAAAAAAAAATATCACAGAATTGTCCAACGGTTACCAAGAGACACTTTAGCTCATTTTTATTTCTATATTACGGAATTTTCAGTGTAGTATTTTTTTTTTTTTTAAACAAATTGTAGTTACAAAAAAGGTCTTATTCTTAGCTCATAACAAACAGAAGCAGACTTCTTTTCTGGGTTTCACAAACGTCAGACTGAAACGCGAGAACCCGTGAAGCGTTCGATATCCAGGTCGTGTCTGTTCTTTGAACCCGACTTTGTTCTGCTGGTCCAGACAGGTTGAAATGAAAACCTGCAGACATTTTTCCAGATAATACCAACCCCGGCTTAGCTTTAGTATCTGACATGATCCAAAAGTTGACAGGAAGAAAGATGAATCAGTTACATCTGTTTCGTAGTATTTATCCTACTTGCCAAGATAAGCAGAGAAGAGTATTACGTGACGAAGCTGTACAGACGTGTTGGGGATTTTTAATATAACATTCATGGTCATGTTTTGAACCTTATTTACGGGACACACAGTTTTCAGGGTGTTGTGATGCGGTCCAAGGCGTAGCTGATTACTTTCCTATAATGGCACAGCACCAGAAGTGTTTTATGCCTCTTATGCCACAGAATTTCAGCTTTTAGAGTCTCTCAGTGCATTTTTGTCCTCACTTTGGACAAGTCAGATTTTCCTCACAGGGTTTGGAGATTGAAATGTTTTCATTCCTTTCATTAAACCAAGAGCCAGAGTTAAATCCCCCCAACACACACCTTGAGCACTTATGGAGTACACACTCCTGACACAGAGCCTTTTGTTGTTTAACTGAAGGACTCGTTAATTTATGCCAAAACACCCTGAATGACCTTTAAATCCCAGACAGACGGATATTCAGCCTTTGTTTTTACAAAAATGGACGCAAACATATCCCATTAACCAAGCAGAATTCATTGCTGAGGAGATTACCGAATTGTGAATTTAGGCTAAGTCAGCAAAACCATGTTAGCTAGTTGAGACACGAAACTGTTGTTATGACAACCGAAAATACCTCAGGAGAAAAAAATCACCCCGAGATTACCACGCGCCGCTTGAAACACACGTTAATTCACAATTCTGACGAATTAATAAAACATAAAGCTGGTCATTGTGGGAATCAAATATCGCGGTTTTTTTTAAACACACCTCAAATAAATGTTCAAGAAACCGTTTAATTAAAAAAACAAAAACAAACAAAAAACGCTGCGCGTGAGTACCTCAGTAACAAGTGCACGCAAGCTCAAAGTCCAACAAACACCAGCTCGCGCGCAGTTATTCCTTTGGTTATTCCTCAGAAAAACAGCGAGGAATATAAACTAAAATACAGGACTGGAAAAAATCATTAAATAAACACACTGACCTGGTGATTAAAACGAGTTTTCGATGTCCACCGGCGATTTAAAACGGATCACGGTGGCTTGAATAAGCGTGACAAGTTAGTGAGAACGTCTCAGCATGGCGGAGTCGATTCAAACCCGGGTTGCCAGATTGGATAAATCTAAAACTTTTACAGTTTTAACAACAAGAGCCATCAATTTTCATTTAATTTTAAAAGCAGCTCATTTTGGTGATAATTTTTCTCCTCATCTGATTAAAAAAAATAAAAGAAAATGGCAAACTAATGAAAGATTTGGACTTTGAAATCTTGTTATTGGTTCTGTCATTGGGAACCATTTAAACCTTAATGCTTTAACATTTTTAAATCATTTTCAATAATGAATCTAAAAAATATATATACTGAATTATAAAAAGAAATGCTTATAGATTATTTTGGAAGACATTTTGGAAGACATTGTGTTTAAAATTTACTTTGCATACACGTTCATACATGTGATATCAGAAGAAAACTATTGGCACCCCATTAGTGGACTCACTCTGACGCAGGGACTAATAACCACTAAATGCATGATAAAATACCTAAATTGTCTTTTATTCTGCAACAAACATAGTCCTGTTTATGGCATAAAGACTTATTCTCATACCAAATCCTAAAATAAACCACTCACATTTACATGGGATTTCTCCAACCCAGTGTCTACAGTAGGTAATCCAATAAAACTTTCATTGCAGTTCTCAAATGACTTTTAACATATTTTAGAAATGATAAACATCTAGTAACTTTCAATGTACAATTCTGTGTGGCACGCAAACTAACTAGAAGTCCTTATGGAAACATGTTTTTTAGCATTATAGTTGTTGCTATTGTAGGTCCAGTTATTATATTGGCCCCCGTGTGGTAATTGGGTGCTTGGCAGCTGCCTGGTTTGTACTTAGAACTGGTTATGACCAGAAACATTTGTGTAAACAATATTTTGCAGTTTCCTGCAGATAGAAAAAAATGAACCTCTTTATTGCAGTGTGAGAACTTGAAAATAATGCAGATAAAAATAATAATTCAGCTGTTTTTCATAATCCTGAGATGTCTTACTTGCCACTGGGGATTAATAAGAACCTGTGTGCATGTATACATGTGTGTGAGCCAGTGTCAACATTGCAACATTTAGGCCTGAGGGTCCAAGATAACTGCAATTAAGAAAAATTACAATTACAAAAACAAATGGACTCGTCTTTGCTTTTCTGCAAACTGACCTCATTGACTAAAATTCCTTATTCGTCAAAAGCAGCTAAATTCTGGGCCAGAAAAAATGCAAGCAAAAGCCTGAAATGTAGAGATTAGTATGATCGATTACAAAGCAACATTATGAATCGTGGTTTTATCCTTTAGTGTATTAAAGTACATCAAAAGTAAAGTCAAGTTATGGCTACATAATTTATTTAATGCACAATATGGCTGCATTTGTTCCCTTTACACAGTTGGATTTATGGGATTGGTTAGTGTCTAACGTTCAGATATTTTGGACTGAATGTACCGTTCAGGTTTCCACCTACTAATTGAAGAATATTAAGTTGTATGTATCGGTGGATCGGTGTCCTATTTTGATTTGATATTTAGAGTACAAATATGAAATTTAGCAAGAAGCGTATATGTACAAGCCCATTGCCAGTTTTTTTAAATCTGAACCCATTCATCCGTCTATTATCTATACCACTTACCCATTAAGGGTTGTGGAGGGGGTGGAGCCAATCCCAACTGACTTCAGGTGAGAGGCGAGGTAAACCCTGGACAGGTCAGAGAGAGACGAACAACCATTTACACTCGCATTCACACCTATGGGCAACTTAGAGTAGGTGGTCGACCTAACATGCTTTTCTTTTGACTGTGGGTGGAAACCCATGCAGTCACAGGGAGAACATGCAAACTCTACTCTGAAAGGCCCCAGTCGGCCTGCAGGTTCGAACCCAGAAGCTTCTTGCTGTGAGGTGACAGTGCTAACCACTGTATCAGTGTATTACCCTTAAAAGATGAATGACCAAAGAAATGATCGATATGGATGTGTATGTGCACAATCTGGCATCCCTAATTCAAATTCCCACCCTGTCCCAGGTTTGGCTGTAGTGAGTGAGGGGGGAGGGAGAGAAAGACAATCAGAAAGGTAGCAAGGTAGAAAGGTGAAGCCCCTGAAGCAGTAGGTCAAATAAATAAAGACCCACTTGGCTTCATTGTAAGTAGCTAGAGTTTAAATTACAGTTAGAGGGAGGGTCAAATCTACATGAATTTTACAGTCAAATCTAATGATGACCACATTTGGTAACTGTTATAGGAAAATAATGAACGAAGAGGTTGTGTGATGCAGCCGGACAGAAATCTGTTACCCTGAAAGGACTCATTTTCCTCTTATACCACAGCGATATAAATAAATGTAATAATTATCCATTTATAGTTACTTTTAGTGTTTTGGAACGTCCATGAAACAAGTTAGTTCCCGTTACCACTTTCAGCGTTATAGCAACAATAGACAGTCATTCCCTGACCAACCTTTTTTTCTTTTCTTTTCTCTTAAATCAATAATAAACAAGCATGCAGCTTGTCACGTTACCAAGAAACTGAAAAGTGTAACGTCCTCTTTCCTGAAGACTTTCATGTGGCGGAAAACCTACTGCACTAACACTGGAGACTCCTTATAGAACACTTCGCTATATCAACAGATAGACATTCTTCATTGTTAAATCAAAACAGATTTTAAATCAATTTATTAACCCGTAATGTAAAAAAGAAATGTATTAGAACAAATGCATTAATATAAACCTGTTCAGCCTGAGTTTACTTTATAGAAAAGTAATTGGCTTCTTCTGACCAATCAGATTTGAAAATTAAACAGCGTCATAGCATACTATTCAAGCAATATTGCAACCCAAGGTAAGAAATACCCTAAATTCCATTTGAGGTTTTTAAGAATATGCTGTCAGGCATCATTTTGAACAGAGCTCCAGACTTTTACTGCTATTTCCTGACTGCTCATGTACAAAATGTGTTTCTTAGCCAAATAATTGCCCTGATTTTCCTCGGAAACTTTCTTTCAGCATGTTAACATGATGGAAAAATGTTATTAAAAACCCCATGTATTTCATTTAATACATTGCATGCGCAAACCATTACAAGCTGAATGAACCTCTCTTGACTCTTTCATGCGGAGCAGACGGAGGAGGAAATAGAAATCAGCCTGACAGGGTTTTGCCACATAATTATAGATCGGAGGCTGCGAGTTGACCCGTCGTCCAAAAGCGGACGGAAAAAGTCTGGAAAAGTAGGATGATGACAATGATCCTTCTGAATATCCTATTTAATGTTATACAGTAGGATGAGTAACCAGGTCATGCACATGGGGATGGTTTTAATTACATTTCAAATCCTTCCTTGAAATCTGTAATTAAATAAAAACATACTGTATAATTTATATAAAAGTTAGTCTAATATGGACATCTTGTGTACTTTCAGATATCGGGAATATTGGTAATTGGTTCATGTAATACTATCCTGCTCCAATCAGCTGTCAATATCAGACTAATTTTTGCAGAAATTCTTATTGACTCATGTGACTCTAAACCTGACCAGGTTACTTTAAAGCGAGAGAGAGAGAGAGAGAGAGAGAGAGAGAGAGAGAGAGAGAGAGAGAGGGCAAATAACATAAGTCTATTTTTTTTTTTTTACAACTAAAACCATGAACGCCATGAAGAGCACTTTGTCCTAAAGGTCAAAGGTTATGTGATATTTCTGCTAATGTTGAAGTGAATCAAAACCACGGCAGCGGAGGGCAAACGGGACAGAGCCGGCATTGTCTGACCATCCAGAGAGACCGAAAGAGAGAAGAATGAGTCCTTAGACAGAGAGAGAGGGAGATGGAAGATGTAGAAAGAGTGACAAAGTTGTGAGGAACAGTTATAGAGATGTAGACGAAATCCTGTTGGACTATTGGAGAAACTACACTAACTGTGGCACTAATGATGTGTAGTTAGCTTTGTTTCCAATATTTCTACAACTTATCACACTCAAAGGCCAGAGGAGCTCCAGATTTCAACCTCACTCATTTTTTTCCCCTTTCCAGACAATTGTAGCCAGTCCTGATGTGGCGTTTTTTGCAGGTTTTGTAACTGTAGTGGTCCACTGAATAGCTTACATTAGTTCGCTAGCTAGCTTTTTATTTTTAATTTTTTTGCACCCTTCATTATCATTTAGTGGCACTGTCTTGTGTGTCTGATACTTGATAAAAGCTCTGTTTAATTTATTTTGTTGGAAAAAAGACACTATTTGTTTCTATTGGCTCATGTTTACAAGATTTTGGAGGTTGAGCTCGTGAATAGCTTGCCTCATGGGTTTTATACACTTTTATAAGTTGTTCTTTTATACACTTGTTGCTCATTAAGCAACAAGCTTCAGAATATTCAGAAGGTTGCAATCTGATTTTCTCCAGCAGGAAACATTTGAAGCCGGGTAGCCGTGATTCCATTGCAGTGCTGCGCAAAATAGAAGTGATTTTTAAAGAAATGTCACAAATACACAATATAAAGTTGATGTTTTTCATCAGAATGAGTGAGTTAAACCTAGCGTAGTGTTCACAAACTTTTTCCTCACATCTGTACACTTTAAACAGTACCAGTCCACCTGTGTGTGTGTGTGTATGTGTGTGTGTCCATGCGTTTTATCTCCCTTATCTCCTGATACCCTTGATCTTAAAGAATTTTTTAAAACACTTTGACCTCAGTCGCACTCCATTTAGATGGTTCTGAGCTGCTCTCTATTTGCTTTTAAGGTTATACACATCGTAAATCTTATTTTAGGGCTTTGCTGGACATTCACTGCTGTAGTGATACTGAATAACTCCCAGGTGGAGTCCAATGATATCATATCATTACACTGCATACATAATAAAAACATATACAAACACACACACACACAAGTTTAATGAATTGTCAGAAGTCAATATGTGAAATCAAAAGCCAGCGCTGGAGCAACATGAAAGTCCATGAAACACCTACAAACATAGACGTCCGTTTTAAAACCCAATTATGAAGTATCAAGTTTATTAAAAAAATTTCAGACAAATTTTACTTTTTAATAAGTGTGATGTTTTCAGTTGTTTCTACTGAAGATATATCAGAGATACATGAAATTACCAGGTGTGTGTAGCCTGAGACCTGATCATCCAAGATCTATCTATTAAAACTATCTTAACAACAAAAATGTTACATCTCAGAACGTTTACGTTTGAGTTCTATGAATTTATGATACTATTTGGGTTGCACTATTTAAGCTAGATGATAAGTGACACTAACAAAATGTGAACTATTTTGCCAATAATCTCAATTTGTTGTAAGGAGTCAAAAAGACTGGCTGATATATATAAAAAAAAGCTATTTGTAGTAGTTATGAAACGTTCGGTCTTAACAAACATTGTATTTCGGTTATGTGGTTATGTCTGATGCTCACAGACCCCAAAAATACATCCTACATAAGGAAAACTTTCACAAAATAAAAATAAACGAATTTATAGTTAGTTTGCCCTTTAAACAGAAGTCATTTTGGAGGTGTACAAATTGTTTGTTATAAGTTAAGGCCATGTCGAAACTATTCAATTTAAAATTTTTGGATTGTCCATGAACTTGAACTTGAACTTTTATGTTTTACGTTTACATCACGTCCACACCCGTTCCTACAACGCTGACATACTGTTGTGCTTGTAAGGACACGAGCACTACGCCAACAATTATTTTTATCATATCATCTTATTTTTATAATCAATTATCTTATTATTATAAGTCCAACCTTAGGACCTGTCAAATGCTTCACAAAACCTTCTAATAGCTTCTAATTCTCCCACCCTTTCCCCTGCTCATAGGAAGCACGATTTGGGCCTGGCGAGTGCTCACAGCAGTAGCACAGATCTCACCCACTGCTCATTATTAAACTATGCCAGTGGCTTTATCATGATAACCTCAAAGCTCCAGTTAATCACAGCCTCAACTTTACTGCCAATACCCTCTTCTGTTAGCCGTTAGCGCTGATAGCATCTCCATAGGAACGTATCAGAGAGAGCAGCTGGCGTACAGTATGTGTGCGTTAGTAAAAGGAAGCAGGTGACGCAGGAATGTCCTATGAGACCAGACTCATTTTAACTACTGCTGGCTTTATAATAATTAGACTTGCGGTTCTCGGTCTCGCATGTGCATGTGCATGTGCTGCATATCTTCATGTTTGCTCCACGTTGACATTTGATTTTTTTCGTCATAATAATGAGCTAACGAGCCAAATAAGGCGTGGTATGGAAGGGAGATTAGACTGCAAGACCACAATCGATGTATCTACTTTTGTGGTACAGACAGGGAATCGGCCACGTAAATCCACATGGATTTGCAAAATGTCGAAATCCAGGAACGTCTCGAAAACCTACGTACTGACAAACTTATACTACAGTGCTGTGATTGGTCAGAAGGTGTTGAGTCAGTTTGTATAACAGACAGGAGTTCAAATCACAGGTGTATATTAATGCGATGGTTCTAATATGTTACTGTTTCCATAGTAACAACTCATATGGTGCACAATTAGCATAAACAACAACCACAACTGTCAATTTCCTGTAAGGAGATGTTTATTTAGCATTTATGGATGCGATTTGTAACAGTTTTAGATTTCTCCCTTGACTAACACTTTACAACAACACAGAGCTACAAGAAATGCGCAAGCAAGTCGCTTCTGTTTACTATCCCTCCCTCACTTCTCCGAGTGTGTGTGTGTGTGTGTGTGTGTCTAATTTTAGTACCACTTGTCTACACGTACCCCAGGTGTTGAGAGCAGGACTGTAACTCACAGCCAGTTCAGAGCAGGAGACGGCGTAGAAACGTGTGTGTTTTTCCCCCCTGACCTATTTTCTGATCACATGATGCTTTGTGGTTTTTTTTGTGTTTTGTTTTTTTTATCCCATTCAGACCCAATTCTCTTTCTAGCTATTACAAAAAAACCTTTCTTTCATTTAAACCCCTGACAAAGAAGTCTGGAAAGGCAATTTGTTTCATGTGGGTTTTGGGTTTCAATGGTTGCAGCATGATCGTTTTTTTGTTTTTTTTTTAATTCATGATTTTATAGTGTTCTTTTGTTTTGCTCTCATATCATTTAGTATGCGTGCCACAACAAGGAATCGAAAACACATGTGAAACAAAGACTCAATTTTGATTTAGTCCCAGGTTTCATGGAACTATTATAATATTTTGATAACTCTCACCTCATTATGATCTATGGTGCAAAGCTAATGTAATTATTATGCTGTGTGCAGACTTGTTTTATTTTTTTTGTTTTTCTTTATAATAATAATTTTATTATTAGAGAGCTTATTTTACTATCGAGACCTTGTCAAGCGGATTGCTTTGCTTTATTTTTTATCATATTTTAACACGTATTATCTTTAGTTTTTTTAAAATAGAGGCACATTTTCCTTTTTTTTTACACCAGAAAAAACATAGGGGGTGCAAACTTTTGCAAAAACAGTAGAGATAATAGTGAATGATAATTTCAATTCAATGCGTATGTCATTACAAATCTTAACTTAATCTTAAATCTTGAGGTTTGTTTCTGTCTTATTAACTTCAAGAGAACGTGCAAGAAAGACCATTTATCGCTGCTATAATGTAAGCGAAAGCAGGAATTTGTTTCACGGATGTTCTGCGACATTAAACGTAACTGTAAATGGATAAAAATGTATGACATGGCTTTCTAAATATAAATTGTAATCCTTGGTGAATTGATTTGTTATAAATGAAATAAAACCCTTATTATTTCCCCCAAAACCTTAGACAGACATTTCTGCGACCCTTAACCTTAACCACCCTGCTTTTATTCTTCCGGATTTATACATTTCATCTTCTTGACTTCTCCTTTTCCACCGAGTCAGAGTCATATGACGTCTTCGAAGAACTAGCAGAGGTGGATGGACGGAGAAATATGTCCAGTTTTATTCTTGAACTCCGCTAGAGCGCAAAAGGAGCATGTAGGTCTTTATTTACATCTGTCTTTCCTAGTAACATTTCAAAATAATAACATACAATTAGCACAATATTGCTAATATTCATTCTTTATAGGCTAGCATGAATCAGTAAAACAAAAGAGCAGATTATAGCAGTTTCTATGACGATTCCAACTGTAAATCAACTGATTCCACATGAGGTTGTGACCCTTAGTTTGGGAATCTCTATATTATTCTTACAAAAAATACAGTATCCATTTCTTCGGCTCTGAACATGCACAGATCTTGATTTTGATCTTAAAGAAGCCATGACGGTACAGTTTCTCTTGTGACCACCTGTGATTGAGGCCCACGTTATGTCACATACGCTTGCGCCACACATGTGCTAAAGTCTTCTTCATATCCATGGCTTATCAGCAGTAATTACAGCCTGCAGTAAGTATACGCTGTGCCACATGCGGCCTCGAAAGGCCATAGTTATGGTTTTTGTCAAACACGCAAAACAAAGAAGTAGGATTAACACAGAAACGGAGCTCTGATTACAGAGTGCTACAATTTGCTTCTTTAGTTTATGGCTCTGAGAGATTGTGCACATCTGGGATACACTTACGCGTGTATTTACAGGACTTTGATGTGGCCTGCAGCTGCTAGATATTGATAGATTGCTAGATATGGAGATTTGGAGTTTTTCTGCAAAAAACATTTCTAGATATACTAGGGTCCTGTGCACAAAATTTGCACCTCAGCAAAAGTCAGACAGACCAGGAAACAACTAATATCAACAAGACATTTTGTGTAATATTATAAGTTATACAGGTAACAAAAATCCATCCATCCATCCATTATCTATAGCGCTTTATCCGTCTGGGTGGCGGGGAAGCTGGAGCCAATCCCAGCATC
>JAQQZR010000011.1:20538807-20566550 GCA_030068235.1 Notoglanidium macrostoma
AGAACATGCAAACTCCACACAGAAAGGCACCCTGGGTGACCCGGGGATCGAACCCAGGACCTTCTTGCTGTGAGGCGGCACAGTAATAACCGGCCCAGTAACACAAATAAACAATCCAAATCTCTTTGATTTGACATTAAACTACAGCTCTCTAGACTCAATGAAGCAAAATTTCCCAATAAGTAAAAAAATATTTTTATGGCGATAAACTCCTTAGCGACTTGATGTGCTGTTACAGAAAAATAATCAACTTCGAGGTGGTAGCAGGGACACCGCTTCATCACACCACCCCATCGTAGATTATTTTCCCTTAACCGCACTCCTCCAAGTGTTTTATTCCTTACATAATAATAAGCGTTGTGTTAAACAACAGCCTTAATATGCATTGTGTACTCAAACATCATATTTACAATCTAATTATATGGATAGAGACATTACACCGCCTACACGGACTGAGAGATAAATCCACCTCTGTTTCATATCATCACCTATCTACTGGATCCGTTGAGTCCTAGATAATATATGAACACATAAAACTCTATAACAACAAACACTGATGCGGCTCAGTGTAACATACATTACAAACACAAAAACACTTTTTTCTTTTTTTTTTTACACTTTTGCTTTGAACTATTATTTGCCCTATTTTACTGGCACTTTACTTTTCTGTTATGTTTATATTTTATTAATGACTGTGTTGAGTATATTGTATTATTTCTTGCATTTTTATTATATATACAGTATTTGTATCTCTTATATTGGTATTATTAAATTTTTTCTGTCTTCTGCAATTTGTTGAATTTTAATTATTTGCCTATTATTTGACTATTATTATAAATAACAGTATAACAATAAATAATAAATACTACTATATAAGTAATTATTATTATTATTATTATTATTATTTTGTTCAAACTGAACTTTTTGGTATTTTTCAAATGTGCAGGCTAACATGGTGGATGGGTACAGAGCGCCATCTGGTGGTAAAATGGTGCACACACAGACATCCCTGTTTTATTACCACCACCTGTCTTAATACAATACACCACTTTTATTAATACAATACGCAACACAGGCTCAAGAATATTGTGTCACAGTGATCCAGCAGACATTTTAGTATTTAAATGAATAAAAACTACTTTAGAATTTAACATCTGAAGCCTAAATAGAAAAATGAAGCGTCCATGAAGGTAAAATAAGAATCACAGCTCTTTTGAGCCACAACAAAGCTTCCTGCAGCAAATCATCAACCCCTGCATGTTGACGTATGATTATTATTCCTCAGCACATAACCAGGCTATGGATATTTTTCCTGTATTATATCAAATTACACCACAGTGCTGCTGATTCTCGATACTGTTTGGTCAGTAGGTGTTGATACGTTTGTCTGTAAGTAGTTCCAGCTGTAACTTAAATCACAGGTTTATATTAATGTGCTTGTTAGAATACGTTATCGTTTCTATAGTAACAACATGCACATTGACATGTAAGGCAAATGCTTCTCGTTAAAAACGTGCAATCGTTGATGTGGTGTTCAGAAAACGTGCTTCAACAAGCTGTTTGGATGTGGCTTCCCTTTCTATGTCACAAGGGGAGCTTATTAGAATTATACCGCCCCTTATCTGAGTATCTCCACTCATGGCTTGAGAAGAAGGAGAAACGTTATGAATATTCATGAGGAAGATGGGGGAGGGGTTTAAAGGAACAGGAACTCAAACTGGCCACTCTGAAGGGCCGTTTAAGACAGGGTGAGAAGGGAGCTGTGGTGCTTTATCCTTGTTGTATTTTGACCAAAGTATTTCAGACATTTCAATAAGACCTCAGGGAACTGTGCCAGCTTGTGGAAAAGGGGTATAATATAATATAAAATAATATAATATCACCTTTAAGAGACCAGAGAACGTTAGGCTGGTGAGGGATGAACTCTTAATAGTAAGCGATAACATGAACTCGAACAAGAACTTGCTTGACCGCTCATAATATCAAACGTAAATAAAACCGAATAAAATGAATAATGTGTTGTTATTTAATGGATAAACAATGTTAGCCTTGGCAAATTGCTGTGGTGTAAGAGAAATAAAACACTGTAAGATGTACTGTTACGGGAAATCCAACTTCACCAAAGTTGGTAGAATAACAAAGTATTTCTCCACAAACACGTAAACCGACTAAATTAAGCATCAAAGATATAAAAATATAAATAAAGCAACAGAAACATGTTTGTTCCTTATATAGACTTTTAATTTCAGTACAGCCGGATCCAAAACCGAATCCACTTCGAAACCGCTCTACAATTTCCACGACGTTTCTCTCTCCAAAATAAATCATATCGAGAGGAAATATTTGGCCGAAGACTTCACGGACATTTAATAAACTCTATAGAAGCTGAGCCACGACATCCCGAGAGACTCGGTCACATCATACGTCATACACAACAAATCACTGAAATCATACACTCTTTAAAATTCTGCTCCGTATCCGGAGAACACGACACACATTAAGCCGAAACACAAAGAGAAATCTCCGTAACATGCATGCAATAGCCGGTTTAAGGACGACATTATAATAATTACTATTATTATTTGTATTATTATTATTATTGTTATTTGTTTGAGTGCTGTGTTGGTTTATTTTGCGTTTGTTCAGCGGTGGAGAGAAAGGAGGCAGGTGGATGGATTGTGTTGAGCTGCCACATGAATGAATGAATGAATGAAGGTTTCAGGTTCCTCTTCTGTGGTGATCTGCAATTAAGACACCGGAAGCAGAGAGTCATTGTAACACAGGCGAGTCAAACAAGGTGAGACAACTGGGGGGGAAAAAAGATACTGAGCACTGGCATTCCATTCTGGCTAAAAATGTTAATCTAACAAGTGTGTACTACGTCCAGGTCATTAAAATGTGTACCATGAGAAATACGTTCAAAAACACGTTTATGGTTTTGATCACCACTAGGAGCGAATTTTTTTTATCCACTGTAATACACAAAACTAATGGAGCAAATTATATTCGAGTCAAAGGAGGACCACTATATACAATATGTTTCTATATAACATTCACTTATCGAGTAAAAAACGAAAAAAGAAACAAAACCAAACCCTGTATTGTATTGCAAATGTATGGCACATGGATTCATGAAACATTAACGTCTGTTCCAAACACAATAGCAGCCGGTGTAGATGTGAAAAAGCAGGTCAGGTGTGCGCAGGTTTAGTGTTTGTTTAACCCCTGTTCCTATACAAGATGGCGATAATACATTGATGTGATGTTCAGACAAGCAGGTCAATTTACAGTATCTCTACAGTGTTCCCTCGAGGAGCCCAAAGGAATATCACGTATCCAGTGCAATGGAAAAAACCCATTTTCTAGCTACACCCACACTGTAATTTCCAATTAATGTGCGCTGTAAGTGGAATAGGGACTGTATATTACACCAACAAATGCTTATTTGTCCTATTCCATTTTTAATTCTTTTTAAGGCAATCTGCTTGCATGCTTTTTTTTTCTTTCTTTCTTTTTAAAGCAAGGTTAACTGATTAGAATTTACAGTGTAACATTTTCCAGAACCTTTTCAGTTCCTGCACCTAGTGGAACTCCACTCTCTTTTCACTCTAGGAAAAGTAGCTCTAGGACACAATAAAAGGTTCCTGGGACTACGGTGCAGGAACCATTTTCTCTCATCAGTTCCTCATTAAAACTGCACAAACATTCTGCTAACGTGAAATTATCAGACGGCCGTCGGTTTGGACGTCCTGCACTGATCACGTGACCTGTCACTCATTCTGGGTCAAGAAACACACCTGTCTATAACGTCTGGTCGGATTGTAGTGGAGTTCCTCACAGGCGGAAGAGCAGTTAGGAGATTCACACACAGAGCGGGATGAAACACTGACGTGCAGCAGGCATACAGAAGAGCACAGATGAAAAGTTAGGGGGAAAGAGGCACGGTGTCGAGAAAAAAGGCCATTCCGTGATAAGAGGAGACAGAACGCGCAGCAGCATGACCGAGAAACACTACAGCATAGCAGCGCAGCGAGGGCCGTCACGCATACGCACGCTCAGACGTACATGCAGACTCGGATTAGAGAGACCGAAAGACAGAAACACCAAAAATAAATAAAACTACGAGTACTACAAAGCAAAGCCCTTGCAATCGAGCGCACACGGTTCACAAAGACAAGAACAAAGACTAAAGCGTTATCTTTATGTCTTTTGCTTTAAAATAGAAAAAAAGGGAATTTCTTTTCTTTTCTGCCTGGTTCCAGCAGAGGTCAGTAGGGATTGTGCCTACACTAACAGGAGTAGCTGCTGTTATTTTCTATGGCCTCGGATCGACTCGGGTGTGAAGGCTTAAACATCGTCCGGAATGAAATAATATTAAACACAAGTTTCAACACGGTTAAATGACAAAAGCCCAGGAGAGATCACACGTCTCCGTTATAAAAATGAACGGACTAATATTTTCATCTTATGACTTAGCTTCTGCTTTTGGCACTGTGAGATGTATGATTCAGCTAAGGCATTTGTTCTGCAGTATTTGGGCTTTCAATACCAATAAATGCGACTTCAGATTAAAGCTGCAGTAAGTAACTTTTTGTTCAAGAGGAATGTCGGTAGGATTATTGAGTCGGAAAAGAAACTCTAAAATTGTGCAATTTCGGAAGGTCGGTTTTGCTTAGATTTGTACATCATCGCAGATTGACGCCAAAATATTAGGCACGAAAGAAGGTTCAGCTGCTATCAGTGACATCTTTCTAAAACCAGAATTGCCCTAGGATTATTATAACAGTGTTAGGAAATGTTAATCTCTGACTTGCCTGCAGTAAACTATTTCCACCAGAGAGGTCTCCAAATCCCCAAATGTTACATACTGCAGCTTTAAATAAATAAATAAATTAACAATCTAACACTGAGCGTACAACGCAATAAATAATCAGACGATGTTGTAGCCTGTTGCAGCTGCCCCAACCCGGAGTGTCCTTCTTGTTTCCGTGGCAACTCTCTGGTTGGAGGGGAGAGCTCATAGGTGGGGGGTCACATGAGGACGTTGGCACGCGTGTCTGGGAGTCGGAGTCCCACGAGGCCGCCAGCCACCAGCACTCCCGATGCCAGGAGGATGGGAATGGCTTTGGTGATGCCCACCAACGAGCCGAAGATCACGTTCCCCAACACGGCCGCTAGCTTACACATGGCGTTACAGAACCCGAACCCAGTACCCCTGCGACACACACGAACACATACGCGGTATACATTTTATCTGTTGTTTGCATTTTACATTCTCAATACAAGGGTCTATTTAATAATCTTTATTGGAAAAGATTACACACCAGAGGTCAAAAAACACAAAAAATACAATACGCTGTTTCATTGGTGACATGCAGAGAACACTTTATACTGTAAACAAACCTTCACTACAGTGCTCTTATACTGCTTTAGTCAAAAAAATAGCAAGGGATTGGTTTTCTAAGAATTAAGCGCTAACTTTCGAACATTATTCCTTTTGTATTGCTTTTCGTTTCATCAGTATGTTGCAGCCATGCTATTCTGAAACGCTATCACTGTACAATCGCAGATTAAGCTGTACTCATGTGTGGGTTTTGTGTGAGTACCTCCTGTCCGTGGGATACAGCTCGGCTGTAACTACATCCAGAGAGTTCCAGGCGGATATGCTGAGGCCGTTATAGAGGCAGAGCATGGCGATCATCATGGACTCGCTGGTGCCGAACCACAGGAAGAAGCAACTAATACCAGACAGAACCATTGAGCCTCCTAAACAACAACAGACAACAAACGACATAAAAACAAGCAAAAAAAAAAACCAATCAGCTCCAATGCATCTCTGCTTAAATACCTCGGGATGAGGATCTGAATATGTTTCAGTATGCATTCGTGATCGAGAGGACCGATCGGCTCACCCAGCATGCTCAACCGCCCGACTTTGTCCATCAGGAGGGCGGAGACTATGTTGCCCGGCAACACAGCCAGAGTCCCGAGGAAGTTGATAAAGTACACCCAGTATGCGCTGTAGTCATCATCGAATGTGACCTGGCAGCCCGTCTTATTATGTGCAAACGTGCTGTTGATCACCGACGAGCCGATAAATTTTGAGTCGTCGATATCTGTGAACGAGAACTGGCAATTAGCCCTTCATTTACAGGATCACTTTCTGCTCTTGTGGACTCTCTAAAACCCTCTCAAAGTTTCTACCGCATGTCTTTCCTGGCTACTCTCGTCTTGATCTAAATACAAACCTACATCTGGATGTGTGTAAATCTGCATTGTGACACTTTCTATTGCTGAAATCAGTGTACAAATAAAACGAAAATGAGAAAGCTGATAATTCCGCCACTATGTATTTAAATTATGCAGCCTAACACACATGAATCAAATCACTTTCTATACACTATATTCTCAGACAAGACCTCAGTTTTTGTATGTTAAGCAGTGAACACTAACATTTTGCATCACACCGTTGATCCACGTCACGGCAGCCTCCATTGGACCAATATACAAATTTTAAATCGGAAATGTTTTACGTTTCATTGTATTCTTGATATGGCGTGGAAGCCATTTTGAAAAATTCAACCCAGCATGGTTCTACCTTCTGCTACAAAGAGAAGTCTTACTCCTCGTTTTCAGTGGGTCCAGTACCTCGTCCAAGCTTTAATTTATAGTATGATCCTAGTACACTACATTTCATTGAATTTCCTGTCGGTGCAGCATGTCAGCATCTTATACTTCTTCCATCTGGTCCGTCACTTCTCAGCATTAAAGGATGGGGTAACGGGGAAATACCAAATTGCACAGAGCAACACATGGGCTACGTTCAGTAATCATTCTGCATCCTTTCCTTCACAGACAGATTCGATGTTCTTTATTACTTACACAGCATCCAAAACAATATTGCTTTTTTTTGTTTCCATTGGCAGCAAATCCATCAAACCGACAATCTCGATTATTTCTGGAAATACTCTGTTGAAGATATATTGCCGATGTTTCCCAAGAGAAAATATATGAAGCAGACAGAGGCCAGCTTTATCCTGCTGAATGCTGTTTGTCCAGGACTGAACTCTTAATCACATTAACCCTATACAGGCTTGGTCCTAAACCATACTCTTCCTCACTCGCTGCCTTCCTCAGAGCCAAACACACTTAGTGACCCCGATTAACAAATGATATGGATATCTCATTTTACACATTGTAGTCTTTAATTGGAGTAACTTTGCCAATTAAGTTAAAAAAATGGAAAGTTTTTAGAATACTACCTTAGTTTCCTGTTTAGTGAGTTTAAAAATTAAGTAGAATATCAATGATCAGAATTCATCTTGTGTCTTAAACATCACATGATTTACTAAGAGGGCATGTGCATCTGTTTATACAGGCATGACATAACCAGTCCAGTGTGACACACACTCACAAACACACCCACACCCACCTGTATTGTAGAAGAACGTGTCGAGGATGGTGCAGTTCTTGAAGAAAGTCCCAACTGAAGTGACGTCCTCGAAGAAGCAGTTCTGGAAGATGGAATCTTTAAAGGTGACCGACTTAAACTTCATACCGATGAACCTGAGGACAAATTGTTTAAAAACACCAACAACCTTATATTCAGTAGAATTAGCACTGACAATTGAACATGATATCCAACAGAGATAAAAAAAAAGAAATGATGGTAAAATGATAAACTTCTCCTGGATAGTTGATTTTATATAAAATAATGTTAAAATTCCCCCAAACAACTTTCTGATGCAAGTGCAAACTGGTTTCCTAGCAGATAGATATTCAGGGTGGCAGTCAAAACAATTTTACATGATATATAATTATTAACCGTTTCATATTATACGGTCATGTGTACTTTATAGTGAAACTAATCAGAATTGAGTATTCAAAAGCTTCCCACTAAATCACCTCACTAACCCATCTTACATTATTTTCCAGTGTCTGATGTGTTTCCCCTGCTCCATGATGTGATGCTGTGTTACTCTGTTTGATATCTCAAGATTAATGCACTAGTCTCAGTGTACACATTATTGCCGGGACTGAATACGCAAAAAAAAAAAAAAAAAAAAACAAAAAAAAAAAAAGAATGGATACAGGGTGCATAATCAGATGAATTATCAGCATAGCCAAGGGTAGACATTCAGAGAACGATGCAGAAAAGGAGAGGTAGAATCAGAAGGTCTTGTTGAGGACGAATGTGAAAAACAGATAAAGGTTTTTTAATTTCCTGTTGTCGCGGCGTAATGTGATGTTACCCTGCCACTGTGTGGGGTTGTTTTGTGATTCTTAGATTCTTAAAACAGTTATACACACACACACACACACACACACACACACAAATCCTCTAACCTTGTTCCAATATTCCATGTAAGGGTGCCAATAATTTTGAAATAATGTTTCACTAAATAAACAAACAAAAAACAAACAAACAAATAAATAAATAAGTGAACTATTTGAAGAATTTGTAATTTAGTAAATAAAATTGTACCATGTTCCTATATGTTTAGGTTCAAAATATTTCACACTGGTTCCATATGTTTTATATATACGTTGTTTGGTCATTTTCACAAAGGGCGCCAATAATTCTGAAACGTAATGCAGTATCACTAACATTTTCCTTCTCTCGCTCAATGTGGCGCTTAATATAAAATACTGTTTTTCACGACACTATGTAAAAGTTAGCCAAATGTTAGCTGGCTTGCTAGGAAACGAGGCTAGCGACGTAACATCACATACCATTAATGCTAGTGTAGTTAACTAGTTAGCTGTTTAACGTTCAATAAAATTTTGCTAAGCAGTTCATAAAGTGAGCATAGGAAGTAAAAAAGCATTCTAGTGGTGGTCACATGACCAGGTTTGTGAATGGCTCCGCCTACATTAACATACTTTTTTTAAAATGGCAAAATTGCTGTAATTGTTATAATTATCACCTTCCGACTATAAAAACATTCATGTTGGCATCCAAGTGAAAATTCGAAGTAGGAATCACCGCAAAAATCGACACATTATTTATATAATGTGTTAATTTTAAAACATCAAATACTAACTATGTTAAATAAAAAAAATAATAATAAAAAAAAACACCCGGCATTTTTATTTAGTGAATGAAATTCATTCAATACATTCTGACGTCCTCCCAAATTCTTGGGGTTGACTGGAAGAAATCCGTATGAGTCTTTCTCACCTGTCGTTGATGAAGGACCCATTGGAGTGCACCTGGTTCTCCAGAGTAAAGTTGAAAGTGATGTCTTCGATGCGCTCGTTGTTGTGGATCTTCACCCTCGCTGCGTACTCGTCCGCTTGAAGGTGCTTTATGACATCAGGAAACCACACCGAAAGACCGTAGTACCTGGATCGCAGGGAATTGCGTCATGTTAGGAAACATGGATAGAGGGTTTGTACTGTATTGTGCGTGTTTGTTCCTCAAAGGTTCTTAACAGTTCTAGCAGTCTAAATGAGTTATATTTTTTGAAAGGGACCTAGCTACATAGTAAACGCTGTTTGTGTAGTTTGATTAGCATTGCTAAACATTTTAATAAAAATATTAGTTTATGCTAAGCATTGCATACAGCCAGCCTAGGAAGTAAAATGAAAGTGTAGTTGTGATGTCATATTGTCGAATTTGTGCTTGACTCCGCCCATGTTAACCCAGGAATAATTATTAATGAATAATTACAGATAATTACTGCACATCATCAGCACTTTTAGTTTTTCGTATTCTACACACTGTCACTTTTATCAGTTGAGCAAATTGCTGCACATGGAAAGATGTAATTATTACCAGGAATAAAACATTCGTATTGACCCCCGAGTGGGAATTCCGAGTCGGAATTTTGGGAGCTTTCTACCACAGCAATCCACATTTCAGATTTCATGGTGTAATTGAAAAACCTCAAAACACAGAATCCTTAGAAGGAATAGAAAGAGAAGAAATGAAAGCGCAGCCATGCTGGGGTGAGAAAAAAGAGAGGGAGTGATTTGTGGGGAGAAGAGAAGAGAGAAAGAGTGATCATGCCCCTCTACAATCCACCTACTCGAGCACTCCCTGACAAGTTTAGTGCATGTTTTACATGTTGAGAGAGAGATGGTCTCTCCCTGTTTTAGTGGGTGGTTTAAAAAAAAAAACCCACACACACGCACACAAGAAAAGACAAAGGATAATAAAACAACAGGATTACAGCTCCTGTAGATCAAAAACCTCTAAAACATTCAGTGTTTGAACTAGAACAAATGCTCGGGGGTAGAAGAGAGCTGAGCGCACGTCCTTCATAACCATAATATGTCAGTAAACAGGGAAGGAATGGAATGGAAATGATTTGATTGCAACGTTACTATTAGCATTAATATTTTATGTGATAGAATACATCATGTATAAAAAGTCTGCTGTTGTTACTTAATTATTAAATCATATACAGTTAGTTGGTGAATTGTTAACTACAAGTTTTGTAACATTTTGGTTAATGTTAGTTAGATCAGCTAGCTAGCAAACAATAACTGAAAAACTAATTTCTAGTTAGCTAAGGTTAGATAAATTAGCTACATAAAATTTTTAATGCAGTAGATGACATTGTTCGAGTTTGCTAGTTATATGTGATTACATAATTATGTTTTGAATTACATAAAGCTGGCTAATTTAAAATCAGGCCTTTGGTTAGCTAGCTAACATTACAAAAGTATGGTAATTACTGAAATATCTGTCCCCCGGCGCAGCTCCGCCTCTGGGCCCATCCACACAATCGCCACGATGACAACAGTAATTACGCCGACATTGGGCCATCTTACGCAGCTCCGCCTCTGGGCCCGTCCACATTAACGACAGCTACCGTTAGCGCAGCAATTACAAAAGGACAGCACCTCATTACACTGCCACAGACACACCATCGTTACTGTGGGTTTGTTTGTGAGAAAAAGTGCGAGTGTGCCTGGGAATGTGATCAGGTCATGTCGCTCTCATTTTCTATTTGGTCAGAGATCACTGATAAAAAAAAAAAAAAAAAAAAAAAAGAAACTAAGGGTTTATGGACATCTTAAACACATCTCTCCATATTTCCATCCACAGAAACTATATTCTTTTTAAAGTTCATATCATATTCTGTTCCCTTAAAGTTTTATTACTACAGTTAAAAAGTAAAGGTTTTCTCAAATTTCCTGTCAGATTAGTTTATTTTTGCTAGCTAGTGTTAGAACTAATCTGTCATGTTAGCTAGTTGCTAGCAGTGAACTTTTATGGCAAAAACCATCCCGGAAATCCTGTCAGGTTAGGTCCTGCTAGCAAGTATTACCAGTAGAAATTACTGTATGTATATTTATATCTTAAAATCCTTTCAGAAATCCTGTCAGGTTAGCACATGCTAGCTGGTAATAACTGTGAAGATAATTAATATGTATGAGTTTAAATCCTCCCATAAATCCTGTCAGGTGACCACATGTTAGCTAGTACGCTTATGTTAGCAGGGAATATTTATGACATAAAACCTTCCCAGATATCCTGTCAGATTAGTTCATGTTAGCTACCCGACAATGAAGTTTATCAACACACATGAAAATCCTGTCAGGCTAGCTCATGATAGCTAGCTGGTTAGGACTAGCTGTGAATATGAATCTGGCTAAAAATCTTCTCAGTGCTAGCAAGATAGCACTGACTATGAAAATTACAAACATTTATAAATATGGCATAAAATTCTCAGTTCATGTTCGATAGCTAGCTAACAAAGAATGTTAAAATCATATTTCATGCTGTTCATGGGTGTATACAGCAATTACTTGAAGACGTCCAAAAGCCAAAGTGCATGCGAGTGTGTAGAGGTGTGTGTGAGAGTGGGAAGAGGAAGAAGTGTTACTTACCCAAAAGACAGGGAGAACCACACTATAGCCAGCTTCACCGTGTTGTCTTTCACAGGGTAATCCCAGCACTTCAGGAACGTTAGCCAAATCTATGAAATGCACACACACACACACACACACACATGAATTACATATGCATAAAAGCTACATTAATTCATGGCACACAAAATACACATAACAGTCCTAGAACTTGATATTCCTGTGTTAAAGCTGCCCCGTGATGGACTAGCATCCCATCACCACGCTTCCAGTGTTCCCAGGACAGGATCCGGATCTACTGCAACCTTGACCAGAATAAACTGCTTACTGAAAATGAGTCAGTGAATGCAGATAAGCTGACAGGTGAACTGGTGTAAGCGCAGACGTGGAAGGTGTGTGTATGAGCAGGTGCAGGCTCACTCCGTGGAGTTCACTCCGGATTCGGAAGAGGACTTTAGCCGCAGGGTTCGCAGACTCGGACTGCATCTCCACAAACTCATCCAACTGCTTAGGGATCTTTATACGGTTCACCTGCAGGGGGAGACACAGAGTTACACACTCACACCACACCACAGTACTGTGACAAATGTGCAGGAGTCAGAAGCCATATCCTAAAACTTTTTCTCTATTACACTGTGTTGCAAAAACATTACAAACATCTGTCAGGATGTGCATTGTGTCATCTTGGAATTCTATAATTCAAGAAACAGAAGTTGGAACAGTAATAACAAGGCACAAGTACTTTGTTACTGTATTTAAGTCTTTTTTTTTTTTAAGTATCTTTAATTTAGTTGAGTTTTCTTTCACCTAAAACTCTACTTTCTATTCACTACATTTATATATAAAATTTTTTAGAATCAGGTGGCTATGAGGAGTCGATCCAAATTCCCAACAAACTTAAACTTTAATAGACGTGACAGTGAGAATGAAATCTAGAATGATACTATGTACACTTTGTTTTGAATTAGGAGAGCTAGCTGTTAGCATTCAGCTAGTTTATGTGGTCAGAGTTATCATGCTAGCTACCGTTTTAAAGATTAGGAATGAAGCTGTTGTTAGTTAGCCTCAGCTAATGTTTTCCCATGCTTCTTGGTTCCTTGGTGAAGGCCGCACTAACTGATCATCAGGATTTAAAATCAATGTGATTTAAAATTCTTTTCATAATCTTCTTCATCTTTTACTTTCATAAGTTATATAAATTTAAGGGTTCATTCTTTTCAACTTTAACTTGAATGGAGAATTTGACGCAGTAGCTACTTAGAATTTGATGCTGTAACTTTGATGCTGTAACCAGAGAAAAAATTATTTAGATAAGTCAATACACTTTTTGGGTAATTTGCGTACACCTCTGTGACCAATGAGAACAAAGTTTATAAAGATATTTTGAGAAAGGTAGAGAATAAAGAATAAACAAAAAAAAGGTGTGAAAACGTTTGTGTGCACATATATTTTTCAGCCCTTTATGAGGACCAAAAAGGCCCAAAGTCCTCACAATCATAGGAAAGTGTCAAATGTCCTCTCAATCATCCGGTCCTCACAAAAAATACAGCGATTTTTATGGTTTTCATTGGAAAATATTTGAAATCAAAATATATTTTAAAAGCCAAAATATCTCTATTTGGTTACTGAGTTTAAGGTTAGGGTCAGGTAATGGCACAGAACTAATTTGTTGCAGTAATAAATATAGTAATGGTAAAGGACCTCACAAAGATCATGTGTGTATACCATATAAAATACTCACAGTAAAAACTTTCTCTGGCTCTCCTCGTGCACGCATGTTGGTGTCGTGGATCTGTTTCAGCACCATCCATGCCTCATCATGCTTCCCCGTCTATAAAAATGGAAAAAATCAGATAGTCACACACTTACAACATAACTAAACACACATATTATTTGCGCTATACATGGAACGAAACACATCACGATGCACTGTTATAAGAAAATAATAAACTTCGGGTTGATAAGAGTGTCACAGATTCATTACACAAACCATCATGGATTATATAACTGCAAGCCTGGGTGTTTTAGGCGCACATTATAGTCACACACTCACACTCACAGCTTACCTCCAGGAAGTAGCGCGGACTTTCTGGCATGAATGTAAGAGCGACGACTGCGCAGACACACGGTAGTGCGCAGACCACCACAAACACTCTCCAGCTGTGGAACTGATATGCTGAGCCCATGCTGAAACTCCAGCCTGCACACACACACACACACATACACACAAAGACAAATACACAAAGAGTCCATTAAAGTACACATTTTATTTGTTGTACTGATGCCATGAAGAGAGTCTATAAATATTTCAGCCACCTTTAAATAAATGTTGCAAATATGTATATATAGAATAGTACTGCAAGAATGTAACAGCAATAGTATGCATTGTAAATAATAAGCAAAGATGCTACTAAGCAAGTATGCAATTAGAATAGCATGTAAATGTATGAGTAAGACATGAGCAAGAATGCAAGTACTATGCAAGATAATACGCAAGTTACGTAGTGTGCAAATAAAATGATACTCAAAGAGGCTAGTGTGCACATACAGTACCCTCTGGGGTCCGAGCGGCAGAACAATGTGTAATGCAATTATACTTAATTCCCGAGTCAAGAGGTGCTGTGAGAGGCACTCAGAGAGGGTTCCATGCTTTCTCTGCCTGTCTCTCTCCGTGTCTCTCCATTGGACTAAAATAAAAATGTCTGACTGTGTTGGTTCTGAGATAATGCCCACGTGGTAAGGCAAAGTTGAATATATTACAGAAAATGTAACTCCAGTTAGCAAACTAGCATAATACTAAACAGAGTTAGCCAATGAAATAACATTATAGTAAAGAAACTAACCCACAATCTAGCATTATAGTAAACAGTATAGCCAGTGAAATAACGTAAAAAAACCAAAAGTCTGTAAAATATAAATAAGCTAGCACACAAACTAACATTATAATAAACAGAGAAAAATATGGACTAGCATTTTAGTAAACAAACTAACCCACAAACTAGCACTACAGTATATAGAGCAGTCTATGACCTAATGCTAAAGTAAACAAAGTTAACCCACAAACTGGCATTATAGTAAACAAGGTAGCATATGAACTAGCATTATAGTAAAGATTCTAACCCACAAAACTAGCAGCATAGCAAACACACTAGCAAAGGAATTAATGCTCTAGCAAACAAAGCTAACCCAAAAACTAGCATTATAGTAAACAGAACAACACACAGACAAACAGAAAAGTGTTAAAGAAAGCAAATAAAAACATAACACCCATTTATTTTTACTTATTTAACTTTCTAGGGTAATGTGATCGAGAGAAGTGAAATTACTTTATTAATCATCATTGATGTGGAATGAATATAGTGAATGGGATGTTATTAAGTTAGCATAGAAATTGGTGCTTAAATCATTAAGTTGCCACTTTGACTGATATTTTAAAATTAGGACAAACTTGTGTCATGGTGATCGTAATGGCAGCTGACCGGTACAGCAAAGGTCTTTTTTCACATCGCTGCAAGACGCTCCTATCTAAATTCTACACAAGGAATGAAGAACTCTAGTATCATACACACACACACACACACACACACACACACACACACACATACAGATCTAAGAACACTAACTTGCAGCCCTGCCTTCTTACTTCCCACTGAACCTTAAAATCTGGATCCTTATCTGGCAGCTCAGCCTCCCTATACCTACAGACACTGAAGAGACGGATACTTACGCTGCAAAGATAATGTCTCCAACCTCATGGCTAGATCATTATCTGGCAAAGCTCTGTAATAGTAATAAAAAACCCTAAGAAGAGCTTAGAGATTACTATCTGCCAGCACTGCTATCTCTGAGGGTCAGCTTAAATAAGACAGGGTCATTATTACAGCACGCAGTGATGTGTTCATTGCACCCTGAAGACTGGGTCATCTTTTGGCAAGCATGTGGGTGCTCAGGAGAGATATAACAAAAATGTTGTACGTGTCTGAGCCATAGAAACTATAACAATCATATAATTTATTGGCAGAAAAACTCTAAAATACCATAAAAAATAAAAGTAGTAAGTGAAACAATTTCTGTTTTTGGTGTTAATTAACATTATGGATTTTACTGTGGAAAATGGAAGTCATTAAATTTAACACTTTTACGCAGAAATGTCCATGTTTTTTTCTATTAACAAACATTACGTGGTGCCCTGTATGTAGTTTACTCCACATCGGTGTCTCCACATAGTTTTAATGTTTTGTGTAGTTTTGAAGGTTTAAAATGAAAATAGTTTTTGCTTGCCGTTATTTAGCTGAAGCCTTTTAATATAGCTTTCAATGTATTATAATCAACTCACACACACACACACACACACACGTGTGTAAGTGTGCACGTGTGTGTATATGTGGGTGTGTGTGTGTGTGTGTGTGTAGAGCTGCAGCTGTAGAGAATCTCATTATATGGATTAGGAGTATAATAGACTGGAGTGTATGGCTCACTGCCTCGGCTGCTGCTCATATTGATGGCGTGTCCATGACACACACACACACACACATTAATCTGCATACACATTTACAGTATATTACACATCACTGATGCAGCAGAGGCTTAAAACAGAAAACAATGCAGCGTTGCACAACGCAATATAACGGAGAAGCTGACGTGAGTCCACTTCAAATACAGCATAAAATGCACTAATATATCTGCATGAGAATCAAATAGTTTGTAAAAAGCACACACACACGCACACACACACTAGCACTACTCCCTCCCCAACCCCACAGATGTGGAAGCATTGCGGCAGAACCACATTTACACACTCACACACACACCAGTGCCTCCGAACAGGGTGTTAAAAACGAGACAGGCCAATCAATTGACCTCAATTATGAGTACAGTTGTTTGCCAGACTCAATGAAAGGGGAAGGGAGGAGACAGGGATGACAGGGAGGAGAGAAGAATTAGGGAGGGTTTTGTCAAGAAATCTGTTGCGAAATGCAGCCAGGATAAAATTTAGGCACTGAGAGAAGACAAACAGCTAATAGTTTATTTAGCATATGAACTTTTTTAAAGCTAAAGCAAGCTGAAATTATTCGACGAAAGATTTAAACAGAATGCAGCGGGTTTTTTTCCGAGCTATTGACTGACTTCAGGTTTAACGGCTCTATTTAAAGGTTAAATCTGCACAGTGATGGCTGTAATGATAATCACGATAAATTTGCTTATTACTAAACTTGTGATTCCTCATCGCATTGGTTCAGAGAAAATAGAAAGAAAGACATTTTATTGTCCATCATCAATAACAAATGCTAAATCATGACCCTTATATTTTTCAAATATTTTTAGAAGTTATTTGTGTCCATTTTATTGCTGTTATATCACTCCTGTCTCATGGAGTTGTCATAACTCAGTGTGCCGTGCAAATCCTGTGGTCATTTGGACTGTCTCTTCAGAAATTAACGCTACACGTCTGCAAGGTTCATCAACATAAATAGTGGATATATATATATATATATATATATATATATATAGCGCCATGTGACAATGTGTCCGCAACGGAATAAACAAACTAGCAGTGAATTTTAAACCTCTATGGAACCTCTCATGTAAACTAATGGAAACCTACCGAAAGCTCTGTGGTGTGTACCACTTTTCTGGACTTCCTAGATTAGTAAATACTTTGGGATGTAAGGTCAGAGCTTCCGATTTGAGACACAGACCATGACAACAATCGCAAGAAAGTTTTAGCAGAGCATGTTAATGTGTTGGAACGTCGCTTTGGATGAAATCCCTAAACATTTTCCTGTTCAGCTTGGAAGCCAGACGGACGGGAATGTTTCGGCTCTGATGTGCCATCTGGTGGACATTGCTGTTAATCTTCCAGATTTACATAAACTATGCAGACAAATATGTGAGCAATAACAGGCATATTGGCGCTACTTCTGCACATGCACGCAAATTCATGCATCAAGAATAAACCAGCCTTTGGAGTTCTCTTTTGTTGTTTTTCATTTGTCTTTGCCTTAATGTTATTACATCAACTAGGATAGTGAACATGGAGTCTATCCCAGGAGTACTGTGTGTGAGGTGGGAATACAGCCTGGATGGGTAGGAAACACTTCTACACTCATTTATACCTACTGGCATGTTATTGGGAGGTGGGAGGAAACCAAAGAATCTGTAAAAACCTACGAAACGTCAGACATGCGACCGCCAGCAACCCTTTGCATCAACAATCTTTATCTTCTTTTTTCTTCCTTGCTTCTTTTCCTCCCCTATCCCCGCATACTATTTGCTTTCTTGTTTCCCTGCTATCTCCGTCTTTTTATTTGTACCCACGTCTAACGTTCCTCTCACTCTGTCTCCTTTTTTCCGCACCTCTCTGCATTCACTTTCATTCGATATTGTGTGCCTTCATCCTTTAAATATCCTTAACACAGCCTACATTAATCATTTTCACCCACCCTCTCCCTCCAGTTCTTCTCTCCACGCTCCCTCGCTTCCATTCCTATCCTCAAACGACCTCCTCTCCTCTCCTTTGTTCCAGATATCGCCCTAATGCCGCTATATCCCTCGTTCTTTACCCGTCTCTTGGTTTCTATGGCCAATAATCCTCCATTTTACACGCATTAAGGAGTTAGAGTACATGGACCTCATTAACATTCATACATTATAAGCAGCAATAACATTTCTGGTGAAGTACACTTTTAATTATGTCATGGTGTAATTATATAATGTAACAGCATGCATGTCTCCACTCCATGAACAATCATAATAATATTATATAAGACGAGTATAAGACGCTCCGCCCTCGAAATTCTTTCTGCTCAGCGAGAAATGTCAACATCTATGTTATTACTTTTCTGTATGTCACATCAATGTGCCATTTTTACAACTTCAGAGTCATTCAAATTAAATGTCAAGCTACACCATGAGATTTTATCTAAATAACAACACTGACCGCTGATTGGCTGTAGCTGCTGTCACTCACCGTAGTGGGGAATGATGGCCCAGGCCATGGCTGAAGCGTAGATGCCGCCTATCATCCAGAACATACAGAGCCAGCTCAGGTGCTCGCCACGCTTCTCCCTCGCCAGGAACTCGGCGAAGTACGAGAACACGATGGGAACAGCCCCGCCGATCCTGCAGTGGAGCATGGGTAAGCAAGAAATAGTACACTCAAATCCATCCGAATATCTGAATATGCTAGTTCCCGCAAACATCCTTGGAGCTTCTAACTGTACAGTGAATGTGGCTGTGAAACAAGTGGACCTTTTAAAGAAATGCTGCACCAGTTTATGATATTAAAAACTGTACGTAATAAGGACGAGTTTACTAATGAGAAGCATAAAAACTTATTTTTGGCATTTGAAGAAAAAAACACGGAAATATTCTTGCATCTTCTCTTTCGTGTTTATTCAGATGATGTAGCAGCTCAAAAAAAAAAGTTTTCCTTTCTTTCTCAGACCATTGTGATATTCATATTGACATCCTTCCACAGTCAATTTCACTCTGTTTATTAATGATGGTTATAAAAATAATTTTCGTTTCATCGTAGTTATAACAACAAATCGATGACCAGATCTTCAGTTCTTGACAGTTCCTGACATTCTTCCAGGATTTTGTGGGTATAACTGAATCTTCTGAAGAAAGACATTGCTTTTCAAAGTCACTGTATGTAGATCAACAGCTTATTCAGAACATGCTTCGCAACAACTTGCACTTGTAGGTGGAAAAGGGTTGAGAGGCGGGTCTTGTGTGTGACCAATCCAATCTTGACTATATGAGAGTTAAAAGCATTAAACAAGGTTAAGGGATACTATTTCCGTCATAATTTAAAATATAACATGCCACCTCAATTTAATAAGCGTTCAATAAAATTTGTCTTTGGATGACCTCTGACCCCCTCGGTGTGTGTATGACCTTGCAAACACTAATAGTGAAGATGGAGGATGGAGAGTGATGGTGGGGGAAGCAGCACTGCTGAGGATCAGCACTCCAGAAGGACAAAGCACAGACTGTTCATTCAATTAGCAATAAAACACACTGCTGTACTTATCCTACTGCAATCCCCCGTCTCTCTCTCTCTCTCTCGCTCTCGCTCTCGCTCTCTGCTGCAAAGTCAGAGCCGGTTGAACCTCCTGGCACTGACCCATAACTTAAATGAGGAGTGACATTAAAGAAAAGAGAGAGAGGGGAGGAAAAGGAACTAAAGAAAAAAAAAATCCAGAAAGGGCTGAAGTGTGTGGTCTGGAGAAAAGTGTGTGTCACTCGCTGAGGAGTCATTATCTCAGTATGGAGCCGGACTGAATGTTCCAAAAGACCTGGCAAGTCTCTGAGTGTGTGTGTGTGTGTGTGTGTGTGTAGATACTCCAAAGTACACAGACCCCATAGCGAGACCAAAGCACCTCACTACCAGCCTGAGGTCAAATGGAGGTCAGGCCCCCGCCGAAGCCCAATCAAACAAAAACTGCTCCCTGGGCCGCTGTAAAGAGCACTCTAGAAATAAAAACAGCTCTGGGTGAAGATAATTAAAGAGCGCTCGACCCAGCAGAATTCATCGCTGATTTCATCCTGTTGCAAAAATAAAACCGCACCTCAGATAAAGATTCTCATCAGGAAATTTGTAGAATAATTCTCTGAATGGAAAAACAGGCTCTATAATAAAAGATTTTTTTTTACTAAGACATTCTTTAGTGATGGTTTCCACTACAATGTAACTGTAAGCGGATAAAAAGTATGGTGTGACATTCTATAATTAATTAAAAATTGCAATTACTTGCTGTGATGTAAGATGAATAAACCATCCAGGCAATGATTGTTTTTCTGTAACAGCACACGCCGGTCGTGATTTACTCCTATGTTGCTATATAATATTTTTGGTTGAGTTGTTGATGTGCTGGATGCAACATTCAAAATCTGTTGGTGATGTTGGATTTTCTGACTCAATTCGGTCAAGAAACTACGCTCACTTTACTGCCTCGTTTAGACATGTATTAGTAAAATTTCGAAAATATTTTTAACTTTTAGTCAATTAGTCACTTTCATGTTCTCACCAATAACAAGCTGAACCAGGGCTCGCCCAGCTGACGACCGAGACCCCTTTTTGTTCTGGAGTAAGGTCTAGTAGTTTGGTGTGGTTTAGTTAGAGTTCATGAATATCAACGTGGACCAAACTAAAGACCTAATTTGGGCAGCTGAACTGAGAGACACTCACCCAAATCCCGAGAGCATCCTGCAGAAGAGGAACGTGCTGTAGCCCTGCACGAACGAGGACAGGAAGGCGAAGAAGCCGTTCACGGACATGCACACCAGCAAACACTGCCTCCGGCCCACTTTATCAGATAAACCGCCCCAGAAAAATGCTCCCACCATCATCCCAAGGTACACAATACTACCTGTGGCGCACAAAGAGAGAGAGAGGAAGAGAAGAGAAAACAGAAAGGGAAAAATTGATCAGAAAATTGAAAGAAATTCATTTTAAGATGATATAACCATTATATATATATATATATCACTTCTCTGTTTCTTTAATTACATTAAAATACATGATACAGAGGCCACACCTCCTTCATTAGGACTGACACAAAGACCACGCCTCCTTCATTAGGACTGCTAGACACTGTGGCCACACCTCCTTCAAGACGATAGAATAAGACCACGCCTACGACAGACAGACAGACTGGCCATGCTTCCTGTAGTTCGACTAAAAGGTGTGTTGGCCACGCCTCCTTCATTAGAACTGACAGACACTGTGGCCACACCTCCTGCACTGGGGCTGACCGAGAGACCACGCCTCCTTCATTAGAACTGACAGAGAGACTATTCCTCTTTCACTTGGACTGGTATCTGTTCCTTTTGCCATCTCAGCACAAAAGCTCCTACGAAGTTTGGGTTGAGATGGGGTTCAGATGAGTTCCAGATGTACAACGAGACTCAGACATTTATTAATTTTGCTACATACTCTACCCGCTGATAAAGATAAGAGTCCCATCTGGCCCAGAACACACACACACACACACACACACACACACATACCAAAGTGCAAAATGCTGACTGTAAAAACTAATCTGTCTTAAAACAGCATACAGAGCAGAACGTGTGTTTCTTCGTCTGTTACTCTGAGATGCTAGACTCCTGCTTACATCCTCTACACTGATTAGAATATTAGATCAATGTTTGAATTAAATCGTCTTAAATAAAAGCACTTAAACCTACAATCTGGTATGTACTAAGCTTCCAGATCATCTGGATTAGCATGCAATCTGAGACAATCATTGCTAAGACTTTGCAATTACCACTGATAGGGTGGAGCTTATTAACTTGGTAGAAGTGAGTGGAGTGAGTGAGTAGCAGGTAAAAGTATTAAGTAACCATAGCAACATATAGCACACACAGCATAGTGTCATGACACTATTGGTATTTGTTGAGGGCTTCAAATATTTGTATATTTAAATTTGAAGTAGGCGTGGCCTAAAACAGAAGGTTTATTTTTATGTATTAAACTTGAAAACATTAGAAAAATAAGTCAGTATGGTTCATAATTAACCGCAAATAGAGATATGATTTTCTCATAGAATAAATCTAGTAGTATGTGAATGAATACAAACGTACATTTAACAACCATGAAAATCCCATGAGCTTAATATCCGGCTGCTCACATGCATAAAAGCAAAAACGTCCTGCTCATGCAACCTTTAGCACCCTCAAACATATTTCCGCCAGCCCCCCAAAAAATGTAATCATTTTAATTTATTGAATTAAAATGAACTCCTCCTATTAGTGTCTGTATTTGTATCTGTTCAAAATGCCTCATCTGTTCATTCTTAGCAATATATTCGTATTCGGTTCCATCCCTAGGGGAATCACGGTGCATGGATGAAACAGATGTCATTTTTCATGCCTTTTAATTGTCTTACTGCTCAGTGAGAATAAGCGAGCTGACACGGCATCTCATCCAGATACATTACAAAGATCTGACAGGGGCTCACAGTGAAACCGTCTCCAATACGATGCGTCATATTTGTGCTGACTCTGACTGATGATCCTGATGATATACTGTATTGAAGCAGATCTCTTCTCCATCACATGGCACAGGATGATGCTCTGAGTGCCAGTTTTCACAAAGCACACCCTCTTGCCTGTTGGAACACAGTGTATTCCATGCATCCAGAAAGGGTTCTTCATAATATAAAAAATAAATGTGTGAACGTAATGCCTACCGCTTTGCAAACCAGCGTGCACAAATCCATACATTTCCCTGCTACACAGTTCTTCAGTGAGAAAGCAAATCAGTGATTATGAGCCCCGCCCCCAAACTAGCCAAGAATCATTTTAGTACATAGCCGGTGTGAAAACACCCTTATAGAAGACTTCGACTGACGGTTAGCAATATTAGTAATATTATTATTATAATAAATATGAGGAAATTCCAGCTTTAGTTTCGGCCTAATAATGGACGTCCGTGGACGCTGATGCTCGCTATGTTGTATCTGTATTTCCCTTGCTTTTCTCTAATCCACTTGAGTTAGTATAAAGGGACAGGGATGATGAGTTATTCAGCACACACACGCAAATACAAGCACAAAAACACTCGATGAACCCGCTGAACGCTCCCCAGCCAAGATGCTAATAAAAATGCTAATTTGTACTAAAGAAGGGAGAAACGATCGTTTGTCGTCCACTTCCTCCACCGCGAAGAAACGTACACGCAGTTCTCTCTCGCTCTCATTGTGCTCCCGTAATGTTCTGATGCTTTCTGAAGCCCCTCTGATGGGAGCTGATATGCAGAAAGCAGTTTGTGTTATCTGCTCTCGCAGGCATGATGGGGAAAGGCAGGTGATTCATTACAGGCTGACAAAGAGAGAGTGCAGGGCTGTTCTACACACACACACACACACACACACTCCCCAACACCACCGCTAGAGCTAAACGATCCATCAGAGAGATGTTGCTCCAACCCTCTAATGCCCGAGATAATCTACTGTAACCGAGAAACCACATACTCAATGCTCCGTAGTATTAATTCAGCTGAGTTAGCTAAAGGCTAACACACATATAGGGACATGTGCATTTCTCTTCCTCTGGATGTAAATCAGTAGCGTTTGTCCCTAGCAGACCCATGTCCCCTGCCCGATTTCTGCCACGTAATCATTTAGCAATTTCCAGCTCAATTCAATCAACCGTGTATGCATTTTATCATAACATACTGTATATGCTGTGATGTTTAAGTTTGTTATTATGAACAACGTCAAGGAGGGTGGTTTATAAAACGCCAAACACTGAAATATCTGTGTTGTGTTCGGGCTCCATTGTGCTATATTAGCTTTTTTTCCCCCAACACAGAAATTCAAATGACTTCGTTCTCACTTGGTTAACCTTTATGCCTTCAGCTAGCATTATTAGCATTTTGTATATGCAGCGTTTAGCACGGCAATTTAGCCTAGATGTGGTCATGGAGAGTAGATCTACCTCACGTTCTTTTTCAAAGGCTGCAAAAAAACCAAAAGTATTCACACCGATCTTCAACACTCACGCTAGACATTTATACGCAGCGCTATGAAAGCTAGCTGTAGCAATGCTAGCTGTAGCTCGCTTAACAGTGTAGTGTATAACCGTGTTGCTTCAGGAATGTTGTGCTGCTGTTTGTTAGAAGACATATGCTAAGCACACAAGAACAGCAACTGTGGCTTCCTGGAAACATGTTCAAAATACTCCACTGCGACGTTTTTGACCCATTTGAGGTTTCTTTTGCAGCATTTAAGAAGAAATAAAGTGAAAAAAAGAATATATTTCTTGAAACTCATCATTAGTGTCAACAAAAAGTATGATCAAGCTAACAGCTAGCAAGTGTACTTGCTATCCAGGCTAATATTAGCATCCTAGCATGTTCCAAAGACAGTCTAAAGCAATTTCAGTTCAGATCCAGGCCAGGAACTGAAAATTCAGCCGATTGGCATGGCTATTAGTACCCTGCTGATGTGTATGGGATGTACTTATACTGACTCAATGAAGTGTGCAAAGAGTGAAATGCTCAAAGGGAGACGAGAGCCATCAGTGAGCGCAGTCTCATGGAGAAGATCACTTCTCAGAAGGGCAAGCTCAGGTTAATGCTCTTGCTTGGCAGTCTTTCTGTGTTTAGAGACTCAACATGGACAGGTCCTGTTCTCGATCTTTAATACACTTTCTTCTCTCCAATAAAAAATGAAAACAAAATAACTACACCATGAGCTTCAGAACTCATCTCGTTTAGAATGAAACTTTTTCTCGTTAGTACAAATAAATGCGTGGTGTTTAATATCCGTATCTTTACACTGGCGCCACAGGTAGCTAATGTAGCTTAGATTATATAGCTGCATGCAAACTCCATGTCTCCATGTGCAAAATCATGTGGCTTTGTCCTTCCTGTTGTTCATCAGACTCTTTCTGACTCTTTCTGTTATCAACAGACGAAACGATGCATTGCTAAAAATAGAGCTAATTTATAGATTTTTTTCAGTTTTAGTGTAAACTTTCTGTGAGGCGTGGCCTGAAGTTTTCAAGTCAGACTTGTATATTAGAAATGACTCACGTTTTCTACACTAGCAGCTCTGACACCAGTTCCAGCTACAAGACGACTCAAGAAGGTTTAGGTTAGCGCTCGTTCTAATACGTTATTGTGTACACATAAAGTAAACGCACATCTGCATATCTTTTTAAAGGAGCCTCCGGTGTTAGTGTTTCGTACCAGTGAGAGTTAAAGCTCTTTCTTTAACTCTTCCAACATGGGAAAGTCTTCATGACAGAGGAGTTTAGTGACAACAGGGAATAACTTGTGCCGTGGATATCGCAGAAGATAAAATGTAACTAAAAATGGATAAAAAGTTCAGGTGTAAATAAATATTTACAGTAGCCCAGATGATATACTACTTTTCCAGTATAATTTCCAGTATGCAGCCACAGCCCACTTCATCAGCTACCGCATCCCATGATGCAACGTGGCGACTTCCAGCTTCCCAAGATTTTCAAAAACAATGGCGGACAGCGGAAGTGGCTTTGAGTCCGGCTCCGAATATGAATGTAAAATAAATAATAAATAAATTGTATATTTGGATTTCTTCTTGTTTTTTTATCCCGATCAATAGCGAATGCTAGCTAACTAGCATGACATGATCGCTAGCATGCTAGTTTTAATCATTTTTGACACATTGCTGTGATATAAAAGAAATAAAACACTTCAGGATGTGCTGATTATTGGAAAATAATCTCTGCTTCATTGCACCACCCAATTGATGATCATTTGTGACAATATAATTATACTTATTTATATTATAATATAATATAATTAACGTATAAAGGTGTTTTATTCCTTCCTTATTCGGCCGTTTTATGAAACAGTCGAATGACATTGCTGAGCCAAACAATGCTGTGTCACGCTCGTTTTATGGCAACAATAAAATGAAACTGTTTAGTTTTTTTCTTTCGTTACAGCTCACCAGGTCTGTGAGAGTCTCTATTTATTAATTAAACTCGGCTCAGCATGCATAATTAGTTCCTGCTGCAACAACATATTCCCTGACATCTATACAGTCTCCTCGGATTATTGCTTGACGGCAGACGGAAACATTTCACTGACTCTCGGAGAATCCCTCGGCTCACGCCGGTCCCACTAGAGTCTACAGAGAGAAAGATTGTATCATGTAGTCATTAAAAAGGTACTATTCAGGTACACTTTGTTCTGTAATTTACAACCAAGGCCAGAGTATTCCCAAAGGTCCTAACAATGCAATATTGTAGCTTAAATGAGTTTTAGCGGTACACTACGTCCCTGTTTTCAGATGAAAGAAATAGACTAAAGGTACAAAATCTGTACTCTTGAGGGAAACACCCTGGCGAGCGTTTGTACCATGAAAGGTAGTTATTTTCCGAGACCGCAGCCGCTGTAAGGTCGGCTGTCTGAGCTGAGTCAGTATTTCTTATAAGTTTATAGGCAGTAGAAACAAAATGACAATATTATTAATATGACATATGAGCACTTGTTTTATCATTTAAAGATTTAAATCAGAAACAAAACTCGCTGTACGAACAAAGCTTTCCATCATCTTTAGCTCGGTCACATATCCATTAAGACGTTCACAGCACCATGGGAACGTAATCTAATCAAGGAATCGGATTCAGATACATGTAACGAATAAACAACATTATGACGATACGTCAACATGACAATGAGTTTTATGTTAATTGAATAACAGTACATCGACACTTTTTTCTCCGTTTATAGTTACGTTTAACGTTGTGGAACGTCTGTGAAACGAGTTAGTTCCTGTTCTCGCTTACGTTACAGCAGCTATAAACACGTTCTACCATCTCTGCATTCTTCCTTTTGAAGCAGGTAGTCTCGACATCTTCCATCCTGAAGACCTTCTCGTGGTGGGAATATGTCTTTTCCAAAGCGCTGACACTGGAGACTCCTTCCCTAAATGTTAAATAAGCGTCTCGTCACCACATACAAAAGCCTGTACGTTTTATTGACATTAAACAAACAGCGTGTTTTTAATTTGTTTACTGTTATGAAGCAGTGCAAGTTCCTGTGAATGAGTAGAAACCATAACATATTAAAATAAACCTGTAATTTGCAGCTGGAAATGCCGTCAGAGCCGCTGTTAATGAAAACGAATCAACCCCTTCTGACTGATCAGATTGGAGACTTCAGCAGCGCAGTTTATAGAACGAGTACAAAGAGCTTGTTTTTGCTGTAAGTCAGCGCTGACGAAACGTCTTCGCAAAAAGCGAGCCAGCTGTTCTCCTCAGAGGAGCCCTTGAGCTCAGTTTTCTGATTTCATGCCCTAATGCTTTTTACCACTTTCCTCTCCCTATCGCCCCTCTCTCTCTCTCTCTCTCTCTCTCTCTCTGTCTCTCTCTTTCTCTCCCTATCACCCCCCCCTCTCTCTCTCTCCCTATCACCC
>JAQQZR010000011.1:20566650-20587479 GCA_030068235.1 Notoglanidium macrostoma
TCTCTATCTATCGCCCCTCTCTCTATCTCTCCCTCTCCCTATCGCCTCTCGCCCTCTCTCTCTCTCTCTCTATTGCCCCACTCTCTCTCTCTCTCTATTGCCCCCCCTCCCTATCACCTCTCTCTCTCTCTCTCTCTACCATCTTTCTCTCTCTCTCTCTCTCTTTCTCTCTCTCTCTCACAAAGCACAGAATGCATGCAGTTATTCAGCAGCTTCAGCAAATCAGATGCCGATACGTGGAGCGTGAGCGTACTCCATGTGTGTCCCTGAGTCTTCCCGCTGTGAACATCAGAGGAAACATGAAAAGTGCACGGATGAGTAGGGTTTGGACAGAATAAATCTGTTTGTCTTCTTCTGTGATGGAGGAAAATTTGCAACACTGATTGTTTTACTGCAGAGACACAAATCATCCTGCTTCTCTCACACCATATACTGTATCTACACCTGTCTCGCTAATATGTGTTGGAATTCTGTGTGTGTGTGTGTGTGTGTGTGTGTGTGTGTGTGTGTGTGTGTGTGTGTGTTGAGATTTTATGGATGCTTTGCTGCAGGCGTTGGATTTATGTTAAAAAATAACCTTAAATGAAATGATTCTCAGTTCCCAATCTCACTCAGTTCAGTTTATTAGGTAATTAAATAAAGACCTGCAGGGCTCGATTTGAAAGAGGATGCAACAGGACACCGTATCCAGGTGACCAGGTGTCAGAATAAGGATATTCTGCAGGCACACACACACACACACACACACACACACGATCACGAGCAAACCCAGTATAACACTACCCACTCATGTACTCATACTGTACCTGGTGCCATGACAACACACATCCTAATCCATCCCAATGAGATTACTGAACACACATACACACACACACACACACACACACACAAACACACACACACACACACACACACACACACACACAGCCATCTCTCTTTTGTTATTTTACATATTGGTCATGGCCATAATAGGAACTGTATTTATTTATTTATTTTATTTCTTTTTTTTCGCCCTGATGTAGAGGTCTGAATCAAGTGAAAAGCTTTTTTAAAACTGCAAAAACACAAAAACACAGACAAAACACCTATAACATGCAGCTCTTCCGTGCTTTAAAAGTACCCAGGCTTTGCACAAGACAATGTGCTTGAGTGCCCATATGTATGCATATATATGTGTGTATGTGTGTGTGTGTGTGTTTGTGTGAGAAGTGTGTTGACCTCGCACTCACCCAGCCACCCTGCTCCAGAGTTGGGCACACACATGTCGGTCTCGGCGCTGGGCAACACAAACCCAACAACGAAAACCTCCACGCCGTCAGACATGAGTGCCAACCCCAGCACGAAGAAGAGCTGCCACTGGAAGCGCCCGTGTCCGCACTCCTGGATGATCAGCTCGTACTGCTGCGCTAACTCCTCCTCCTCCGCCTCTCGCTCTTTCTCCAGCTCTTTCCTGTCTTTCATCCCATCCGTTACCGGCCGCCCCAGTGCCAACTGTCCGTCTCCGGTGCCGGGCACGCCCTGGTACTCGCCCTCGTAGATTTCGTCTTCATCATCATGACCTTCGGTGGCATCACTGGACCCTTCGTCGTCCTCACGCTGCTGCGCCTGACCATCCTGGTAGTAGTAGTGGTCGTCGTCCCTGCCATCGTCTTCGTCGTCGTTTTCAAAGCGGTGATATGTGCGGCCCGAGTACTCGTCTGATGCTCGGTCTATGGCTTTGTTTACGTTTTTGACCGTGTGCCGTTTGGCTTCTTTGGCGATATCGCGAGCGCCACGGGCAAGAGAAGTTCTCTCTCTGTAAGTGTTCTCCATCACTGCGGTTTTAATGGCTCAAATTTGAAGCAGAAGATGACACTCAGTTTGCAACGTAAAGGTCGACGTCCTCTTTCATCGAACCCGAGCTGTAGGTTGGATCCATCCAAAATAGCAGGAGATACACACTGCAAAAGAGACAACACGAAACTGGGTTATATTTACAGTACAAATCAGAACATTAATAAAATCTGGGAAAAAACTGGCTTCATAGTCATGATCTAGCACAAGTGACGTACTAAATGTAGCACTGAACAGTATTTCACAGTACTCATAAACGTATGGGGAAAAAAAACCTGGTTTCTAGTTTTCCGAACATGATCCATCACCGCTTCTGCAGCAGGTTCCCTCTCATGGCCTTTAAAAAAGCATTTAACTAAATTATTTAGCCAAAATCAGCGCATCAGACCAGAGACTAGCTACAGGGCTACAAACATGAGCTCGGATTTTCATAGACGGAATATTTAAAGAGCTGAGCGGTACGAGTTCATTCTCCATGTCAAATTCAAAATATCAAATGCATCTCATCTGCTCAGAGTACATGACACTAGTCCAAAGTGATGACGTAAAGAAGCACCAATGTGCAACAAAACCAATTTTATTTGTCTAATTTCTAACCATAAGATATATATTGATGATTAAGCATTAAAAGGTGACTGATGTCGCCATTTAGTTACCTTAGATAATAACTTTTGTTTAATACTACCTGACTTTTACTTGACTTCCCAGATCTAAAAGATGGCAAGTTGTGTGGAGCTTCTAGCTAGTAATCGCCCTGGCATGTCCACAGCCCTTAAAATGACACACATATTAGTATGCACTAGTGAGCAAGAGAATTGGGGGAAAAAATAACTAGCCAACAATCGCAAAATAATGTCACATCCGATCCGATATCAACGTTTCATTCTGGTATATCGATATTCAATAGCAGAACGGAACATTCCTGTTAGTTAAGTGATGATATCTTGCCGAAGCCCATGTAAACTATTGCAGCAGTGAGAGCATGAGCACAGCTCACACCCACCGCCTCTAAGCCTCGGCAATCGACAGCTACTCATTAAAGCCTCCCCTACCGTGTTTGATGAATAATTAAAGATTTATTAAATTACCTTCAGTTAAGTGTTACTTAATGAAGATTGAAAGGGTATGATGTAAAATTAAATCAGTTTCACTGCTGCATTGTAACATTTTTTTGGGCAATTCTACATTTCTGCAATTTGTGTGTTGCGAAAAGAAAAGAAAAGAAAAGAAAAAAAAGAAAGACAATATTTTCATTACTCAGATGCACCAGGCCACCCCGTTACCACGACAACCACCCAGCATGGCTGAGGGCAACTCCTATTCCTAATATTGTCAACCAAGATAAAAGAGAGACAGAGCAGAAACCAGAAGATGAAAAGAACGTCAGATGGAGATGCGGAGATGTACAAGACGTTCAAGCGAGCAGGAAATCACGCTGAAAAGGTTCGGTTTTAAAGCTCCGGTGTCACACGGAGGCCGAAACCGGTGACACTAATGCAACTCTTTAGCATCTTCTCATCCTTGATGTTGCTTTTATTGGTTGAAAGTTATTTTTTGGCAGTAGGGATGGCTGAATTCTAGAAAGTTGCACTGCAGCAATTTTTGATTTGGGATTTGTTGGAGGATTTTTTTTGGGAGTCTGATCACAGTTTTCCACTTACGCCAAATTTAGTAGATCAGCCATAACATGTCATAACATCTTTAGTTTTTGTGCTAACAAATAATAGAAGTCCATCTCAATTGTTAAACATCCACTATGTAGGATTCAGGAGGATCTATTAGCCAAAATGGAATACAATATTCATAAGGATGTTGTCATTAGTGTATAAATACCTGTAACTTACAAATCGTAAGCTTAGAATGAGCCCTTTATATTTACACAGGGAGCGGGTCCACCTCTACAGAGCCGCCATGTTGAGCTACTACAGTAGCCCAGAACGGACAAACCTCTGGAGACCGCCTTCCACGTTTTTACAAGCCGTAGTGCGAATCCGGAAGGACGACAAAGAAAAAGAAAGAAGAGGACTCAGTGTTTTCTGCTGCTGGATAACAAGTTTGAGAAGCCAAATTCTGAAATATGGAGGATGATGCTTATTATTCAGCACGGAAAAAGTACTTGGAAGTACACTACGGGCACCTGACGGCCACTGTAAGCTCTAATACATGCTTGGAAAGGGATGGGTAAGGGAAAAGCATTCAGGAATCCTGCATACTGGACCATTAAGCTGTCCTACTTTTAAATAAACCAATATGTAAAATAGCAGCAATACTGTAGTCTATATGTAAATACTTCAAAATGGTGCTATAAGGAATAACACACTTGATGTTACAGGATAATAATCAACAGTAAGGTGGTGTGATCGTGTGGCATTAGTGTTACTGCACAGAAATGATTATTTTCCTATAACGGCACCTTCTGTTGTGTGTTTTATTCTTAAACTGTAGCAATTTCCCAAATATTACAACTATTTTTATGAATTAAAGATGCATCCTTTTTTTTGTCCATTTATAGTTACGTTTAATGTTATCAACAAACATGAAACAAGAGTAAACTCCTCAGTCCTGAAGACGTTCCCCAGGCAAACTACAGGTTGTTTAGTTTGGGCTTTTTTCCATTTGCCATATGACCATAACACTACATCGCTTTCAGTTTTCTAGTACAATTCTGCCTTCCTGTTCAGGAGGCGGAGCCTAAGCAGTGGAATGACACTCTGTACCAAAGGAAAATATCCCAAGGAAAATAATGATCTGTCTGTCTTTCTGTCTGCTTAACAGATGTCAAAATATCGCCACAACCACTTCTGACAGTCTCCATGTGTGTGAGAAGAGAGTGCGAGTGTGTATGCGCTTTCTCTTATTTTAGACACCATCATTGTGTGTGGACTTTGCGTATACTCCTAAATATGTCCCTAAATAAAGTTAGGCTGAAAAGGTAATATGAAATAAACCCACTCGTGTGTGTTTGTGGACAGAAGGCGGTGTGTTGTCAGACTCGGGAGGACGTCTGAACCGCTGGGGAACACAAACATCTTTTCAAAGACGACAGATCCACTGAAGCTGCACTGGTGCAATGCAGCACACATTTACACACATCTACACACAGACACAACTATACACACAAACACACAACCGTATACACGGGCACATACTTAAACACAACTACATACAGAGACACAACAAAGTACACAAACACCGTAAACATACACAAACACAACAATACACTTAAACACTACAACACACAGACACAACTATACACAAACACAGCAAATATACTCAAACACTACAATACACAGACACAACAATGTATGCAAACAAAACAACACACACACACACACACAACAATATAAATAGACACAACAGTCCATCCTGACACAACAACACACACAAAGGCAATAAAAAACACAAACACAATAATAGACACAGACACAAGAATACACACAAATGCAATGTACACAAACACAGAAAAACACATGCATGCACCTCTTGCTCTCTTACACACACACACACACACACACACACACACACACACACACACACACACACACACACACACACTCCATCCTTTATAAACTTTTTGAAATTCAATTACAGTGATGAAGTGTTCTGCTGGTATCAGACTCACAGATAAGAGAGAGAGAGAGAGAGAGAGAGAGAGAGAGAGAGAGAGAGAGAGAGACAGAGACAGAGAGAAAGCGAGAGAGAGAGAGAGAGACAGAGACAGAGTGAGAGAGAGACAGAGAGAGAGAGACAGAGGCAGAGACAGAGTGAGAGAGACAGAGACAGAGAGAGACAGAGACAGAGTGAGAGAGAGAGAGAGACAGAGAGAGAGAGACAGAGAGACACGCACACACAGACAGAGAGAGATAGAGACAGAGACAGAGACAGAGACAGAGTGAGAGAGAGACAGAGAGAGAGAGACAGAGACAGAGTGAGAGAGACAGAGAGAGAGACAGAGACAGAGAGAGAGACAGACAGAGTGAGAGAGAGAGAGAGACAGAGACAGAGTGAGAGAGAGAGAGAGAGAGACAGCGAGAGAGAGAGAGAGAGAGAGAGAGAGAGAGAGAGAGAGAGAGAGAGACAGAGACAGGCTAACAGAAACACACCGATTAAAGAAAGACTTTAAAAGAGTGAAAGATAGACTAATAGACAGACTGAAAGAGACAGACACTAATAAAGAGACTAATAAAGAGTGAAAGAAAGGGATTGTAAATTATCTTACATAAAATAGAAAATAATAGAAATAGTAAATAATAAACTGTTAATTATAATGTCACCTTACTTAGGGAAAAATATAAATTTTATAGTTTAATTATAATCTAATATAAATTCAGGTGGCCACAGGCTCTCTCTCTCTCTCTCTCTCTCTCTCTCTCTCACACACTCTGTTTCTCTCTCTATCACTCTCTATCAGTCTCTCTGTCTCTCACTCTCTCTCTCTCTCTGTACAGTGAGTAAACGGTCTTCCTGTCTCCACCAACCAACCTGTTAATGATCATGGTAACGAGACAGTCATTTTCCATCCATCACTCACACACAATAGAACAGGACAAAAAAAAAAAAGATATCACTACGACTCATCTTTATGGGTCTGCAGGTCACAAACACTAAGCTTTCACCCTACATGCATACAACAAACTACAACAAACTACTGTAACTGAGAAAGCTAACAAATGCACATGATTATGCTACTACAATGCTTTTAGGCTGGAAAATACTGTAAATGAAAACAAAACTGCATTCAAAATATAAAACAAAAGAGCTTCCTCACTCCACTTTCTGGAGGAGGGTGTTAGCAGGTGGTGTGTGAATCATTTTCTCACACAAACAGGTCCAGTTACTGATTTGAACCTGTTCTGAGGGAAAATAAACTGGTTTTCTAACAATGCCGATGTGACGGGCCGCTAGAGTCACTGCTAACCCTTCCATAAATCACGGGACACAAAAACGCCGCAGTACACAGAGGACACAGGATTACGAGCGAACACAATCCATCACAATGTCGGCTGTGAAAACAGATAGAAAAGACCTCGCTAGTTAGCTAAAAATAGTAAAAATAGCTAATAAATATGCACCAACAATGTATGGCAAATAGAAATGAGCGTGAGCAAGTGATACGACGTGATCGTGCTTTTCACCAGCACAATCTTCACATATTACTCACAATTACTGTTAACACATCTAGCTTAAAGGTGCAGTAGGCAAGATTCCTCATATTCACTATGGTGGTTCAACTAGAGTTAGCATTAGCAAGGGCTAATGACATTACTTTCAAGCGCACTTGGATATGTTTGAAATAAAGTTATAAGACGATGACACACTGAATTCTGCGCATTACGATTCATTCCGTGCATTCAATGTCCTTTTTTCTTTGTAATAAGCTACTATGAGCTCTTAGCTCTTCTGGTATTAGCATGTCGGCATCATTAGCATTGCTAGCAAGTCATAACACTACAAACAGGATTTGGCTCAGCATGATTTATGAGGATGATTGAGTCTTTTTTTTCTAATGAGGAAAAAAACATTATCTATTTGAATGTGAAGCTGACTGGAAATGCACAGCTAGTTTATTCTGCTTTCACTGTGCTTTTTTTTCAAGTGGATTTTTCTTGTTGTTAAGTTTTTCCGTGCAATTATCTGGCCGCGCTGTGCGCTTGCTGATTTCACACCGATTTGGGAAGAGTTCTACATATTCTTCCAGGATATTTGTATAATTAAGGAAGTTGAAAAATTTGATTATTGCACTTTTAAATAAACCAAGTGTCCAAGTAAAAATTGTATTCGTCCCAAACACGTCCCAAAGCCAACTATGATGAAACACTCTCTTTGTGACTGAACATAGATACTCGGCTGAAAAACTAAAAATGCCCCGAACGCTACCGTGATCTTATTAGGAATCTGATGTAAACGACTCTCCACACTCTCTTCCACTTTAATAAAGAGTGAGAGTTGAAATAACTGGATGGAGAACAGAATTTGTCTCGTTTATGAACGAGGCTGTCCTACACTACACATTAACACAGGTTACTGCAGCAGTCGAGCTTCTTTAAGGACACCCTTGCAAAAAAATAATAAAAAAGGAATTATTTGAACAAGCACTGCTTCTGTTGTAAACTTTCTTGCTTTATACAGTTTCTAATACAAGATTTCACAGTTTAATTAATAATAAGAAGGATCATGGTGGTGGAAGTCAATTGTGAAGGACTACAACAGTATTTTGGAGGGAATATATATATATATTTCCACTTTTTTCAGTTAGCTAGTGTTAGTAGGGTTGGTATCGTTTGAATTTGATCAATTCTGGTTCTTATCGATTCCCTGTTTCCATTCCAACGTGGTAAAAAAAGAGGTCAAATGTGTATAAAACTAAAATTTCTTTATTCTTTAAAGTGTTAACTGAACATTCACATAGTAAGCAGTAGTAGCGGTCTATCTATCACATTGTTGTAATGTTAGCCATGCATGCTAGCTCATATTTAAACAAATGGACACGCTGTTGCGTTAATGCGTAGACAGGTCCTGGCAGATAGCTACGTACGTCCTTGCGGATATGTAGCCTTTGCAATAGTAAAGCGTCAACACTTTGCAGAATCCATACACAGAATTCTACAATTATTAATTCTTTAAGAATTTTACAGCTACCTGTTACTTGGCATTTTGGATTTGGTTATAATTCGGAACCGAGTTTTGGTTCCCAACCCTAATTATGTTTAATGCTGTAGAACATTCACAACACAAGTTTGTTCATTTTATAATTTACTTTATAACAGCTTTAAACAATCATTTCCTCACCAGTCTCTTGCCTTTCTCTCTCGAACTGCAGCGTAATAATGTATTAGAATGAGCACTTTCATATGAACCCTAGATTTTTGCAGCTGTACTACTGTCTGAGCTGCTGTTACAGAGAATTAATCAACATCTTCTTACCAACCAACCGATCAGATTCAACAGCGCACAAACTCCTGCACTCAGGCCGAACCTTGTCCTACAGCAGTATGATGATGGATAGCTGTAGGGAACTTCCCAGCTTCTGCTGCTGTGTGTGTGTGTGTGTGTGTGTGTGTGTGTGTGTGTGTGTGTGTGTGTGTGTGTGTGTGTGTTTTACAGGCACAGTAAGACAAAAAGACAACATACAAACAGAAGGGAAGCAATAATAAAACATCGTTTTCCTTCAGAGCCACCGATGCCCTTTGACCTTTGCTGATGAAACACTGTTTGTCACAAAGCTGATCGTTTTATCTGCATTTGTCCTGAATGAGTCAGAATGTGAAAAGTGTGATTTTATGTGTGTTTCCCTCATAAACTAACACTACCAAGAAAATTTGAACAAAGATGACTTATTACCATGATGACCCCTAATACACGGTTAAAGGTCACGACCTTTGATGCAGTACTGTCTCAATGTGTATCAAATTTGAAAATTTGTTTAATATTTGTTTAATATTTTTCACACGATTCATTTTCATGTGATTCATTTTACACACGATTCATTTATTCTCACGTGATTCTTTTCACCTGATTCAGTTATTTTCATATGACTTTTCCCCACAAGACTCATTTATTTTCACACGATTTTTACGTGTTAAATTTTTTTCTCACGCATGAGCTGGATCAGATCAGAAAATATGTCTGTTCAATATGGATTAAATGTCAATCCAGAGTACAGTTCGGATCCTCAGTATTGGTTTGATGCAAATAAATATTCCATCCAATTTTAGCAACTTTCCATTATGCTTATTTAACATGAGCAAATGAAATAAACCTAGCAAATCTAAAGACTATTCATCACTTAAGTATTGTGCTTACTTAAAAAAATAACCTTATATTTTATAATAAACATATTTGCGTGTGTAAGAGCAGGCAAGTTGCTGGAAATACAATGTCCTGCTGTAATAAAACCTTTTTGCTGAGCAGAGGAAATGAGGCTGTGTGATGGAGCTGGAAAGGCCGCAGTACATGCTTTCGCATTCAGTGCGCCTCTCTCTCTCTCTCTCTCTCTCTCTCTCTCTCTCTCTCACCAGCAGCACGAGGAGAACGCATCAATCACCATCCACAGGACTGACGCAAGCAGCGTCCCCTTAATGAAATTTCGGCTCTCCTCACTGCGTGTACACGGGAATCAATTTCTCCCCTCGTCTCTCTCTCTCCCTCTCTCTCTTTTCTTCTGTACCTCTTATACTACAGTTCAGTGACAAAATATAGGCCTCATTCACAGGAAGAAAGCTACGTCACTTCCACGTTTAGCATAATATAGTCTACCTTCAAAATTATTCGAGAGATCGTTAAAGACCATGCAAAGCAAATTCAAAGAGATTATACATGTTAGAACATAGTTGCTGAAAACATGTGAAAAGACTTGAAACTATATATTACTGAATTGTGGAGTCAGAGCGTTTTTCATTATTTTCATCATTTTTGTGATCCGGATTTTTTTGGGTGGGTCAGAAATGGTGGCTCGGTGATGCACTGGAGCCACCTAATTAGCATAACTCCCCCCTTAATGCTACAACTTATAAACAATCAGCTCGTTTGCGAGTTATTCTATGTACATCAGTACAATTTGCAAAGGATGGTGGACAAATAAAACTATCTGGTAAAGTGACAATTTATATTTTGTTCCTTGTTGTTTACTGTTAGCCTAACATTACTTGACTAGGTTGCGCTAGTCAGTAATACACATTCCTCTGGCTCTGAACTGGATTATTATTATTATTATTATTATTGCTTTATACAGTCTTTAAAAAATTGAGGGTTACAATTCAATATACCGAGATATATTGCGATACTGTAAGCAAGGGGATATAGGCCTATTGCATTTTTTTAATCTAAAAAACAATTGTCATAGTATAAAGAACAGGTTTGCTAATGCTAACGTTAGCGGTGTGCCTTTACACTACTTCCTGTCTCAGATCACATAGCTATGTTGGAGTGGAAGAGTCAAATTACTGAATATAGATTACAACACTGCTACCTAGTGGACTGGGGGTTTAATCACACCACAAACTGAGCCAAGGCTCTGCATGTACACTATTAATCAAAAATCGATGCAGTGTTTTTGAGAATTGATGCAGTGTCGCAAGACATAATATCGCGATACTCGAGTGAATTGATATTTTCTTACACCCCTACTCAGTGTGGTGTCCTTTCTAGCATCTAATTACCTATCATTCACTTAGAGTAAATACTGTACAGGTGCTGAATACAGGCATGTGATGATATCCTCAAGCACACACCTTTTGTACCTTTTGTAGCCTGTGTATCTTTTACCTAGAAAGGTGTTCCAGGTTAAAAGCTAATTATACTTATTTTATGTACCTTAAATCATTTTAAAAGATACACTATATCCACATCTGTGGTGAAAGATACAGATTAGAGGTTCAAATAAAAGATAGAGACATAGGTAGTTTAGTAGTAATTTTCGGCGAGTCAGCATATGGGACAAAATGATTTGGCCAGTGATATCTCTCATCAATCACAGAAAAATCACACAAAAATGATTTACACTGGACTTTTCAAGGTAGTGTTGCTTGGTACCGGGGTGGTACTGTCTCACGTATGTCTTTTGTACGTTTAAAGCGCACTGTCTGTCTCCTGAGAAAGTAAATGCACCCACAAAAAAGGGTACTAAACTGTACCTTCTTTGTCAGTGTGATTGTGCTGTCAAGCGTTCACCTTTTGCACCATTAGTAAGATCATTTTTCAGCACATTTCCAGAGAAGTAAAGGCACAGATTAGCAAATGATGCCAACCTGTCCACAGATCTGTCAGCAAACCCAAAAACATACACTCTCAGGAATAATAATAATAAAAACTATTACACTGTACTTTTCTGGGTAGTAACACTTCATGTTAGGGAGGTACCTCCATGCATGGCTATGATTTATGTACAAGTAGTGCGCACCTGGGAAAGTCAATGTAGTGCACCTTTTGTGCAACTTGCATATCAATGCAGAAACAAACGTGTTTCGGTGTAGTACCTTTTGTCCTCATTGGCAAATCTGTATGCAAAATGTGTGAGGAAATAAGCGGTTCAGCCCACTCGGCACGCGCAATACGCACGCCAGTTACTACAGTCAATAATGCTTAACAATACTTTTTTTTTTTTTTAGAGTTCCTCTTACAAAGCAATGCATGAAGCAATGCATGGCATAATGCAAAGGATAATGCATGGGATGGTGAAGAAAACCCGCGTGCAAACCCGCTCCTGATCCCGCGTGCGCATCACTCAAAGTCGTGACAGCTCTTAATGCGGCTTCTGCTGTGTTCACTTCTCACAGCAAACACCAAAGCTGCTTTAAACACTGGGGTTTCTTTCTTTCTTTTTAGCATTTCAGGTTCACATGCGTTGGGAAAACACACACACACACACACACTCACATGCAAACATGCAAACACGCAAACACACACGCGCGCGCGCGCATAAATGACACGAACTTACCGGTGAAGGGGGGAAAAAACAAGCCGCGGGGATCCAGCAGAGCGCGCGCGTCCTCTCTCTCCCACACCCGGTATTCCCCGCTGCTATCCCAGCACGGAAGTGTGGGGTGATGGAGCGCGTTCAGGTTTTCTTTTCTTCTTTCCCGTTCCCCTTTTTTCTCCCCCTTTTCTTTCTGGTCTGTACTTCCTCCCCCGCGATGCAGTAAGCAGCTCCTCTGCAGCACTTGGAGAAAAGAGGAGAGGAAATGAGAGCGAGAGAGAGAGAGAGAGAGAGAGAGAGAGGTGGGGGTGGAGGATGCGATCAATAGTTGTATCCCTGTGGGGTTTTTTTTATTATCAAGTCACGATTCTCTCGAGGCAACTTTGTTTGTCTCTGCACATTATTATTATTATTATTATTATTATTATTAATTACTCAATAGCATCACCGGTTCATGATGCTTCATGCAGACACGTTTCCCAGTCATGCCCCTTTAGTAAGTAACCTACAGGGTAAACCCCGTCAATACACACTTGTGATGTGTTTCACATCCATTTCATCCTCATGAGGAGTTTTGTGAATGAGCTGATTAGCAAAAAACCCCAAAAAACCACCCAAGCGTCAAGATGTGCTGAGCACCTGATTTAGTCCTTTAGTGAATTAATGCATGGCCACATGCTGGCTTCATAATAATAAAGACATTTAGTCAAAGACCCTGTTTACACTTGGTATTAAAATGCATCCTGGATACAAGTGTAAAAGACGCATTCAAGACGCATTCACTCAAACCACTGCCGAGGAGGTCTGGGACGCGTTTGACTACATATCTTCTGTAGTATGAACGCTAATGTGTCTAACAAGGCTGTAACAGGATATGTCATAAAGGCAGGATGTGGTCGTTGTTTTAGTGACAGCGCGCCAATGTTTGAAAAAATGGACAGAAGCACGTGGTTGGAGTGCAAGAAAATTATAAAGATATGTTGCAGTTTAATGTTTTTAACTTAACTGCGCAAGACCTTTGACCTTCGAGTGGAAGTGATGTAGGCTGTAAGGAAATCTGAACACAAGTGGTCAGCTGGACACCTTGGAGACACATGATTGACACAAGTGTAAACGGCAGTCTGTCTCGTCTGTCCGCTTGTGACCTGATCGCATTTAAAAATCAAGTGTATACAGGGCCTATCATGAGCCTCCAAGGTGTTCAGCTGACCACTTATGTTCAGATTTGGTTACTGTCTATGTCACTTTTCCTGTCATGTCCTTGTCTTGGATGCATCAGGACTCATTAGCGATTACACTACAAAAGATATGTGGTCAAATGCGTCCCAGACCACCTGAGTGAATGCGTCTTGAATGTGTCTTGGTGCCTGTTTACACTATTTAATGCTATCCACTTGTGATCTGATTGCCCAAGACACATATTAAAACCAAGCGTAACCTGGGCCAGTGGACTTTTAAATATGTATCATTAACATGTGATCTTGAGTTGTGTTAAAGATTTATTTGATGAGGAAGTTTTTCTTCCTTTCCTTCAAATTCATCTTCAGTAAGTGCTTTATCCGGAATCGGTCATGAATACCCGCTGGACTGGATGCCAGTTCATCATTGAGCACCTCATAAGAGCACACAGATGTTCTTTACCCAAACTCAGGATCAAACCAGAGCCCAGGACTTGGAAACATTTGGACTCATTCATCAAGATGAATAGGAATAGATTTATTCGTAAATTATAGACCAAAATATAGAGGACTCATGTGAGACCTTTTGACTGGAATTTTGTAAGAGGCAGAAATGTTCATGCCTCTTGCTTCAAATCTTGAATTCTGGTTGTCTTTCTCTCTCTCTCTCGAGCTTCATGCAGACCAGGGATGGTCGGGGGAATCCAGAGCCTATCCCGGGAACTCGGGCTGTGATTCAGGAATACACACTAACTGGGATGCCAGTCGGTCGCATGACATCACGCACACTCATTTGCACATAGGGCCAATTAGGCATAGCCAATCAAGCTACTAGCATGCTTTGGGAGGTAAGAAGATACCAGAAAATCTGGAGGAAACCAGACAATTCCACACAGACAATAACCTGAGGTCAGGATCACACCACGGGGACTCTGATCTGTGAGGTGGCAACAGTGCCCATTGTTTTGCCCTCAGGACTTAAGGGAATACATTTAAAGTGTTTCTGAACAACACTTAACCTTCCAAAGAACCCATAAAGAACCTTTAAAATACCGTTGAATAAGAGGACACTTATCACCTAATAAGCCTGATCATTCATATTACATAGCACATGGTTGTGCAGGTTGCGTGTTTGTGTGTGGACATTATGGCGAAATGTAAAATGAGTCTCATCCTTAAGAACCTCTCTTCAGGGCAGGAACGGTCCTCCTGAGAGCAGTAAGCCGAGAAGCTCACAGCGCTCATCCAGCTGGAATAAGGAGGCCATTTCCAAAACAAAGCGAACGATCCGCTCTCCCCTGCGTGCTAATAAAGCCATCTGGAGCAAGAACGCAGATGAAGATGGAGGAAGGAGGAAGGATGGAGGGTTTTCCCTTCTCAAATGTTCTCAAATAAAATATGCTAATGCTTTCCATTCTCATTCTACAGCAGCTGTCGCTTTCAGCAGTCAGGAACTCTCTATGGCTCTCAGGAATACACGCAGAGAAATGATGGGGTTTAGGCATGGCCAAAAACTTCTTTAACTCCTCTTCCTCTTTCTGTCTCTATCACACACACACACACACGCACTCACACACACACACGCTGTGTACTTCTTTGTGTCATCGTGTCTTTCCAAAGTGTGGAGCAGCTGCTCAGAGTAACTTCTCTGCCTCTCATTAGTTGATGGTGCTGGAGATCTTTGCCTTCCTGCTGGAGACAGGCCAGAGCGGTGGACCAGAGATCACAGCCAGGAGCAAAGCATGCTGGGAAAGAGCTAATCAGTTCTTCTTCAACAGGGAAAGGAGACAGTGGACACCGTGATCTGTACAGTGAACTCCTGATTTAAAAACATTAGCACAACATCACTGACAGCTGCTAACGGTACTCTGTGTGTTTGTGTGTGTGTGTGTGTGTGTGTGTGTGTGTGCTAGTTTTTTAGACATATCTAAGTATGATCCATGAACCAAGCATCTTGAACACATTACGAGTTATTATACTTTCTCTATTTTACATGTTTATTACACTGTATATTTCAACAATATCGTGTTTTCTTGTTTTCTTTTTTAGGTCATGAAAAAAAAGTATTATTATACTTACTTATTATGTTTACACATTTTTTTACATTGTATATCCTGTATATTGGATGTACTTTCTATAAAATAAAAAATAGATTACTTAATAATTGTTATACATTTTATTAGATATTTTATATTGTATATTATTAGTATTTAATTTCTTCTTTGTTTATTGACAAAAAAAAAGAAAAAGAATGGCATAAAATACTTATTGAACCTACTCTTTTATATATTTATAATTTATTTTTATTGCATCGTATTAGTATTTAGTTCTTTTTGTCATTGCTATTATTATTATTATTATTATTATTATTATTACCAGTGATGTTTGCTGGAGATTTTTGGTTGTTGGAATGCTTCTTACTACCAATATTGTACCTACAAGACACACACACACACACACACACACACACACACACACACACACACTTCGGTGCTGTGTGGGTTGACAATTTGGTGCAGGGTAACAGATGGGCTGTTAGTCAGTAAGTGTACACCTTCAAAGTAAAATAAAACTGATTTCCAAAAATCTGTTTGGCTCTTCTTTCTTTCTCCCTCACTCCCAGAGCTGTTCAATTCTCAATTGCTTATAAACATCTGGTATTAAGCTGACAATCCTGTACACACACTCACACACACACACAAAGAAGATGAGTTTCCAACATGGTCTCACACTTCATAACAAGTCTCATGAACAGGTGCGATCAAGACCAAGGTTCAGACTCGAGGTTGTCTTTTCTTACAGCTTTATTTTGTATGAAATTGAATGAAACTGAGACAGATTTGGAGATTTCACACACTATTACTCCGACACTCCTGCCACGTGCGGTAGAAAATGAAGGCTATTAAAATAATGAAAGTAATATTCTCAAACTTCTCTATTTTGATGATGCATGAAAAATGTTGTAGATCCTTGATTTGTAATTATACACGTTAACAGTTCTTATCTGATGCAAATGGAGCAAAAGTGAGAGCTTTCGTTCAGACAATTTCATTCCAAACCACATATAATTACTTTTTATATAATGTTTGTGTTGCTTAGTAGCTGAAGGTGGATTTAAAAAAGACAAAAACAGAACAACAATCCTCAAAGCATCAATACGACTTCTCTAATTTATATTCACACAAACACACACACACACACACGGCGTATGAGTTTTGGAACACATGTGGGTGGACAGCAAGGCTTTTAATTGCTTGCTGTTCGAAAAAAAAAAATGCTCATTTTACTTTTATATGCTTTCACCTCTCACTGACATCCAGCTCATTTCCACAACACGCTCTAAAACTGCACCTAAATGCCTAAACGGCTGAATAAAATGTGGACGCTTTTAAGGTTTACTTCTATAAAATCTTTGCAGCCAGAATGTTAAATTCAAACCTGGACAGATTTTCTTCCCTGAAGCGACACTTCGCAGCTCCGAATTGAGGAATAACACAATGGGCGCGTGACGTTACGGGAAAATAATCAACTACACAGTGATATGATGAAGCAGAGTTACTGTTACTCCGTGGAAGATGATTATTTTCTTTCAGCAGCATGAAATGAAGTGTTTTATTCCATTTATACCACAGCAATTTGGCTGCATGTCATATTTTTACTGTGTTACGTCTGCGAAACGTTGTAGCAGCGCTATAAGCAGAGCTCCATCACTAATCTCCGTTGTTCCTCTCCGTAAAAGGTAACTTACATGCTAACAATGGAGATAAGCGTTAAATAAACATGTCCTTGCAAAACATTTTACCATATCAGTGGTTTACTTTTCTAAACAAGATATATTTTTTTATGTTATTATTAGATTCGGAGCCCCTGTGTAAGCTGTTGCTATAGAAACGCCAGTGGATTAGAGGAAGCACATTTGCAGAAAACTAAATCAGCACCTTCTGACCAATCAGATTCGAGAATTCAATTGAAAGTAGTAAGAATTCGTGCTATAATTCACATTTCTGAACTTAAAATGTCCAGTTATTTTCTCAAAGCAAATAATATTATCTGGTCACAGTTTAATGTGAAACTAATTAAAAAGTTCCACATATGTGCCTTTATTTCCGTTGCTTTTATCAAAATTTGTTTTCTGGTTAGAATTCGACTAAAAGCAACTGCACACACACACACACAAACACACACACTAGCATCAAAATGACATGATCTAACTGACTAGCAATCTAGCAGAAAGCGACAAAAGTCCCGGCTCTCCATGACAGATTCGAGCAGTTTCCAGGAGCCAGTTGTTTGTATTTCATGCTTTGTAGCAAATTTGCATAAATTGGGGGAAGAAAGTCAGTCGCTTGTCAGAAGAATCGCAGCTCTGAATTGCAACACCAACGGAAACGTTGCAAGTGTGAGTGTAGCGTGATGCTGAGTCTACCTTTCCAAACAGAAAACACACACTCACACACTTGTGAGTGGTCCTTCAGATAGACTTCAGCCTGAGTGCGGAGCCCCAGTGCACTCTGGGTAAGTATAAAAGGTGACAGAAAGGTTAATTACACCATCCAGACATAACAGAGAAGTGCATTTGTGCCATTTTCATCGACGATTGTGCATCAGAAATTAGCGGCCTAGCTTTCTTTTTTTTTTGTAGAAATGTAAGTGATTAAATGTAGAATTAAAACAGAAGAGGCACTCAGCATCTGGCTTTAAGAGGATGTGAAAATATTAGATGAGGTCAGCGAGTCGCCAGGTCACCAGGTCTGAGTAACAAATGCTGTGGAAAATTAAAACCACACAGAACAAAACAACACCCAAAAAAAGAAGGTTTGTCATTTGTTATAAGGACTTAAACACTTGAGTTTGTGCTGTGCTTTGAAAATAATTAATGACAGAAATATGTGTTGAAGCAGAGTCACTAATATCACCCTGACGTTGATTATTTTCCCATAATAGCGTGTCCTGAAGTCTTCTATTCCTTTAATGACACAGCAATATCTATCTATCTATACTACAATAATTTTGTTTCTTAAAGAACAACATGCTTTTTATCTGTTTCTAGCTACATTTAATGACGATACATTATAGCTGCTATATGTTGGGTATCCCAGTGACGCTTTAAAAGCAATGAAAGACTTTAATGGATGCAGCACTACAACTGGATCTTGTTTTGCCTCAGTGTTTTCATGACATGCATTTCTCCTGTACGTTATACAATTGGTATATCATATATAAAGTGCAAGCATATTTTAATAAATGACTAAGAAATACCAGACGTTCATAGCTGGTGTGTGTCATCGTTCCTTTAGTTACAGACACACCCACAATTATCCATATATGGTATGTAGGCATTTAAAAAAGAGACTTTCTGCTAGTGTTATGAATAAAAGCATAAACAAAAAAACCTATTTTTTTAACTGAAGTAGATATTTTGCTATTGATCGTTATTGATATTTCCGTTAGTCATTTTAAATAAATGTAATGAAGGTTCACAAAAGTACGTCACTAATCAGCTGCGAGTTGTCATGACGAGATCGCCAGGGGTCAAGAGAGCAAAACTGGAGCTTTCTAGGTGGGAGGAACATACACTCTCTCTCACCCCTTCGCTAGCCAATCATAGTGAGGTCATGTATGTGGAAGAGGGTAGATAGCACTTTACTCCAAGTGTGTTATTGTTAGTGTTATATATAGTGTGGATTCATGAGTCTCGGAGGAAGCACATGTTGAGCTTTCACACCAGAAATAACGCTTCATCCAAATGCAGAGGGCAAAAAGGGTAACTCCAGAGACATGATCTTCACACAGATGAATTTCTTTTGAAGTTTTTCGGATAGAGAAACACAAGAGGGTGATGCGGAGTTTGGGTTTCTGCCTCGTGCACGAAAGTCTATAGTAAGTATATAGGAAATTCACATAAGTGTTTACGTTAGGAGGTTAGTGCACAATAACGTACAGAAGAGCTTAGGGTATGATAAAGGGTCTTCAAATGACAACATATAGCACTTATTTGTCTCCTTGTGTACATGTAATACAAATCAGCATGATAAGAATCGGTAGGATTTAAGCATGAAATAAAATCAAATACACACACACGTAGTAGTTTTCACCTTTGCATTTGGCAGATGATGTGTCTAAGAGAGAGTTAGCTAGTGAGTAGGAATCGGCAAGGTGACCAAATTGGGGAGAAAATGGAGGAAAAATTTTTAAATGAAAAGGTTGTGTGCACAATTCAGGGGCAGATATGTGCTAAATGACAGCGTGCCAAGTGTCCCGACCATGAAGTTATATATAGATATAATCACTGCTAAAGGCTGCCAATACCTGTGTATTTATTTATTTATTTCATTTGTTTATTATGTGCTTTATCCTTATGGAACATCTTTGTAGCCTGTTTGAAAGCAACAAAATTATCTATATTACCTCAAATATCCATCTTCAGGAACACAAAGCAGAATATTTGAACAAAAGGTGGCATCCAAAATTGCTGCATTTGGAAACTACGAAACATTTCAGGAAAATTTGCAGCATAAAATGTCCCCGTGATATTTGAAAATATTAAGTCGGAAGTATGAGTCATACAGTTCTCTGATCTCTCATCCCGCTGTGAGAGAGAGCGAGAGAGAGAGAGAGAGAGAGAGAGAGAGAGAGTTTTCTGATAATGCTCTGCAAATACCAAAATGTCAGCTCCTTTTCTTCAAATATCTGAGCTAAGGCACGCTCATGCAAACTGTGACCTCTCATTAATAAACTCTCACACACACACACGCACACACACACACACACACACACACACACACACACACATGCACACACACACACACACGCACACACACACACACACACACAGAGCGACCATGTTAAACTGGTGGTAAGGAGAGTTTAAAGGGAAATCCGTGTTCTCCTGTCTGCGGTTTTAGCCCGAGGGGAATCTCTTAGGAACATTACTTTTTAACGCAACAGCTTTTTCATCATCTGAGTCATCGTTATCTCAGTCATTGTGTGTGTATGTGTGTGCGTGTATGTGTGTGTGTGTGTGTGTGAATCCAGACTGCGAGTCAGAAGAAGAAACACTGTCATATCTTGAATAAAAATATGAATACACATGTAACATGAACTAATGATCAACACGAGGTGGTGTGACATCATGCAGAGTTATCCTTTAATTTTTCAATAAAAGCACATCCTGAAGTTTTTTATTCCTTTTATACTTCATTTGCCACGTTGTATTTTTTTTTTTTTAAAGTTCCATGTTATCCATCCATCCATCCATTATCTATAGCGCTTTATCCGTCTGGGTCGCGGGGTAGCTGGAGCCTTCGGGCGAGAGGCGGGGTACACCCTCGCCAGTCCACCACAGGGCCAACACAGACAAACAGCCACACACGCTCGCATTCACACCTATGGGCAATTTAGAGT
>JAQQZR010000011.1:20590798-20603622 GCA_030068235.1 Notoglanidium macrostoma
TGATAAAAATACAGTATTTTTTATAACAGCCCTATTGAACAACTGGAGTAATCCATATTATGTCAACAACCGCTCGAGTAAGTAAAGAGACACAACAGTCCATCATTACTTTAAGACATGAAGCGTCTTTTAAGTAATAAAAATAAAGAAACAAACATTGAATTAGAAGGTGTGTCCAAACTTTTGACTGGTAGTGTACATCTGATTAATATCAGTCCGTATGAGTTCAGCTATTTATCATTTCACACACACCCCCCCTACACACACACTGTTTTTATCATATTACCTCAAATAAAACACTTGATTTGCATAATATCATAAATAATGCAAGCAGTTGACGATGATTTGTATAGAAATAAATGTGTATATGATGTCACATGCAAACAACATTACAATGAGGTTTTATTTTGTGCTCAAATAGCGGAAACTGGCTTCGATGCGCACATTAAATACTTGTCCTTCAATTGTATTAATTTGCTAATGCAATTTCATGTGTTGGTGAATCCCACTCAGGAGCTAAAAAATTAGTTTGCAGAGCTTTTTGTTAATGTGCATACTAATAAATAATGTGTGGAACTACATATGAGCAGAGCTTGACGTGTTTCATGTATGATGTATGTTTGATAGTTTTGGGTTTCTGAAGCTACAATTTTTGGTTCCAAGAATGTTATATTTGTCAATCTGGTTGCTCAGTTTGGGGTGTTCAATAAAATCCTTATCATAAAGTAATTTTTTGTCTAACTGGGAACATTGTTTGAGTAATATTCCAATAACATTGTGAAGCAAACAACTACAGGAATAAATACTTATAATGTTCTTTGTTATTTGGGATGCTGCAGTATGATGTTGACAATTAGCATGAATCACAAACTCTTTCTCGCTTTCTCACGCGCACACAACACACACACACACACACACACACACACACACACACAATCAGACACACGGAATCCCTGCGCCTGAGAACTTCTGTTGCTGTCGTGAGTCACATGACCTGGAACTCCCACGGGAGTCGTGATTGAGGGAAAACCAGTCTGAAGAGATTTATAAAGCTGTATGTGTGTGTGTGTGTGTGTGTGTGTGTTTGTGAGAGAGAGTGTGAGAGTGAAAAACATCCTTCCTTTCTCACATACTCTCATTATTCCTCCATTTCAAAGCAAAATGCAAAAATGTCCTTTGTGATCGCTTGGAGAGAAATAACTCGCACTCCTTTTCACCACAAACAAGCACACACGCTTTTATATCCTGGGGATGAAACGTGTCTCGATTGTCACACCAGCTGTAATCTCTCCCACTCGCTCTCATGGAACGGCTTTCATGTCATCAGCGTAACCACGACACCATATGATATTACGTGAGTGACTGCAGACATGCACAATACACAGCTTAGAAATGAGAACTCATGACTCAGTGTAGAGCTCTAAATCAGAGGATGAGAGGAGAGAGAAAATGAAAGCGAGATAAATACACCGGTGAATCATCTTTATTATAGCTTAACCCTACATTGCAATTATGTTTATTAATGGTTGTTAGTGCTGAGAGGTTGTTTTTTTTTTCCAGATATCATGAGTCATTATGTAAATGCAGTTCCCACAAATGCTGAAGTGTTTTCATAGACGGGCAAAAAAACATTAGGCTTTGCACATCAGCTGGACCCTGGGGACAGCTGTCGCTTTTAAGCTATAATAAAAAGAGCTTTATGATTTTATTCAAAATCTAGTGATGTGTCTGGTGTCTGATGTCCACCTTTTCAGCTATGAACCACTCTAACAAAGTCAGAATTCAAACATTTGCTAGACAATCTGGTTAAGCGATAAATGTATCCAAGAACCTCTTACTTTCTCAGAAAGAGGAGGGGTGGTTTGACATGGTTGTTGACCAATTACACACCTTTTCCTGTAGCCTGTTCTCAAAAAGGCAAATTTACTCACAACGACCTGCTTTGAACCAAACCAACACCATTTAAAGGAAGGAAGCACAGGAAGACAATCAGTTTTCAACCTTCAAGATTCTGAAGCTCGTGCCCAGAAAAGTGTACAAAAGATATCAGCTGCTGAGTGAGCAAAGCTTCTGGTGTTGAGGCCATCAACCAAGGGATCAAACCAAAAAAATATATAAAACTTTCAGTAACAATTATATCAACAACTTCAACAATTAAAAATAAGTACTTGCTTCAGTAATCTTATGTACAAATGTTAAATTCAGCCAATATTCAGGCCATACCTACTGTAAAATCTAGTAATTTAACTTTAACATTCTTTTGAATAATTGTTTGTTGATCCATTGATCAGGTTACTGAGTGAGAAAGGGCAACACCACCATAAATAAACATATAACTGCCAATTAATTGATCTGCAAAGATCTACTCTTTGTGGTTTCTCAGTAACATGACTAATCTGTGTTGATTTTTATGTGAATTATAATTACTTGAAATATTTACCACCACCAAGAAGGTTATGATTTTAATGCGGTTTGTTTGTCTGTTTCACTTTAAGCAGGATTACTCAAAAACTATCAATCCGATTATCATGAAATTTGGTGGAAAGTTGTAGCATGGACCCAGGAAGAACCCATTAGAATTTGGAGCAGATCCGACTTACAGGGAGGCTTGATGAATTTAGTTCCTCTTTATCCATCATCGCGAGATACGGCATTTGGCCTTGACGGAGGTCTGCACTCTCTGTCGTCCCTTCTAGTCAGTATTTGAATGTACTTAAATATTAATTACACAGAATCTTAATTATGCAATGATATCTAGCAGTACGGATCTCATAATCCACAGAACATTTTGCTATCAAAATAACTACAAAGCAATAATAAAACTTTAATCAGAAAACTTTCAGGATTGGTTTTATTTATCTAATCCCAGTCATGCAGTTCTTTTATAACACTAAGCCAAATCCTACATAGACTTGATTACATAAATAACAGTTATAACAATTCATATACCAGCCTTTTCAAACAACAACAACAAACTCTTAGATAGTCTGAGAGTTCATAACCTACAGTTTTTCTGCAAAGAAATATCCTAGATTAAAATATAATCCTGTATATTATTAATCTGGGAAATTTCCCAGCAAGTGGTAAAAGAATTAAAGCCTCGACTAATTCCTAATATGATGTGTTAGAGTGTGTGTTTGAATGCATGGTGCATTGAATGAGTGTCCAGTACTGTGCTCATGCTGGCCTTTAATTACTGTGGGGTTAAATAAGAAGGACTGGAGTGGGTGGCCACTCTTGCTTTTGTTATTTAATTGACTGAGTTTGCAACATTTATTTTTGTCCTGCTGAATGCGCTGGCATTTGAAGATAATGAGGGAAGGTCGCAAAAGTTTGCCTGCAAGAATTGGAAGCGACATTTATTGTCTGGAATAAAAACCGAGCTTTGTATGAGACACACACTGTGTGAAGTACTGACTAACAGGGCTGAATCACTTGGGGGCTTTTTTAAAATTAAATCATGCTCACCTACACACACACACACACACACACACACACATATAGATAAGCCAGAGAATGGATGGGGTTTGGTTTTTTTGCACTCTGTAGGTGTTTATATAAAGATAATTCATTTCAGTTTTATTTGCATAATGTTTTCAGCAATTGTTACTAAAATCCGGGTAGAGATAAAGTATGTAGATAGAGATTTAGATCCTAATGAGAAAACCAGAGGTGGCAGTGGAGAGGAAAAACACAACATGGGAAGAAACATTGAGAGGTGCCAGACTCAAAATGGAACCCGTCTTCTTCTGAACGCAGTATGAATGAAGAAACAGTGAGCAAAAATACTGAACAGTACTGAAACACCTCCTGGAAAAATTGTCTCCATTTAGAACCAAGCCCCAGAATACAACTTATCTGTGATTGGATAGTGATTGCACTTCAGTGTAGGATGACTGCAACATGCTGATGGAAGGGAAATTCAACGCAACTAGGAATTGCATTCACTTATGACATGAAGTCAATGTTTAATTCTTTTTTTTTTTTTAAGTAAACGCTGTCGATTATTTTTCTCTGAATGTTCGTTGCAATGAACAATTTTGCTTTTCAGTATGGATTGTTTTCTGCCTGTCACTATTGAAATGCAATACTGTTTCATGTTATTTTTAGCTTTTCTGTGTTTTTTTTTTTTCCATTTTATTAAAAAAAACCACCTAAGCTAATGTGTTTGAGATACTAAATGTTCGTATCTAGTTAGAAATGTGACTTTTTTTAAACAATGTTAAACATATAGGTATAAAATTCTTCTGATTGTTAGCAACATTACTTTTGGCACCCCGGTGACAAACAAGAAAAACAATTTTTGACCATATTATTCCTTTTTATTTTAAATGACAAACGTAAATTAAAATTATAAATGTGTGTTTTTGTGTATGTGTGTGTGTGTGTGTGTGTTTGTGTGTGTGTGTGTGAGTGTGTGTGTCCTGGGTATTCCTGAGTTAAGGATCTATGGCAAGAGACAAATAAGAGAAAGGGAGTAAAAGGGAAAAAAAAAAACTGACATGTTTATGGTTTTTAGTCGATTGAGTGACAGTTCACAGCTGAACAATATCCACTGTTGTGATGTCATAGCTGACATAGAAGCCCTGCTCTCTGCCTGACTAAAAATAAATGCACTTACATAAAACTGCATCCGGAGCTACTGGTGTGCACGTAATACCGATGAATAAATCTCTTTGACTGCTCTTGAATAGGATGCCCTCTGATAGCATAGTTATATGACCTCAGTGTGTATGTGTGTGTGCTGTCAGCTAAGAGAATTGTTGTTGACAGCACTTGCCCGAGGATGAAATAGACTTCCGGATGGTGTTCGTTGCGAGTGAATCATTCTTTTGTAGCACACTAGGCTACTGCAGGTTAACATAGACTTAAATCTGTTTCAAATCTGAATATCAGTTTTACAAAAATATGACAGAGGAAATTAACAAAAGCATGTGATTCAGAAATTTGGATTCAGACTTTGGATAATTAAGCCTTAGAATTATGAATCATTGGGATTGGTCTACAAGTACGAGCTCTAGCTCCTGTATGAAGTTAATGCTCCTGCTTCCATAATGAGATTCACAAACTTCTGCTTCCATGTTGATGTCTATTACTGCTTCTGCCCTGAGCTCCACAAGTTTCTGCTTTGATGTTGAGGTCAGCAAGATCATACGCTTGTTCTGGTCTTTGGGTTCTTTTCCCTCCTTCCTGCCTGGTGCAGTTTTGAGGCCTTCAACCTTCTACTCCAGATCTGAGATCTGCACATTCCTGCTCCTGTCCTGGGATCTACAAGTTCTTGCTCACAATCTGAGATCTACTAGTTCCAACTCCTGTTCTGAGTTCTACAAGCTTCAACTCTGAGATTCCGAGATCTACTAGGTACTGTTTTCATCCTGGGATCTGTATTAGTCCCGTACTGAGGTCTACAAGCTTATGTTCCTGTCTTAATATCCGCAAACACCTGCTCCTGTACTGAGGTCTACATGGTCCTGGTGCTGTTCCAAGGTCTTCAAGCTGCTGTTTTAGTCTACAAACTCCAGCTCCTACTCTGAAATCTACAAGCTCTTGCTGTTCTGGTGTCTTCAGGTCCTTGCTCCTGAGATCTATAAGGTTGTACTTTTGTCCTGGGGTTTTAACTGTGCCTATCTGCACCCTGAGGTCTTACAAGATCCTGACCCTGTCTTATTGTCCTGCACTTGTTCCTAAGCACTTAAATTCTCCTTCCGTCTTGGCTTTTAGGTAGGATCTGTATGACGTGGGACCTGACTTGTTCAAGATGGCTCGTCTAGTCAGAAAAAAAGCCCAACTGGCAGCAATACACTCCAAAAGCGCCAATGGGAGTCTGCAGTACCCTTGAATCACACATGGACAGTTACATGAAATAAATACTAGATGTCTGTTTGCATCATGTGCAAGCAATAAGTTGAGGCTATTTAGAAAACGTCATGGCTACAGGTTACTGTAAGCTTTCTGTTATCAGCTGTCATTGTGATTTTAATTCCTGGCTGTTTGGAAATGGCACGTCAAACACACACTGGGGGAACAGGCTTTGTCTTTCTCCTGAGAGGTATTCCCTCTTCCTGTCTCACTCTTTTGTCTTTCTGTCATCCAACCAATCAGTAGTGCATGTGCCGAGGGTCCAGAAAGCACACCCACACACTCCCTCTCCCTCTCTCTATATATATACACACACACTCACACATCCATTTTGGTATTCCAATTTTTTTCATCATGCTTTCAACACCTCTCTGGGCTCAGTTTCAAATGTACTCTCATGCACATCATATACAATTAGCAAAGCTTGCGAAAACATTTCCACACCTCTGTCAGTTGCTCGGTGAACACCAGGCCTGTGAAAAGCCAGAATTTGACTCAAAATATTCATCATTTCACTGGTGTTCATTGAACTTCAGAAGTCAGGTTCATGGAAATATAAATGTGGAGAGACAGAAATGGATTTTTCCAGCAATGGAATGCAGTAATGTACCACAGGTGATGTTTGATTGTCCACAGGAACAAGTACATTCCTATCAATAGGACCAATGAGGAGGTAAATTACTCTAATCTGGTAATAGCATACTCTCTGCAGAATACTGCAGTCACTCCGTGTTTAACTAAGCTTGGATGATCAATACCAAGGTGACTACTCTAAATGCAGAATCCTCTTAATGATTTGATACAGGACAAACATACATGTACTGTAAAAGAAAATGAAACTGCAAAACCTCATCCTCGCTCATTGAAAAAGGGCCACCATAGAACCATTACTGACCTTTTCAGCCATTATTATTCTGCTGGAGGATTATTCTGACATCGTAGCGTGCGGTGCACTAGGCTTTGCAGGGTTTTCTAAACACCTCATTATCAGTCCTGTATGTTCAATATCCAGCCAACATCCAGATGCTCTGGTTAGAAACTGACACTGATGAAACCCAGACAGTGAATAACACACACGTTGAATGTAAAACATGAGCTTTAGTCTATGCTTTATAATCATAACACTGCTGCACCTGATACACAGAGCCATGTTACTGTCAATGCAAGTCGATGCAAAGTTCTTCTTGTGTGATCAGCTTTATTCTATGATCAAACATTTCTATTTTTATGGGAGTAATCTCTTCCTGAATAACCCCACCCCCATCCATAGCACACAAAGGCTGTGATGATGATGAAAATGGTGAGCCTTGATGTTTCTGCTCAAAATCATTTAACAGAATGTTTCCCTTTCAGAAATGTTTGAAAAGTAGAACACATTAGAATCCTCAGTAGAATGGCTGAACACTGTTAAACATTATCTGCAGCAGTCCAGAAATCCCACAATGCACTACGGTAGGTTATGCATGTTGTATGTATGGATTTATGGATCAGTAGCTAGATAACTGGATGGCAAGATGAATATGTGATAATGCTAATCAAAGAAATCTAATACTGTAATTATGCATATGGCTGTAGATTACGTGGATGAATGGATGGACAGTGGGTAGAATGATGGACAGACCTTTGGATATGTGGGTGGAAGAACAGATGGATTGATGGATGGATGGATGGACAGTGGGTGGGTAGATGGGCATATGGATGGATGAATAGATCAGTGGGTAGAATGGTGGACAGATTCTTGTATATGTGGGTGGAAGAACAGATGGATGGAAAGATGGATGGATCAGTGGATAGAATGATGGATAGATCATTGGCTGTATGGGTGGAAGAACAAATGAATGGACAGAATGATGAATAGATCTTTGGATGTATGGGTGGAAGAACAGATGAATGGATGGATGGATGGATCAGAGGATAGAATGATGGACAGATCTTTGGATGTATGGGTGGAAGAACAGATAGATGGATCAAAGTATGGATGGATCAGTGGATAGAGTGATGGATAGACCTTTAGATGGATGATTGGGAGAACAGATGAATGGATGGATGGATGGATGGATCAGTGGATAGAATGATGGACAGATCTTTGGATTTATGAGTGGAAGAACAGATGAATGCATGGATGGATGGATGAATGGATGAACTGTGTGAGTGCGTAGGTGGTGGAGCAGTGAATAGAATGATGGATAGATAGGTAGATGTATACATATGAATACGGATGAGTTTTGATTGCCAAGGCTAATTTTGCGAAAGCGTCACGTTTTTGTAAAAGTGAATGATTGCCTGTCAGCAGCTAAAATGAAACGCCTGATCATTAAATTAATTGGTGAACGCTCATGCCAGTTTAATCAACTTGGCTATCATTTCAAATGCCTTTTACAGATTAGTCATTTTCATGCAGATCTGAAGGAGAAATATTTAACAGACAATCTGTCACGCCGCTGCTCCAGAAAACTGAATCCATTTTGATAGCTGTTTATAATTTATACGTTATCATTTATAATCTACAGGAAATGAAGTGTCACTATGTGAAAACATTGATTCTAGCATGTCGAGCTGATACTTTGGTCGATCTTGCTTAATTTAATTAAACATCTATTTGTATAACTGTATTTTTTCCTACTGTGTGTGTATGTGTGAGAGAGAGAGCGAGAGGGTGAGAGAGACTATTAGACTTAACCTTGTGACAAGCAAGTGAAATGGCTCGATCTCGGCTCATGCGCAGAACAGTAAATGTAAACCAGGGGTTGGGGTTTATTTTCCCGTCAAAATGAGACATGTGCAATAGTTTTTGGACCATGCATAGATTCCATATGGCTGCTGCTTTCTTCTGCATCTAGCTGTGTGGCTCTGATAATGTGCGATGCACTATTAGCTCCATATGTTCAGTATTGCAGGACTAAGTCATTTCTCGCCTCATTGCACCGTTTCTTCATTTCAATGCAGTTTTGTGTGAGTATGTATATAGCAGAGAGAACATTCTGACATGCAAGAGCATGAATTCTTCACTTCAATTCATGAATAGAAGCTGATGTATCATCCCTTTGGTTGTATTTAATTTGGGATCTTAATCCCATCCACCCTTTTTATGGTTTATATCATACATCAAGACAAAACATCATGGGCAGGGTGAAGAACCGAACTGAATTTGATGGAAGTGAGGAATAAAGCACTCTGCATCATGCTGTGATATGAATGTTCTCGAAAGCAGAAGGGTGGTGGATCAGACTCAGACGCCAGGATCAGACTCCACAAATCCAGCCCAATTTTTGATACGATTTTGTCATGGCTGACAAATTTCCAGTATTGACATAATCGAACAACAGCGACATGGCGACACTCCAAGGAAATCTGAATTTTTCTTCACCCAGTTTGACAACTCCTACAATGTGTTCCTTGATGTTCCGTCTGTAGCCATGACTGAGGATTTTTTGACCCTCTTCCCTAATGACATCTAAAAACGTGAACGATGATTGGTCGGGGTCAAACTTGTAGAGTTGCTAGTCTCCTGACCAAGACATGGCAAGAATTTATGACATTGTAATTGCCTAATCTGACATGATGACTATTGTGAATGACAAAAATATCATGTCTGATCCCAGCATTACTGTTACCAACCAAGGTTGATTCTTTTACTTAACACCATATTCTGAAGAGTTTTATTCTTCATATATTACATCAGTTGGCCAACGATTGCACGTTTTTCTTAGATCAGTGATATCAACATGTTCTTTTAAATGTCTTCTCAGATTTGATGAGAAAATATGTCAAACATGAACCGATTCCGAACTATTTTCTCCTTACAGCAAAACTACGACGTCATTGCCTATGCAGGTGATACACAAGTATTATAGAAGCAAAGAGAAGGAACCTGAAGATCTTTCACACAAAGTAGACAAAAACTTGTGTGTTCTGACCCCAACCTGAGGTGAATATACTGTACCTAAAATAACTTGTCTACACACATTGTTTTTCTTCTACCTATGAGTATACCTGTATATCAAACTTGATCAAACTTTCAATCTCACTAACACTTTATATTTATATGGATTTAAATGCTCTAACGTTGTTGTTGTTGTTGTGTGTACGCACTGTGATCAGATTTCATTTCTCCTGTACAATAAGTAAACACTGTACGCTAGGTAGGTAGAGCGTGGGACGTCAGCCAGCTGTCAACGGATCCTGAGACAAGAGTAAATCCAGCGTCTATTTACTTTTCCACTGCCAACAATGCACTTATATGAGACGGCTGGGCAGAGATGACGACAGCAGATGCAACAGGAGAGACTGGAAATACTACTACAGCGAATTGCTCACTATGGATCAGACTATTAGACTGATTTAATTCAGCAATATTTCAGTCTCAGTTCAGTCTTTTTTTCTGTGTGTGTGTGTGTGTGTGTGTGTGTGTGTGTGTGTGTGTTTAATCATTTGATCATCATGGTCTAGAAATTGTCTTTATTCATCATCACTTATTCACCAAGCAGAGACAGATCCAGTCCATAAGTGGACTTAAAAATATTTTTTAAGAGGGAAAGTGGAAAACCAATCGTTTTGTTTACACCCATCCATTTGTCAATGTATCTATTGACATATTGTATTGACACAATATATCTATTGACACATCTATTGGAGTATTTTGAAACAATAATCCAAATCATCATTGAAATTTCTTAAAGTTATTTTCCGCTTTGACCCTCCAGGTCTTTTTTGACAAATCAACAGAAAGAATGTACAAATATTACAAGTGAGAGATGATCAAAAAGATATTTAAAAAAAAGTTGGCAAAGTAAGTACTTTGGGGCATGCTGTTATAGGAAGGTAATCAGTGACGGAGTGATGTGATGAAGCAGAGATACTTTTATCATCCTGATGTTTGTTTATTTTCCAAAAACAGCAGTCTTTTATTAAAATGCTTGCAAAGCATTATATTGTTATCCCTTGGCATCTTCCTCTTCTTCTTCTTCTTCTTCTTCTTCTTCTAGGATCAAAAACTTAAAAATCTTAAAAAGTAGAAACTTTGTTCGAACTTTGTTGCATAGGTCTTATAACTGGCATTTTCATTTTGATATTCCACCCATATCCCTCTTTTTTTATCCCTCTATCCATGCATTTTTCCCCATAGATTTTGAATAGGAAATCTTTCAAACTTGGTCAATTTTTGAAATTCTACCTCCAGATTCACTAGCCATGTTCTGGATAATACTACAAAGCATTCTACTGCTTTCCATACCTCTATCATTCCTGTGTTCTGTTTTTTTTTTCTCCCACTTCATTTTTCAAGGCCTAACTGATCAAAAGCTAGAACCACCCAAGATGGTAAATGTCATTAGGTTGTTTTACATTACATAAATACAGCATAACTTTTTCTCTGCTCCTCTTTCTTTCTTTCTTTTTCATCCCTTCAAATGGTTGATTTTAGAGAAATAATGTATAGAAACAATAACATATTAGAATGATAAACCTTAATATAAACCGATAATTTGCTTTGAGCTGCAGTCAGAGCTTCTGATATAAATAATTAATCAACACATTCGGACTCAACAGAAATAAAGGAAAAAAAATCATTCCTCCTACATTTCATATTCCTTCAACCTTAGCATTTCTTATATTTGCACTTCAGTAGTTTTTTTTCTTGTAAATAATGGTGAATTAGCTACTCATCCATCTTAGTTTCCAGGTTTCACTTCTGTCTCGTCAATGAACGTTTCTGACTCTCTGTCCTTCTCCTGCCCGCTTAACTGTTCCCTCCATTCATCACTGACTACATTACTGCAGTATGTTATATGCAAATACAGATAGGCTTTTCCTGGAGCTTTGATTAATGTGGATAAAAACAAACATTAAAAGTCAGGTGGTGCTTCACTACGCACAAGCACATGACTTATTAAACCATCTGCGTTCACTTTCAGTATCTTGGGGCATATTCTATATGACTCATTAGTTTAGAATTGCCAGGGAAAAGGAAGGAAATGTATCTAAGCTGTATAGAAATGGCATCCCGTAACATAAATATATTCATACTTAATGAAGCTGTCAGACATTTGCAGCACTGCAGATGGGGATGAGCTTTTCAAATGCAAAGTGAAATGTAAAATGCCTCACTCCAGACTTCATTAGATTCATCTGCATGTCACCGTAGAGGCCATTTTATCAGCATCCAGCATTATGATGTCTCCACAGAATGTGTGTGTGTGTGTGTGTGTGTGTGTGTGTGTGTGTGTGTGCTAGGTTTTTAGACATATCTAAGTATGATCCATGAACCAAGCATCTTGAACACATTATGCTCATCATGCTCATGGTTCCTACCACCTGTACGGAAATATTACATAATTTTCAAATGTAATCATATTGTATAGTGAGAATCAGATGTGAAAATCAATGAATCATGAGCAAAAAAAAAAAGAAAAGTCCCATCAAAAATTAAAATTAATTTTAGTGATTTAGTAATTTTAATGATTCATGTAGAAATCACATCAAAAGAAGTGAATTAGATGTAAAGTAAATGGATGAGAAAATAAACTAATCATTTGTAAGTCTAAATTAATTTCGAGTAAATAAAATGAATCACTTAGAAAAGGAATCAAATGCGGAGGGAAAAAATGCACACACGTGATGCACTACATGTGAAAATTTGAGAAGCGTTTTTCACACACCCGTGTGTGTAACTTTCACATGTGAGTCATGTGATTGATTATTCACATCAGAAGTTCATGTGACTTTTCTGTAAAGGAGTACAAACAGATACGCCTAGAGAGAAAACAGATGTGTGCATCTGTATGACATGTGAACATCCTTTGTAGAAGCTTTTCATGTTCTGTTGTCTGTCTCTGTGTGTCCAACAGGGATATATAATATAATATATATATAAAATAGAGAGAGAGAGAGAGATAGAGAGAGAGAGAGAGAGAGAGAGAGAGAGAGAGAGAGAGAGCCAGTAACAGCCCCAGAGAGACAATTAGACT
>JAQQZR010000011.1:20609735-20623134 GCA_030068235.1 Notoglanidium macrostoma
CCAGGTGACGACTTCATGAAGCCGGGTAAGATAATGCCGATTGCATCATCACGGTAAATGGTGGCTACTTTGAAGAAATTGTTTTTACACTTTTTTGTTTACCACATAATTCAGTATATAGTTTTGACGTATTCGGAAATGTTTTACAACGTAGAAAGCAAAATAACCTATGATAAAGAGTAGGTGTGTCCAAACTTGTGACTGGTAGTGTAGTAATAAACTTGGTGTCAAAATGAAGCTTATTGAAGCAGGAATCTGAAAACATGCAGAGCCCAAATCACTCAAAATGTGACTTACGACCTGATGATGTGATGTGACGGGACACATATGTCATCAGCAAATAATCTGATCCGAATGGTAACCTTATTTTTATTTCTCTTGAAAGAGTGTGGGTTTAGCACATAAAGCCTGTTTATACAGCCTTTATCATTTGTAATATGGACATGTGTTATTATATACAACTGTTTATGTACAATTAATGTTATTATACGAGTGTGTGATTATTTAGGTCGGTAATATGATGCCATAGTGGTGGCTATAAGGCTTTTCATGCTTATTAGCTACATTGCCCTCTTAGCCCAATAACAAAACTAGCTAAACTAACATGAGATAATGAGTACATTCAGCTCAATGGTGACTTGTTTTATTCCAGTTCATACATATCTCATTTTCCCACTTCTCTCTCTCTTTTCCCCTCTCGACGCCTCCCTAAGCTCCTGATGATGTGAGTCTTTCGGTTTTTGACAGTATTCCTGGGCTCACGCTGAGACTTCATTACTCTCTCACTTCCATTAACACAAACAGAGCCAATGAGCTTTAGTGTGATGGCAGCCATCCTTCAAAAACTCTATGTCCTCAGGGAGGGCACACACACTTATTCACACACACACACACACACACACTCAGTGATGCATACTTACACACGTACATACGAGCTGTCATTTTCCAGGACAGATGAGGAGCTGATTTTTGGCCCGCAGGATTAGATGTAAAACTCTAATGGGTTTTGGTGCATTAGTGGTGTGTGTCTCCCTACGAGACTCCAGCCTCTGATTCACTCTGCTGCTTTTTGTGGGATTCTTTCCCTCGAGCGTTTTAACCATGGCTCCCTCATATATAACAAAGTGTTATTAAAAAAGTGCACACTCATGTCTACACTCTGTTGTTCGTTTGTTTCAAACCGTCTCACTGACTTTCATTCGGTTTACTCTCATTGAGATCCAATCTCAACATATAAAAATCTTATTTACGTTTTGTTTTGACATCTAAAACACAATTATTACGCCTGTAACCCGGCAACTAGCTGCATGCAAAACGTATCAGCTTGGGAAATTATCATGCTGTAAATTAAGAGCTTAGGGTCAGAACCCCTCATGACTGTGGCGGTGCACTGAATTATGGGCCTTTCCACTCATTCTCCTGGGCGTATTTGGGTAGAATCAAGAAATCTTACTCTCTTGTGTTGTTTAGTACAAAAGCACATTGCCGCTACACGCAAACATACATCAGCATCTCGTCGTTACAAGAAAACATCTCAGTATCAAGTGAAAAAATGTATCCTGGAGCCAGAAAACATTACAGTATGACCTGATGAAATAATGTTGAGAAAGCATCTTGTTATTATGAATAAGTTGTAATGACGGTTAGTCACGGCCAACGTGGAATCCGCCATTTCAGTTTGAGAGTCATGCATGTTTATCTATGTTATATAACCACACATACTGTATATGTAAGTGCATTTCTACCATGGAAGAAAAAAATAATTATAAGAAGCTTTTCTCATAATAATGAGTTGCTTTTTCCAATAATAATGAGATACTTTTCTCATAACAAGATGCTTTTTTCATAATAACAAAATGTTTTCTCATAATAAACAGATGCCTTTCTCGCAATAACGAGTTCTTTTCCAATAATAACCAAAAATATTTGAATCAAAATAAGATGCTTTCGAATAATAACAACAAGATACAATTCTTGTAATAACAAGATCTTTTCTTATAATAATAAATGTTTTCCTTATAATACCGAGATCCTTTTCTGGTAATAATGAGACGTTTTCTAGTAATAACAAAATGTGCTTTTTTTCATGATAATAACAAGATGTTTTTTTTATAATAAGATGGTTTCCAACATTATCAGGATGCTTATCTCCAATAATATACTGCGATACTTTCCGATAATAATGAGATCTTTCTCATAACAAAGCAGTGTTTTCTAATAAAAACAAATAGGTTTTCACATAACAACACAATATTTAAATTTTACTTGGCAAAACTCTACTGTAGTCCAGAAGGTGAGAAGTAGAACACAAGAATAGACAAGAACACCCAATTTTTACGACAGTTCAGTCCTGTTCGGTTGAACGCTGGAGTTCTGTGCGAGGCTGTATTCATCGTTCAACAACGATCCAGTCTGGGGTCGAGCTCTGGCCACTGAGCTCATGTTTATAGCCTCGCTTAATTAGCAGGTATAGCCTCAGGTGTGATGATGGATAATCGACCCCAGATGGACTCCGGAGGATTAGCTGTCAGGGAACCGTCTCGGGTACTGAACCGGCTGATTAATCTGACACTAATTAGACTCAAATACTTCAAAACAAATGGAGATTGAAGCCTATTTTGCATAATACACCAGTTTTTTGAGTATAAAATATATATTAATTTATTATTAGTATTACAAGTCTGATTCATTAAAAGCATCCTAATTTTATCTGTTTAAATTTAATGTTGCGGAACATCGTGTTAGTTCTTGTAATCACTTATGTTATAGTAGCTATAAATAGTCCTTCCTTCACTTCTTTTTTCTTTCTCATGAATTTAATAAGGCAAAAAGAAATGCTTGCTATGTTGCTAAGAAAGCACCAAACTTACTCACGCTTAGGAAGCGCTGAGACTGTAGATGCGCCTTAAAGAAAACTTCCCCATATCAATCATTTTTCTTTGTTAAAGAAACAACACTTTTCAAAACCCATTGAAGTCATAAGTCATCTCAACAAACTTTACACCTCTGTCTCACACACACACACACACACACACACACACACATTTTTCTTGTTTCCTCAAGTAAAGATTAGCTGCTACTCCCCAGACAGCATGAGCGAGTGTAATCGGTCATCACACCTCTTTCTTGCCGGATGACAAGCAGGTCTGAGTCTGAACGGTGCTGGTGTTCCGCAATCAATCATGTCTTTTCTTCTTCGCGTGCTCTCCTGTATGAATCGATTCTCACCACTCTCAGCTCGCTCAAAACTGCTTTTTTCATGCTGCTTGCTTCGTCCTGCTGCAATTTCATAGATTTAGGTGAACTGTAATTTCGGCTACAACCAATAACTGCTGTTTCAAACGATCTTTTTCAGAGCCGCGCTGGAGCATTTGTGCTTTCAAATCACAGCTTTATAGAGGAGAAAAGGAGCTGATCAGGTCGGGGGTAAATCGTACTGCAAGTATTACTGTATCACGTCTTACTATAGCAGCAATTTAACATGAAACGTCCTTGGTGTAAAGTGTAAACGGCCATGTTGCTGTTCACTGGTGAAATGATAAGCTGCAGAAGATCCTCTTGTTCTCTTATGTACTTTAAACCTGCATTCACACTAGCAAGCATTCATTCATTTTGTATCAATTTCTCCAACACCACAACAACAGCTCAATCCCAGTATTATGTATATTAAGCCCAATAACTATGTAAAATTAATGTGATGTTGTAAAGTGACAAATCCAAACGACTGCCTTAAATGATTTACTGAACCAATCCCGTGGCTCGTGTGGTCTTCAGTTCCCCACTCAAAACACATTTTTACTTGCAGTTGGTTCCTGTTTACATTATCAAGAAAAATAATGCTAGGAAGGAAGAAGCAGTGAGTGTTGGGGAGTGAACGCGAGTACAGCTAGCTTGCTTTGCTAATCTAATCTGCCAATGAAGCATGTAAGTATCCAAGTAGGATGTAAAACAAACATTTTCACACTGAATTAATTTGTTTGTTTGTTTGACTATATATACAGCTCCTACGGTTTCTTATTGGATGTTAAAAAAAAAACCAACTAGACAGGCCACGCCCACAAGTGACACACTATCGGTCGCTACACGCCCACAAGAGACAAATTACAAGACTTGACATTTAGTGTGAATGTAGAGTGAGAGAGAAAAAAGACAGGCTGGTGAAGGACCAACTCGCCACTGTGACATACGGCGGTGCTTGAAATTTTGTGACCCCTTTAGAATTTTCTGTATATCTGCATAAATATGGCCTAAAACATTATCAGATTTTCCCACACATCCTAAAAGTAGATAAAGAGTCTCAAGTCTCGAATTAGATAAAAATATTATACCTGGTCATTTATTTAATGCAGAAAATGACCCAATATTATATCTGTGAGTGGCAAAAGTATGTGAACCCTTGCTTTCAGACGCTCTTGTGCAGCAATAACTGCAACGAAACCTTTGCGGTAACTGTCGATCTGTCCTGCAGATCAGCTTGGAGGAATTTACCCCATTCCCCCGTACAGAACACCTTTAACTCTTGGACGATGGTGTGTTTCCTCACATGAACTGCTCACAAAACATTTCTATCGGATTAAGGTCAGGACTTGGCCACTCCAAAACATCAGTAATCTTTGATAGAACGAGTTGTTGTTGTCTTCACTTGTGTGAAAATCTGATGATGTTTTTTTTTTTGTTATATTTATGCAGAAATATAGAAAATTCCAAAGAGTTCACAAACTTTCAAGCACCACCACAAGTGATAAGGAACTAATAACTGTAACAATAAATGGATAAAAAGTACAACGTTTCATTTCGTTTCAAATTGCCGTGGCTTGGCAAATTACTATGGTCTAAGTGAATAAAACATTTCAGGATGCATCGTTAGAGGAAAATTACTAAGTTTAAGGTGGTAACAGAATCTCTTTACATTCTCTAGATCAGATTCAATCATTATAATGAATAGACAGAGAGAGAGACAGAGAGAGAGACAGAGAGAGAGAAAAAATGAGTGAGTGGAACATGACAGACACTAATAGCTTCTTGGGAAATAAAACAGTAACAAAGATCATAATTCATTTCTGTCTTGGGAGTGTGATCCCTCAGATTTGTCACACCGTTGTAAAGAAACACTGAACTTCAATTACGAGACTTACGGAGAGATCAATTTTAATTCAGGGTAAATTTCCTTTCACAGTGATTCTCCACTGGTCTATAAGGCATAATCTCATCCGGCTTTATGGCAGAGCTCATTTGAGGAAGACCGGCCAGACGTCCTAATCCTTACTTTAATGCTTTTCTTTTTTCCAGACTGCTGCAGATTTTATGTTTGGTGTAGCCTACCTTCTACTGCTACAGAGAGCAGGAAGTTGTGACCAAATATGGAAGGTGGAACACAAAAAGGGTCATTCAGCATACAGTGTATGAGACGTCAATAGGTACAGAATTACTGTAGTGTGAACATTAGAATCTTAGACTTCCTGGCCAGACGTTCACCAGATTTAACATTAAGGCAATTAAATAAAAACACTTAGCAAAACGTGTGTTAATGAGAATGAGGCCATATATGGAAAGTGGAATGCAAAAAGGGTCAATGAGTATACAGAATATGAAGGATGAGCAGGAACAAATTCAGAATCAGCTAGAGAATGTCCAGATTAAATTTAACACAATTTCATAAGAACCAATCAACAGGGAGTATGTTAATTCGAACAGGAGCAAATATGGAAGATTGAAGACAAAAAGGTTCATAGGGCGAAAAGAAATTATTCAAAACAGGATAGAATCATGCTTCATAATCTTGTCTGGGTTTTTATTTCTTTACAGCCAATATTATTAGGGTTTATTTTGTTAATTTATAATTATTGCATGTTTAGTATTTAGTGTGTGTGGAAGGTGTGTTTACATCAGTATTCTGTAGAGTGTGTACTCAGGATTGTTTTAGCTGAGTCACGGTTCCCAGCTCAGCAGAACCTCGGCTCTCATTACATTCCTGCTGCTCTGGCTTTCTACAGCAGGCTGCCAAACTCCCGAAGGTTGCTAATAAAACACACACTGAGTATGTGTGTGTGTGTGTGTGTGTGTGTGTGTCAGTGTTACTGATTAAAGCTCCCAGAAAGGATATGAAGCTCCCTTGCGCTTCTCTTCTCTTCTCTCTGTATTGCTGACCGTTATCTAACAGGAAAAGAGGAAATTCTGAGCTCGAGGCTAAGTGGATATGAGCTACGAGGGGATGACCACATCCTTTCACTTTCAAACCCTACTGTCAAAGCTGCAAGGCGAAGATCTAGTCAGAACAACTTTTGGGCATTGGGTTTCTGTTCAGATTGAGCCTTATGGACATTATTATTCTGCATAGAAATATGTTAAATGAATATTCATTCATTATACAGTAAGCGCTTTATCCTACTCAGGGATATTCCCGGGATATCCCGGGAAAGGTATTCCTGGTACGGATATGAGGACGGAATACACCCTGGATGAGACGCTAGTGCATCATAGGTCACCGTGTACATAGACATTCCCGCACAGAGACAATTTAAAGGAGTCGATCTGTCAATCATTATGGATTTTTGGGAAGTGTGAGGATTAATATGTGAAAATAAAAAATCCATATCAAAAAATCGCACATGGAAAAAGGAAAACGCACGCGTTTGTGACGTGAATGTGAATGTGAAGTGTCTAGAAGCCACGTGTAGAATACATTTCACGTCTGATTATTCTTCATGTGACTTTTCTTTAATTGCAGTATTTAGCACATGTGTCATGTTAGTAGTGAGGTAGACTTTTTAAATGATTTGCACACATCAAAAAAGTCAAAAGTAAAGGTCAGGTTTGGTTATTGATTCACACACACACACCCACACACACACACAATCAAAATGAAACTTCATGAGTAAACTTTTAAACCGAAAGAGGTGGGTGGCAGTCCGAGTTTTCTCTTTAGTAAATGTTCCCGTCGCAGTGTGACAATACCTGAGGCAGGAGGATTTGCTAGGTGCTAAAAGGCAAAAAGAAGAGAAACAGAAACCTTCATTCACACAAGCAACAATATACTCCACCCAGACCTTCTAAAACCTGCCTCAGACTTAACACTGATACTGAATTTTTGTTAGAGCCGGTTAAATGTCGCAGATTTGTATTGTATGGAATTGGGCATTTAAGTGTTCAAAATTCTTAGATTTATGCAACAGCTTCTGTTTCAAATTCATGCACAGATTTTAAGCTTCACGTTGGTCCTGCCAACTTGTACAGACTTTAATGATGGCGGTGTTCTGGATTAGATCAACATCTGTTACACCTAGCTGTGCCAAACACACACACACACACACACACACACACACACAGACACAGAGAGAGAGAGAAAGAAAGAAAAGGTCAAATGGACCCATAGAGAAGTTTTATTAAATATTAAAGAGGAAAACACCAAAGATCACAGTTTCAGAATTATACAGTTTACTTGAGTCTTGGGGTTTGTCAGGTTTCAACCAGGATAAAAGATAAATAAATAAATAAAATGTCTGCTAGAAATCACACAGCCTGGAGCTCTTGTATTCTCTTTTCTACTAAAACTTTAATTAAATACTACTGTTAAGAGACCCCTGACAGAGAAATAGCAAAAACATTGCAAGAGTCTATAGTGATTTTTTAAGAGCAAATCAGAAGGTGTTTTTTAAATACCACGTTGTGCTGTTTATTATTCATTAACGCTTCACGCATCCATTTTAACCACATACTATCCAACATCAAATCCAAGCCAAGAAAAGAGGTTTGTTTTTACAGGTTACTTCTGTCTGCAGTGCCAGTTTCATCTCAGCTAAGTATCATATCAATGAAGTTGGCTTGCTAAATAAGAATTTAAGAAGAACAGCTTGCTAGTTAGCGAACATGCCTAATTTATACTGCTTTAACAAACCTAAGTAGCTTGCCTAAAATCTACATCAAGAAACTAGCTAGCTAATGCAGCTACATCATTAAACTAGCTAGCTAACGTTAGAAAGCTAGGTCTCGGTCTTACAGAGCGGTTGCCTATAATGGACACGTTTAGCTAGCTAACATCGCTCATCTGGTTGGGCAGCACTTTGGCTTTTACTGAATGATGACAGCCTCGATACAGTACACAGCCGCATTAATAGATTTCTAGTTTTCTAGTCTAACAGCTCTGAGTTTCTATGAGATGTGTGTAAATAAGTCCGGTCATTGCAGTTGCAGGTTAGACCACCGCTTAGAATCATTTAGAGACTGACAGGACGCCAAGCCATAATTATCTGCTGGAGTTACACCATTTCAAGGTGTTAGTTTAGCTGAATAGCACTCCCTGTCTCTCAGTGCTAAGGCATAATAATAATAAGTGGAGAACATTGTAGTTAACGTCAATCTGATTCATTATACCATATACCTGCTGCTGGTCTGTGTCACGTAAAAGCTAGAGTATTGGTGGCAAATGAACTTTAAATCTGTGCTCTTAACAAAATCGCCTTGTGGACTGTATCTAAAACTAAATGTTTGGGAAAACAATGGTAAATAAGAGATGGTGAATAAATCAGTGCCCTAGAAAAAAACAGTTGCTTATATCTTGTAATGACATCTAATTCAACAAATAGCACATATTAAATTTGGTTTCATATCAAGAAAATGTTGCACAAGGAACTTAAAATTGGGAAGCCCACTGGGTTGCTCCTCCATTGCGTCATGCATCAGCATAAATTCTTTAAGCTTTAAAAAAAAAAAATGACTACATACGTTTTTGACTGTTTAAATTGATTACCTTGATTTTTTATTTCTTGAGACCTGAATTACATTTGAATTCAGAACCAATATATTCAAAAATCTTGAGACGTACACTATGTTTTTGCATATTTATGCATTTTTAAGCATTACAAATTTAGATTCTGCTACATTTTGCTGACCCACTCCATATGGGTGGTTGCACCTCATGGAATTTAAGGCGAGGTCAGGGGTGGTGCATAGCTTACTGCACCAGTAGGGGGCATACACACCCACACACACAAACACACACACTAGATAGTATATTCCCACACGAGGGAATGTTTAGGGTGGGGTAGGAATTCCTTGTGACTTACTTGGACGGATGATTCACTGAATTCGGAAAGTGGTGTGGGAATACATCCGCATGCATACAGGAATGACAGAGCAATGTAATCATATTGAATCCCATTACTCCTGCCCCCACACACACGTACACACAAATGCATGCACAGACATCATGTGGATTTAATAGACTGTGATCAGTCAGTCACGTCTGTGCACATAGTCACTGACAGTCATTATGTTCTATTTTTAAAATAGTATTTCTGTGTAAGTGAAATGTTGATGAAACAAGGATAGGAATATCTGACCTTGGAACATTTGGCTAGTCCTCATAAGGAAAACTGCAGATTTTACTTAAGAATACAAACGAAGCCCAAACAGAACCAAAATGTTTCCTTTTATGTACAGAGTTTGAGCTTAGGGTTACATTTAGGCATAGGGATAGCATTTATCCCTGTGGTGGATTGGCGACCTGCCCAGGGTGTATCCCGCCTCTCCCCCGAAGATGCTGGGATTGACTCCAGCTTTCCCGCGACCCAGATGGATAAAGCGCTATAGATAATGGATGGATGGATGGAGAGCATTTATTAGCTGTATTATTAAAGATGTCAGTGTAAGGGCCTCATAAGAGCTGCCCAGCTCCTCACATCACACACACACTGGTGGAAGTCACGGTCCGTGGTGGGACGCCTACTTAATGTACGTTTCAGATCAGGTAAACGTGTCACATACAATCCTCTGGTCAGTGCAAACATTCCTCGATTTGCGGTGCATACTGTAGCTTAAGGCCAAATAAAATATTCGAATATGAGTGCACACACTTCAGCCTAAAAATGTGCAAATATAAAGTTAAAATGCCGCACTTTCTCACTGCGTGTCTTATCAAGCCACTGGGTTTAAGATAAGTTTGTTACCCTTCCCCGACTCCATTGCAACATTATCCGGTTGTATTGTATGGTATCTGATCGGGATGGTTTTGGTCACTGGTGTGTGTTATTGTGTAGCGTGCTATCTAATATACTGTATATTACCACAGAGGAGACACACATAAAAGCTGGGGCTAGTCTTCAACTGTTTCACAGTCACATTCCCACTGATTAGATTTAACCTCAGCGCTAATCTGCTCCACCTGAGCCAGTGACGCGCTGCTCATGACCGCTAATCCTTCATGCTTCATGTGATAGGAGGGACTCCGAAATATTCACCTTACTCACGTCCAGCCAAGCTTTCCATGCAAGATTTAGGATTCTAGGGATTAACAGAATTAATATTTGAGCTTTAATTTGGTTGTCTTTGTCTATAACATGTTGTTCCGCAGTGCTGAATTCTCGAACCTGATTAGTCAGTGCTGATTGGTTTATATTAATGCACTCATTCTAATAAATTATGTTTTATTTTAATAGCTTACATAAGGACTGTGGAAGGATAGCAACGCTCAAAGGACCTCCAGACGTACCAGAGATCCCACATATCCTGGGAAAACAATCTCTTAAAAATATTCAAAGGACTTCTGAAAGAACTAGAACTCCCAAATATCCCGAAGCAACAAACCCAAATAATCCAAAGGCCTTCTAGAAGAACCAGAGGCCCCAAATATCCTGGGGAGGAAAAAATAATTCAAAGAACCAGAACTCCCAACTATACTGGAAAAACACCCTAAAATATGAAGAACCTCTAGAAAATCCAGAGTTCCCACATATCCTGGGGAAAAAAATTAAAGGACTTCTAGAAGTACCAGAGTTCCCAAATATCCTGGAAAGAAACCCTAAAAATTCAAATGATCTCCAAAAAAAAACCCCGAGTTACCAAATATCCTGGAAAAAGGCCTGAAAAATTCAAAGGTCCTTCAGAAGAACCCAGAAAAAGTGAAAATAATCTATGAAATGTTCTGGAAATATGTACAGTCAGCTTATTATCACATAATAAACTATCATGTGATCTGTTCTGCAAAAATCACCAACAGAATCATTATTTTTCTTTCACCAGGTACAGTACAGTATATCGCCAGCGTAACTGCTGGAACATCATGGAAGGACGCCTTGAATATGCCGGAATGTGTTAGAATTCAGGAATCAGCTCTACTGCAGCAGATTTTCTATCAAGACTTAATACATGGAAATCACTTCCTGTGATTTTTTTTTTCTTTTAAAATTTTTGGCCTGATGAAATATGGTATTTACCCACCAGTCTCAGAGAGCAACATGTGGGCAACAATGCCTATGGTGTCAAAACTTTTTGTGCTCTGATTTTGTCACCTTGATCATGGTTGAACTCGTTGCACTGATGAGCACAATGGCTCCACTCACCTCTCAGCTACACAAGCTGCACACACAGTGATGAGAACAATGGCTCTCTGTTTGCATAATGTATATATTGATTATTAAGCATGGATGCTAAGAACAAACTCTCTAACTACTTAACTGTACAAGGAGACCAGCTAGTAAGCCAGCTTGAAAAAATAATACTAACATAATATGTTAAATATATACCCCCAGAACTGTAGGCATTTAAAATGTACTTTACATTCATGACAGTCTTTTTGATCACTGTTCTAACTGTGTACATATTATATATAAATACATAATACTATTACAGAACCTCTATTGGCACCTGAGTAAAAATAGCAACACAGTACAGCTATTTTCACACTTAAACACCAAAAGGAGAGAAGTTCACAAGAGTAAACAGAATTAGATCCTGATTTAGCAACTACATCTGCTAATACAGCTGAATAGTTAGTCTAGCTAACATATTTGACTAATAGCTATCCAGATTCACTACCAGGGTAGCTAACGCTAGGCTAAGTGTATAGCTAAATCCAAGAGCTAGCAAGGTAGCTAATGCTAGTCTCACTATTACAGTGTGTGTAACACAGTAGCTAATCTCACTAGCAAACCAACTACCACTTTCATAGTTTTGCTAATAAAGCCATTATCAAACTATGCTAGCAAGCAGGCGAACATTAGGCTAACTCTGTTATGCTAACTTTGTTATGAAAACCAAGCTAGCTAGCAAGGTTTGGTGTGAAATACTAAGGGTGGGAATTAATAACGAGTGAATTATGTGACAATTGTGTACATTATTATTTTCACTAGGATTATTTCAGTCATCTTCTGCCTTTTTATCTCTGCATGTGTTTATTTATGTGTAAATCTCACATATTAACCCGAGAAGAGAAACATGCTGACTCAAATGCGAAAGCATTAGCTCTGAAAGCCAGGATCTCTCTAATCCGCAGCATTAACGGAAAAGGAGTCAGTCCTCTGGGCTAATGGAGGTCTTGTGGTCTCCTTCATGGATCTTATGACGACACAGAGGATGTCTTGAGGGCCAAACCCATGACACGGCCACAGGGCACGGCGCATGAAGTTTTACAGCCAAGGAGTAGTGGAAAGAGAGAAAGAGGAAGCAAAAGCTCTCTAAAAGCTCTCATTTCTTCATAAATGAAAGTATTACAAATCCTGTTCTGTTTAGTATTGTGGGAAATGCATGTCTCACACATCACACACTCATGGCAGACACATAACTTGGCTCAATATACCTATTGTACATTGATAATTAATAAAAAAAACAAAACGAAACCCAGAAGTCTCTATTTAGAATAAATTAAATAATTATACAGGTAAAATTTAAATTGTATTATCATCAGAATCACTTCTAAATTACAATTATGCCAAGATTATGTGATTTGGCTCTACACTAACAGAAACCACATGAATGTAAACCAGAAATCTGTTTGAGACACTGAACAACTCAAAGCCAGTGTGATATGATTTGGTAGCTTTTATAATGCTAAACTGCTAGCTATTGGCTTAGCTTTTTTTTTTATCTACAATAGCCTCCAATAGCTTCAGCCGAGCTAAAAAACTGACATCTTTACAGCATTCCCTGAATGTCCTCAAAAGTCATAATAACGTCTAGAATTAATGTCAAATGGACGTTATCTTGTAGGGACCTGGGAACGGTACAGAGGACGTTTTTTTTATTTCCTTGCAATGTCTTTACAACGTCATTATGCTGACATGTAAATGTTCCTGAAATGGCTGAAGAACTTTGCAAGCAATATAAACAAATGCATTATGGGAAAACTTTTTTTGACCAGATGTTTCCTTTTTTCGAAGTTCAATTTCAGTCAATGCTTTTTAATCTATATTACCACAATCACTAATTTATCTACAGAATCTCCAGAAACTACTAACCAAGGGTGTCAAATGCTCAATATGCGGCCAGATAAAGGTTTTAATCCCATCGTATGGTTTTGGAATCTGTGTTCATCCATCCATTATCTATAACGCTTTATCCGTCTGGGTGGCGGGGAAGCTGGAGCCAATCCCAGCATCTTGGGGCGAGAGGCGGGGTACACCCTGGG